>QLTV01002493.1:21443-37851 GCA_003457575.1 Thermophis baileyi
CCCCATGGCCCCCAGGCCCCCTGGTCATAGGGGGCCAAACTCATTATGAGGTGCAACTAATCCTCGACTCGAGGTGGCACCGGAGACAACTCCAATACTTAATCAAGTGGAAGGGTTACCCCTTATCAGAGGCATCTTGGGTAAAGAAGAGGAATATCCAGGCTGATCGCCTTATAGCCAAATTTCACGAGGAAAATCCAAATAAGCCCTGGGGAGGTCGCGTCCCTAGATTCTGTACCTGTATTCAACTCATATTGTTTTTACGCAGGCCGCCTTCGGGAAGTGAGGGGAGCCGAATGTCAACTTGCAAAGATTTCAAGTTGCCATGAAGAGAAGGGGGGGAAAGCTGGAGGAGGGCTAACCACCCTAACTGTAAATGCATTCCATAAATGTTTCTTTGACTGATTGTGTCCTAGGCTACCGGAGTCAGAAGGAGGGGTGTGGAGGTCACAACCCGCCAATGTGATTAATTGGAGGATGTAATTTATGACATGGCCAATGAGAAGGGGGGGGAAACAGGGTCATTGATGACGTGCAGCCAGCGTGAACTTAGTTCTGGCTGCACCGGAGTATTGTCGAGATGTCGCTTTTAATAAATCTTTGTATTTCTTTTGGACTTTGTCTTATGGCTCCTGAATTAATTAGAGCGTCTTTCGGAAACTTCACATTCAGCTTCATACTGTGCCAACCTTTGATGTGTGAAGGCTTGAGTCTGGGACTTTAAGATAATTGCAAAAACATCATGGGGAACTTTAAGAATTAACGGGTGTCCTGAAACAATGTCCTTTGACCGTTTGACTAATTCAACCATGGCTGCAACTGCCCAGAGACATGAGACTGCTCCTCTAGCCACAGGATCTAATTGTACTGAATAATATGCCACAGGTCGTATGGTTGGCCCAAAAGGTTGAGTTAAAACACCTTAAAACACCATTTCATGGACAAATAAAGGTGTTTTTATAGTCTGGTAGTCCCAGAGCTGGGGCTAAGACTAAAGCTTGCTTTATTTTATCAAATGGATTTGCTAGTTCCTTTGACCATTCTATGGGTTCAGGAACATCTTCTGCTGTTAATTGGATAAAAGGTTTAGCTAACTCTCCAAAAGCAGGAATCCAAGGTCTGCAAAAACCCAAGACCCCTAAAAGCGCTCTTACCTTCCATTTTGTAGTTGGAGGTTTCATGCAGAGTGTCGAACCCTGGCCTGGGGTTCGCAATACCTGGAGGGGGGGTAGCCGGATGGCCGAGCTGCAGGAACAGCGTGGACGGTGCGGCGAGCAGCAGGCGAGGCTTTGGCGGCGGCAGCTACTTCCGGCCGCGCCAATCAGCTGTTCGTCAGGTCCCCGGCCTGCTTCTGGCATCGCTACACTGCCTGTTTGTCGGCCGGCCGGGAGGCCACCGCCCACCGCCCACCCGCCTGCCAGCTGATCAAGCCAGAGAGCGCACCACCGCCGCCAAAGAGGGATCCGGACACTGCTCCTCAGGTGCCCTGCGCAGCTGCCGCCCCGCATTTCCAGGGCCTGGAAAGTTCACCAGATGGTAGCTGCCAGGCTGGGCATGTCCGGCCAGCTGGAGGGCGTGTACCTATGCCATTAAAGCACGCTGGGAGGCGAAAGCTCCCAGCGCTGACTTTACAACAAACTTTGCTCAAACATCGGACTCATTGCGTACCGAGGCTCTGGCCTGATTAAACTTATTGCTGGCTTGACAGTTCCTGAGTGTGTTTGCTTCACTTCAGCCCAGATCTAGCCTCGGACCTATGAGAGAAAGTCAGTGCTCCCTTTTCTTTTCCAGCCTCTCCGGTGGACTGGCCAAGGTAGGAGAGTAGCAGCGCGATGGCGGAAGGGACGGCGCCAGCAGTGGACATGGGGAATGTGGCAGAGGCTGCCTTGGAGGAGGAGGTGCCCATGCCAGAGGCCACGGGGGACAGCGCGTTGGTGGTAGTGAGGCCGAAGGAGCGTGAGGTCCGTGGGGTGGCCCAGCCGGCGTAGGTTCGACCGGAGGTGGTTCAGGGGCCGGGGCCCCTAGGGGAGTGGTGGCACAGTTCGTCTGTGACTGGAGGCCCCAGCCCGAGGTTGCCAACCCCTCCCCCCTCCCAAGCGCGTTTGACTGAGTGGCGGGGGAGACGTCTGACTGATGACGAAGGGGAGTGGAGCTACTCGACCGCACCTGGTAGCTACGCCATGGACGTGCTGCGGGAGAGGTTCGGGGAGGCAAGTTTCCGGGACACTCCTCCCTGGCAGCCTTGGGAGACGGGTGCAGAGGTGGCGGCAGCATGGCAGCCGCGGTGGTCGGAGCCCCCGCCGGTTCCGCCTCCACAGACCCGTTTCCATCTAGCCAGCCTGAAGTTTCATCTCGACACAGCCTCTGGCCACACCCAGGAAGCCTTGCAAGTGGGGGCTTTGGAGTTCTTCGCTGGGCGGTTTGGTTGGACGTTCGGAGGTGGCGACTGAGAGGCCTGTGACAGCGGGTGCCATTGATGCCATTGGTGCCCAGGGCCAGGGCTCTCCCAGGTGGCTCAGAGGGGCCTGGATGCTGGGGCTCCAGGGCCACGCCGGCCAGACTGGGTCCCGCAGGGCCCCACATGGCCAATGGGGTTCTGGCCCCAGCAGGTGCCGTGGGCCACACCACCATTACGGGCATCATTTGATGGAAACCCCGACCGCTTGGCCTTGTTCCTGAGCCAGGCCATTAGCCACCTGGACCAATATGCCCGGTTCTACCCGTCGCAATGGGTGATGGTAGTGGCAGTCACTGCGGTGTTGGAAGGGGAGGCCACTGAGTGGGTGGCAGATTTGCACAGCGAGCATGCCCGGGAGTTGGCGGATGCAGGCCTCTTTTTGGAGGCACTACGGGCCCGCTTCGAGGATGGGTCCCGTGTGCAACGGGCAGAAGGAGAGCTCCTGTCATTAAAGCAGAGGAGCCGTTCGGCATTGGAATATGTTCAGGAGTTCCGCCGGGTTGCCGGTAGGCTACGGGCCTGGCCGGAGAGGTTGCTGGTCCATCAGTTTAGGGTGGGTATGGACCATGATCTACGCCAGGCCTGTGTGTACAGGGGCATCAGGAGTGGTTCCAGGCGGTCATTGACCTGGACGCAGAACTACGGGAGTTCCGCCTAAGGGGGACGTGGGCCCTGGGCCCCGTAGGGCTCCAGACAGACCGCCTGGTGGCTTCCGGCCAGCCCCTCCGACCCCTAGAGTGCCGGGCCCCACAACTAGTCCTGCTCATCCATTGTTACACTGTTTCCGGTGCAACCAACCAGGACATCGTGCGGCCGAGTGCCCGGGACCCCCGGAAAGACAACCCAGCAGACCCCTGAACAGTCCAGGGCAGCACATCAGGCAGAGGCCTCAGGGACGGCCCCAGAGGAAGGAGAAGAGACGACGATCGGGAAGTACCAGCCAGTGCTCTACAACAGCGAGGATGAGGGCCCAGAGGACCTCATAGGTCCGAGGCCAGACCTGGGTCGAACTGAAGCAAACACGCTCAGGAACCGTCAAGCCAGCAATAAGTTTAAACAGGTCAGAGCCTTGGTACGCAATGAGTCTGATGCTTGAGCAAAGTTTGTTGTAAAGTCAGCGCTGCGAGCTTCCGCGTCCCAGCGCGCTTTAATCGCATAGGTCCATGCCCTCCAGCTGGCCGGACACGCCCAGCCTGGCAGCTACCATCCGGCAAACTTTCCAGGCCCCAGAAATGCGGGGTGGCAGCTGTGCAGGGCGCCTGAGGCACGGCGTCTGGATCCCTCTTTGGCGGCGGCGGTGCGCTCCCCGGTTCGATCAGCTGGAAGGCGGATGGGCGGTGGCCTCCCGGCCGGCCGACAGACAGGCAATGTAGTGACACCGGAAGCAGGCCGGGGACCCGACGAACAGCTGATTGGCTGTTGTGGCCCGCCGGCGACCCGTGCAGCTGGTTGCGGACTCTGACAGCGAAGAGGCTGTGGTGGTGATGCGCCGGCGGACTGTGCAGCTGGTACCCGAGTCGGACAGTGAGGAGGTTGGTGTGGACTCGGTGCCAGAGCCAGAGACGCAGCCAGGGCCTTCAGAACCTCCAGAGGCTCCCAACACTGATGAGGAAGAAGAGGAGGAGCCTATTCTGAATGCACGGGCACGCAGAGCTGTCAAGAGGCAAGAGTGGCTACTCAGGAGGAGGTCTCCTCGAGAGTAGGGCTTTGGGCTACTTAGCCACGCCCTTAGCCTATTTAAGTCATGACCACACGCAATCACATTGCAGGAAACAACGTTCATGATTCATCATTGTGATTTGCATCCAGTCAAGTCTGCTCGGCCTTGTTCTAGTTCGTGAATTTTCCTGCACATTTATTGCTGGGAGTTGTGCCAACTATTGTAAGCACTGTGCTTATCTGCACTCTCGTTTCTTCAATTGAGACAATTATCTCTGGAACTCTTGCTGGCTGTTAATGAAGTTCAATTAACAGCCAGTGTTCGGAAAAAATACTGTTTGAACTGTATATTTATTGAAAACGGATACTAAGAAGTTAAATTAGTAGTCCTTCAATAGTAAACAAGAGTGTGTTTGACGTTTGTGTGTGTTGCATTCTTTGTGGTGGATAGCTGGGGCAGAACATTGGTGCGGCCGGAAGTAGCTGCCGCCGCCGAAGCCTCACCTACTACTTGCTGCACCGTCCACGCTGTTCCCGCAGCTCGGCCACCCGGCTACCCACCCCCCAGGTATGGCGAACCCCAGGCCGGGGTTCAACAGGCAGTTCCCCTCTACCAGGGGTGCACCTGGAAGACAGTAAACACAGGCATTAGACACGGCACCTCCTGGGCATGCACAACCCGCTACCCCCCCCCCCCCGGTTTGTGGTGATACTGCTGATGGAACCACTTACGGAGTCACGTGGCCCTCATATCCTTGTCCCCTACCCATGAAGCGTCTGTGGAGGGATACCCCTTCCACTGTACTAGGTATTGTAGCCTGCCCCTATGGAATCGGGAATCCACCACCTGGTCAATTTCATAATGGTCCCCCGCCAGAGGAACCGGCGGCTGCGGGAGGGGTCGGATATTGGCCTCTTCCACCGGCTTTAGCAGGCTGCTGTGAAACACCGGGTGAACCCGGCCCAATAAGCGGGGAAGTTTCAGCTCCACGGTAACCAGATTGATCACTCTAATGATCGGAAAAGAACCCAGATATTTTGGGGCCAGTTTTTTACAAGGCACCTTTAATCTTAAATATTTTGTTGAGAGATATACCTGGCCTCCCACCTGGAACGGCTTATGGGGAGTCCGTTTTTTGTCGGCCTGGGCCTTATGGGTCTCGGCCGCTTTCTTTAACGCCATTTTCACAGCGCTCCATACCCCCCGTATTGTCTCCATCCACTCGTTTGGACTGCTCAGGGCAGAAGGGTCCTGGGGGCACTCAGGAATGGGCATGAACTCCACCCCATTAACCACCCGGAAGGGGGTGAAACCGGTGCTGCTGTGCACTGCGTTATTGTATGCCACCTCAGCAAACGGCAAGAGTTCTGCCCAGTTGGTTTGCTGATAGGTGACATAACACCTAAGATACCGTTCCACCATGGCATTCACTCTCTCGGCTGCACCGTTTGTGCTAGGGTGGAATGCTGAGCTAAGGCCTTGGGAGGAGCCAATCATGCAGATGAACTCCTGCCAAAACTTTGCGGTGAACTGCGCCCCCCGGTCTGAAATGATCCGCCGTGGCACTCCATGGAGGCGGTAGACGTGTAGAATAAACATTTTAGCCAACCATCGTGCTAAGGGCAGTCCGGGGCATGGCACAAAATGGGCCTGTTTGGAGAAAAGGTCAATGACTGTCCATGTCACGGTGTGCCCATTGCTCCCTGGCAATTCCACAATGAAGTCCATGGCTATATCTTCACACGGTCGGGTGGGGTCAGCCACAGGCTGCAAAAGCCCAAGAGGCTTGCCCGACCGCGGTTTCGTGGTGGCACAGACCAGGAAACTTTTTACATAGTCCTCCACCTCTGACTTCATGCGAGGCCACCAGAATTGGCACTTGGTGAGATGTAGGGTCTTGAGGAACCCGAAATGGTCGGCCTGCTTGACATCATGGCACCGCCGAAGCACTCTTGACCTCAGGGCAGGCGGTACGTATAGTTTGCTGCCCTTCCATGCGAAGCCGTCTCGTTGGGTCAGTAGTTGTTGGTTCTCCCAGAACCAGGGGTCGGTTAGTAATTCGGCCTGTAAATCATGCGTCAACCCGTCCATTGGCTCTCTGGTTTTTACTTGTGCCGCTTGTTGGGAAGAGGAGGGTATGATGGCGTGAACAACCTCTTCCTGGTGGCTGTTGTATTGGGGCATCTGTGACAAGGTGTCCGCCAGGAAGTTCCTACCGGCCGGAATATAACGCAGGGTAAACCAGAACCGTTGGAAATACTGTGCCCATCGGACCTGCTTCGGTGATAATCGACGCGGGGTTTGAAGCGCTTCGAGGTTTTTGTGGTCTGTCCACACATCAAATGGCTCCTCAGCCCCCTCCAGGAGGTGTCGCCACGTCAGCAATGCCCACCAAACCACGAAAGCCTCCTTCTCCCAGATAGCCCAGCCCCATTCTGTGTCAGTGAGCTTGCGGGAGGTGTATGCGCAAGGTTGCATCTGGCCTTGCTCGTTTAAGTTGCAGCAGGACAGCACCCACAGCCATGTCACTGGCGTCAGCCTGTATGACAAACGGCCGTCCAGGGTCTGGGTGTTTCAAGACAAGCTCCCTGGCAAACAGTCCCTTTAGCGCTTCGAAGGCTCGTTGGCAGTCTATTGTCCACTGGAGGGGCTGGCCAGGATGGGGCCTAAGCATCGTGTGCTTCGTTGTTAGAAGGTTGGTCAACGGCAATGCCACCCTGGCGAACGCCGGGATAAACTGCCTATTAAAAGTTCGCGAACACATAGCTTGTATGTGTGTAGGTGCCAACTTCCAAATTCCAGGGCCAATAATGTATCCCAAGTAGGTGACTTCTTGTAGTAGGTACTGTAGCTTTGTGGGTGATGCCTTGTGCCCCCTTTCAGCTAAGCATGCCAGCAGGTGGTGGGTATCAGTGCGACATTCATCCTTAGTAGAAGAAGCTATTAATAAGTCATATATTGTATTAAAGCAGAATGGCAAGGAAGAGAAATGGAGGACAAATCTGCCTTAAAGATTTGAGAAAATAAAGTTGGTGATTCTGTATAATCCTGTGGTAATCAGGTCCATGTATATTGTTGATCCTCCCAAGTAAAAGCAAAGAGATATTGAGAAGGGGGATCTACTGGGATACTGAAGAATGCTGCACACAGATCAACAACAGTAAAATAAGTGGCTGAAGCACGAATAGCAGGAATAATAGTAACTGGGTTTGGCACAACAGGGGCCCTTGGAATGTCATAAGAGTTTATGAGTCTGAAGTCATGAATAAAACAGTAAATAGGGTTCCCCTCAGCATCAGGTTTTGGCTTTTTAATAGGAAAAAAATGGTGTATTGCAAGGTGAGGTGCATTTCCGTAGAACCCCTTGTGCCACATAAGCCTTTATCAGTTTTCGCAGAGGTTCAATGGCTTCAGCTGGGATTTTGTATTGAGGCAAGCATGGTGGACGTCCTGGTTTAACTTGTACCTTCACAGCTGTGGCACTTTTTAAAAATCCTACTTCTGTAGGGTCCCATTCCCATAAGGTGGGTGGGAGATCTTTTAGATCTGGATGTAAAGACGGTTTGTCTGTGTTAAAAAGGATGGCTAAACAATGCATGTTTGCAATGGGAATATCTAAAATTAGTCCTGTAGGAGTGCATTTTATTGTGGCCCCACGTTTACACAGCAAATATCTACCCATTAGGGATAAAGGAGATTGAGGACAAACAGTGAATGAATGATCCAGGGTTAGGGGACCCACCACCCTCATTTCATTTGTAAATTGAACTGGAATTATCTTCCCCCACACCCCAATAATGTTGTCCCGTGCACCTGGTATGATAGAACCCTTAAAGGGTGGATGTAAGGTCCTGCCTCGCCAGTCTTCTCAAGAAAGCAGAACTCTTGAAATGAATTCCATTTCAAAAGGAAACTTTTATTGGAAGATTGTGACAGCAAGAGATGTAGGCAGGAAGTAACTTTTCCCGCCTGAAATGTTAGATTAAACCATTGCAGACAGAGCCCCTCCCAAAGTCCAATACATCATCAAGCCAATCCCGGTGTGTGAAGATGTTATGAGAAACTCCGGCCGAGAAGGTGATAAGCGCCGGTCTCCAAGGCAACGCTGCTGCACATCTCCAGAGACGAGATAAGGCAGCTGCTCGAGGCACATTTCTTTCCCCCTTCCAAGGTCCCGAACGTTACAGCAAAGCAAAGCAAGAAATAGAAACAGAAACTCCATACAGAGATCCCCTTAAGCCTCCCCCCTCCCACCAGAATGACAGCATCCCTATAGGAATCTATGGGACCTGACATGCCGCCCCCCTAGAAAAACGGGAAGTCCACTTGAAGGAAATAGAAATAGGGAAGGGGAGACAATAAAATATACAATCAGTGAGGTTTGTCAGGGTACAAGTGATGAAACAAACGTATCAATTTTGGAGCATGTACATGTTTCTTGTGAACCCATTCGTTCTGCGAGAAAGGGAGGTATTTCTATGCCACCAGGTATTGGGTGGCCCCATGGAATTTCCTAGAGTCCAGGATTGCCTGAACCTCAAAGTGCTGTTCACCTTCGACCAAAATAGGTGGTGGAGCAGGGGAAGGAGCGGGACGGAGGTCAGAGGTGACTTCAAGATTTAGCAGACTACAATGAAAAATGGGGTGGACTTGCCGTAATGACTTAGGAAGTTGCAGTTCCACCGTGACAGGGTTAATAATGCAGATGATGGGGAAAGGGCTAATGTACTTAGGACCTAACTTTTTGGATGGTTGCAAGGATTTCAGAAATCTGGTGGAGAGGTAGACCTTGTCATTCACCCTGTAAGGCTTCGGTTCAATTCTTTTCTTGTCAGCTTGGGCCTTATAGGCAGCTCTGGCTTCGTCTAGTGCCTTGTGGACAACTGGCCAGGTGGTTTGCAGGTGATTTATCTACTGTTTTAAAGAGGGAATTTCTGGTTCCTTTGAGGGCAATTCTGGCATGGCGTTAAATTCTTGCCCTGTGGCTACTCTGAAAGGGGTAAATCCAGTGCTAGTGTGTACAGCGTTGTTATAGGCAACTTCTGCAAAAGGCAGTAGTTCGGTCCAGTTGTCCTGTTGGTAATTAATAAAACAATGCAGGTATTGCTCTAGAACCAAGTTAGTTCGTTCCGTCGCCCCAATCATTTGCGGATGATGACTAGAACTAAGCCCCTGTTCGGTTCCAAGAAGGCTTTCCAGAACTTGGAGGTAAATTGGACCCCTCTATCTGAAATAATGCATTGAGGTGCACCATGCAAACGATAAATGTGTAGTAAAAATAGTTTAGCTAAGGCTTTTGCTGTAGGAATCTTTTGGCATGGTATGAAATGGACTTTGGCATGGTATGAAAAGAGATCCGTGACAACACAACCCAAATTACTGTGTTCCCAGAACTCTCAGGTAATTCTACAATAAAATCCATGGAGATCTCTCCCCAGGGTGCTGAAGGGTCTGCCACCGGCTGGAGTAGACCGGGGGTCTTTCCCTGCCTGCGTTTAGCAGCGGCGCAAATGGGACAGCTTGCTACATAGCTTTCCACATCCTTCTTCAACGAAGGCCACCAGAGTTGCCACTTTAGTAAGTGTAAAGTCTTCACAAAACCAAAGTGACCAGCTAATCTGGAGTCATGACAGGCTTGCATAGCTTTCAATCTTTCCTTAGCTGGGACATACAGTTCGTCTCCCACCCAAGCTAACCCATGTTTTATTGTGCAGGTATGTTTATGGGCGCAACACCACTCGTCTGTTTCCAATGCTTTTTTGAACTCTGTGATGGTGGCATTGTCTAAGGCGGAGGGGTCTTTCTTTGCTTGGGAGCGTGTGACAACTTTGGCTGCCAGCTGGGAAGCCGGGAGCATGGGCTTAATTACTTCCGCTTTAGCACTGTTGTATTGGGGTAGCCTGGACAAGGCGTCTGCCAGAAAGTTTTTCCCCCCTGGTAAATACCTCAAAGTAAAATTAAACCGTTGGAAATACTGTGCCCATCAGACCTATTTTGGGGACATTTTCCTCGGGCTTTTGAGAGCTTCTAAGTTCTTGTGGTCGGTCCACACCTGGAAGGGTATTTTATTCCCCTCCAGGAAATGTCTCCAAGTCAGGAGTGCCCACCTGACTGCAAAAGCCTCTTTCTCCCATATCATCCACCTTTGTTCAGTTTCAGTTAATTTTTTAAAGGTGTACGTGTATGGTTGCAGTTTGCCGTCTTCATTTTCTTGGAGTTGGACCGCTCTGACTGCCACATCGCTAGCATCGGCTTGAATTACAAACGGTTTCTCCGGATCCGGGTGTTTTAACACCGGTTCGGCTGAAAAAAGTATTTTCAGTTTTTCAAATGCGGCTTGGCATTCCATAGACCAGGGCTCTCAAATTTGCGGCCCACGGGCTGGATGCGTCACGCACTGGCCATGCCCACGCCCGGTTTAGCAAAGGGGGAAACAGTCCCGATACGTCACGTGACGCCGGCAAAACGACGTGAGTTTGACAGCCCTGCCATAGACCATTTTAGTGGCTGGCTGGGTTTTGGCTTATCTATCCCTTTGGTTTTCAACAAATTAGTAATTGGAAGCGCTATCTGGGCAAAAGAGGGAATGAATTGCCGATAGAAGTTGGCGAGACCCAGGAAGCTCTGCAGCTGCTTGCAGGTACAAGGGGTTTCCCACTCTAGCACCACCCTGACTTTTGCAGGCTCCATTTCCACTCCTTGGTGGGAGATTCAGTATCCCAAGTAATCTATTTTGTCTTGGTGGAATTCACACTTGGTGTGAAGTTTCCGAAAGACGCCCTAATTAATTCAGGAGCCATGAAACAAAGTCCAAAAGAAATACAAAGATTTATTAAGAGCGACATTCCGGCAATACTCCGATGCAGCCAGAACTGAGTTCACGCAAGCTGCACGCCCTCATGACCCTGTTTCCCCCCCTTCTCATTGGACATGTCATAAATCACATTCTCCAATTAATCACGTTGGCGGGTTGTGAGCCCCACGCCCCTCCTTCTGACTCTGGTAGCCTAGGACACAATCAGTCAAAGAAACATTTGTGGAATGCAGTTTCAGTTAGGGCAGTCAGCCACTCCTCCAGCTCTCCCCCCCTCCGTTTCATGGCAACTTGAAATCTTTGCAAGTTGACATTCGGCTCCCCTCACTTCCCGAAGGTGACCTGCGTAAAGCAAAAACAATTTGAGTACAGGTACAGAATCTAGGGACGCGACCTCCCCCCAGGCTTATTTGGATTTTCCTCGTGAAATTTGGCTATAAGGCGATCAGCCTGGATGTTCCTACTCTTTACCCAAGATGCCTCTGATAAGGGGTAACCCTTCCACTTGATTAAGTATTGGAGTTGTCTCCGGTGCCACCTCGAATCGAGGATTCCTTGCACCTCATAGTGGGTCTGGCCCCCTATGACCACGGGGCCCAGGGGCTCATGGGGTAGTGGCCTCAGGGTCGATCTGACTACGGGTTTTAGGAGGCTACTATGGAATACCGGGTGTATCGTCCCTAGCAACCTAGGCAATTTCAATTGTACCGTGACTGGGTTGATTATCTTTACTATGGGGAATGGTCCCATAAACTTTAGCCCCAGTTTCTTGCTAGGGAGTTTTAACCTTAAATATTTTGTGGAGAGGTAAACTTTCTCCCCCAATTGGAATGGCCGTTGGGGAGCTCGATGTTTGTCTGCCTATTTCTTATAGGTTTGTGCTGCTTTAGCTAGCGCCTTCTTGACATTCTCCCAGGTTGCTTTCAGCGTCAACATCCAATCGGTCAAGCTGACTGACGAGGGGGGCTCCCTTGGGTATTCCGGCATTGGGATGAAGTCCATGCCGCTCACTACCTTGAACGGGGTTAGTCCCGTGCTACTGTGAACAGCATTATTGTACGTGACCTCACCGAATGGAAGGCCGAGCTAAGGCCCTGGGAAGACCCAATGGACCGTAGGAACTCCCTCCAGAACTTAGCTGTGAACTGGACCCCTTGTCTGAGATAATTCTTCTTGGCACTCCATGCAGGCAGTAAATGTGTTTCAGGAACAGTTTGGCCAGCTGGTGGGCTGATGGTAGACCGCTGCAGGGGATGAAGTGCGCCTTTTTGGAAAATAGGTCTATTACAGTCCAGATCACCGTGTTCCCCCCACTTTTCGGCAACTCCACTATAAAGTCCATCGCAATCTCCTCCCATGGTCTTGTTGGCTCTGCTACTGATTGTAGCAGTCCGGGGGGGTTTTCCTGGTCGTTTCTTCATTGCGGCGCAGATAGTGCAGCTCTTCACGTAACTGTCCACATCTTTCTTTATGCTGGGCCACCAAAACTGCCTCTGTGCTAAGTGTAAAGATTTTAGGAATCCGAAGTGGCCTGCCGGTTTGGCGTCGTAGCTCCTCTGGAGGATCAGGGTGCATAGGGATTCCGGGACGTTGAGCTTCGTCCCCTTCCATGCGAGGTCATCTCTTTTTGTCAGGATGTGTTGATTGTCTCGGAACCAGTGGTCTGCCAGCAGTTTGGTTTTGAGTTTCGCCGTCAGGTAGCTTGCTGGTTGGTCGTGCCGGTTGTGGCGTTGCCGTCTGGTGGTTACTTGGGCCGCTATTTGGGTAGGCGGAATGATGGCGTCCACCACCTGCTCCCGCTCGCATTTGTACTGTGGCATGCGGGAGAGGGCGTCAGCTAGAAAGTTCTTTCCCCCTGGGATGTGCTTTAGCACGAAGTTGAAGCGTGGTGGTTACTTGGGCCGCTATTTTGGTAGGGGGAACGATGGCGTCCACCACCTGCTCCCGCTCGCATTTGTACTGTGGCATGCGGGAGAGGGCATCAGCTAGAAAGTTCCTCCCCGCTGGGATGTGCTTTAGCACGAAGTCGAAACGGTTGAAGTATTGAGCCCAACGAACTTGTTTTGGAGATAGTTTTCGCGGGGTCCTGAGGGCCTCAAGGTTTTTGTGGTCAGTCCAGACCTCGAACGGTTTCTGGCCCCCTTCCAGCAGGTGTCGCC
Organism: Thermophis baileyi; assembly: GCA_003457575.1. NCBI lineage: Eukaryota > Metazoa > Chordata > Lepidosauria > Squamata > Dipsadidae > Thermophis > Thermophis baileyi. Next base: position 34,535 of record QLTV01002493.1, read on the forward strand.
AGGTTAGCAGTGCCCATCTCACCCCGAACGCCTCTTTTTCCCAGGCTGCCCATCGTCACTCTGTGTCCGTGAGCTTACTGGAGGTGTAGGTGCAGGGTTGTAGATTTCCTTGGCTATTTCTTTAAAGTAGCGCTGCTCCCACTGCCACGTCGCTGGCATCTGCCTGGATGACGAAGTGTTGTTCAGGGTCGGGGTGTTTTAACACTGGTTCTTTTGCAAACAGTTCTTTCAGTGTTTCAAATGCCTTTTGGCAGGTTAGGTCCCACTGTAGGTGCTGTCCCGGCTGGGGTTTCGTTCCTGGGCTCCCCGTTTTTAGGAGGTCCGTCATGGGTTTGGCAATCTTCGCAAAGGAGGGGATGAATTGCCTGTAGAAGTTTGCAAACCCTAGAAAACTTTGTAGCTGTCTGCGGGTGCGAGGGGGTTGCCAGCCTAGGACGGCTTGTATTTTGGCTGGGTCCATCTCTATTCCCTCACTTGACACTCGGTAGCCCAGGTAGTCTAGCCGTGTGCGGTAGAATTCACATTTTGATAGCTTGACGTACAGGTTGGCTGTCAAGAGTTTTTGTAGTACCTGGCGGACCAGGGGTATGTGATCGTCCATGGTCTCAGTGTAGACGAGGATATCGATCAGGTAGACCAGGACCCCCTTATAGAGGTGCTCGTGCAGCACCTCGTTTATTAGTTGCATGAAAACCGCTGGGGCCCCCTGCAGGCCGAAAGGCATTACTTTGAATTGGAAGCTCCCTAAGGGGCAGTTGAATGCTGTCTTCCATTCGTCCCCCTCCCTTATGCGGACTCGGTCGTATGCTTCTCTAAGGTCTAACTTGGTAAAGACCTTTCCCTTGGCCAAGTGAGATAGAATGTCCTTCATGAGGGGGAGGGGGTATAGGTTGTGTACACACACACAGTTTATTCCTCTGAAATCAACGCATAATCTCATAGTTCCATCTTTTTTTTCTTTGAATAGGACTGGTGCTGCGACTCGTGGCTTGGCTGGTTCAATGAACCCCCTTGCTAGGTTTTTGTCTATGTATTCACGCATCTCTTGTATTTCCTGGGGTGTCATAGCGTACAGTTTATGTTTGGGTAGTTTTGCCCCATGGATGATCTCAATGGCGCAGTCTGTCCCACAGTGGGAAGGCAGGACGTCACACTCGGCCTTGCTGAATTCTCCCGCGAGGTCTTGATATTCCCTCGGAATCTGAACAGCCTCTGGAGTCGTGTCGGATGTGGCTGCCAGTTGTTCTGGTGGGCTCTTTTGGGGGTTTTCCTGCCTGGGTGGTGTTTCTGCATGCTGGTGTAGAGGGGGTTGGGGGGGAGGGGGTTGGGGACCCCTTGCTATTCTCAGTCTGTGGTTGCCCCCTTCCCCAGCTCTGGTTTGGAGAGAGGGAGGTGGTTGTCTGCCCTGGGTGGCCTACCAACTATGTGGGAGGGGTATTGGCTTCAGTTCTGGGCTCTTTCTCCTTCTGATGGGCGAAGGGGGGGCTGTGTTCTTGTGTGCGTCTCCTCCCTCCAAAAGGATCAGGTGTCCCTCCCCTCTCTTTTGGCCGGCATGATGGCTCCACCTCCCGAATGGTGGCTCGGTCAAATTCCTCCCTCTGTTGCTCTATGGACCTCCCCAGGGGCTCTGTCAGGACCTTTGGGAGCCTGGCTCATTCCCAGTCCCACATCCAATCCACTCTTCCCAGCTCAGTCAGAGGCTTTCTCTTTTTCAGGGAATTTGGGTGGGGGAATTCAGCTTCAGCAGCTTTAGGGGTTAATTTCCACCAGTACTCATCCTTTCTTGCTTCGGTCCCTGGAGCGGCCATCAGAGCTTTGACTAGGTTGATCAGGCATCTAGTGCAGCCCGAGTCTACTAGGGCCTGAAAATCCCCCTGGGTCCCTGTTTTTGGGGCCGTCAGGTGTATTGGGAAAACAAAAGGGTGAATTGGTTCACTCACCGTTGGGTCGTTTTCGCCCTCGTCCTCGCTGTCGTAGGGTTCCGGCGACTGGTCGTCATTGCCTGGGGGCCCTCCCCCTTCGACTGGGTGGGGAGGCACCTCTGTAGCCTGGAGGGCCTTCCGGGACGAATTGGTGGCACGCTTGGGGCCTCGTTCCGGTCTTGCCCTGGGTGGCAGCTCTGGCCTTGGCTTTGGGGCCGGGGTTGCGCATGCTGATGCCATGTGGCCCATCCCCCCGCATCTGTAACATTTCAGCGGACATCGTGGGAGAGCTGGCCTTGGGCCCGGCTGTTAATATAATAGCGTAGTAACCCTTGAGTTATCAATGAGATGCACAGAGAAACGTGATACCAGAACAGAGATGAGTAACTATTCAGTCACACACAGATACGTTAAAGTGCATTACAGGGGCTTGACTTCCGGTTGGCGTCACGTTGGAGAGGGCATGCCGATGAAAACCTCGTCGTGGAAGAGCTGGCCTTAACACCCACTGTGTTGCTGTGGTTCTCCATCGGCTGGGTGGTGCCTGGTCTGGTTGACCTCTGTCTCTGGTGTCCAGTGGCTTTCTCATGTCGTTGGCTCGCAGCCCGTTGTCGACTTTTATGGCCACTCGGAACCACTCGGAGAGTCTGTTCTGGATGTCCCGGTAAGCAGTTACCTGGGTGATTTGCTTGTCTAGGCTTGTTCTGAAGAAATGCACCAACAGCAGCTCTGGTAAGGGAGGTAGCCTTCCGATGACTCTCCTAAATTGCCGGATGTGTTCTTTGATGGGTCAGCCCCTTTGCATTAGGTTTCTGAGCTCATTTTCCGTGTACAGGTCCTCCTCTGCCTCCTCAAATCTGGCCTCTAGCAGCTGTAGGAAGTCATCTACGTCTTGCAGTTGAGGGGGCTCTCCTTTTGTGGAGGGCTGCTAGCCATTCCTTGCTTCTCCCTCTAGCCCCTCTGTGATGGCATTCACTATAGCTCTGGGGGATGTAACACCTCTCTCGCTCTGTCTCTCGCTCTGTCTCTTTCTCGCTCTCTTTCTCTCTCTCTCGCGCTCTCTTCCCCTCCCTCTCTCCTCTCTCTCTCTGTATCTCTCTGTGTATCTTTCTCTCTCCCCCTCTCTGTATCTCTCTCTGTCTCTCTCCCCACTTCTCTCTCCCCTCTTTCTGTATCTCTCTGTGTATCTCTCTCTCTATGTCTCTCTCACCCCTCTCTCTCTCCCTCTCTGTATCTCTCTGTGTGTGTCTCTCTCCCTCTCCCCCTCTCTCCCTTACACATAAAGCAAACTGGGTGACCTTTAGTCAGTTTGCTTTCTCTTAGCCCAAGGAAGCAGGCAATAACAAATCTCTTCCAAAATTTTGCCAAGAAAACTGCAGGGACTTTTCTCCCCAT
>QLTV01002494.1:18950-38980 GCA_003457575.1 Thermophis baileyi
GTCTCTGGTGTGCTCTGGGCCCATAACCTGTTAGAGTTTGCAGCAATCCAACCAGCACACAAGTAAATAATTCAGCAGGATTCATTTATATAAGAAACTTCTTTATATACAATACCGTACAGCAGAAGCCAGAACCAGAACTCAGAATCCAAACTCAGCAGCATTCATTTATATAAGACACTGCTTTATATACAATACCATGTAGCAGAAGCCAGAACCAGAACTCAGAATCCAGAAGTACAGAATCAATAATCACAGAAGCTATAGAATCACAGAAGCACTCATATATATACAGATCAGTGAACCTAAGCCACGCCCAGGCTCCAAGCCATCTGGGTCACCAAACAGTCCCCATTGGCTGACCTGTTACCATGTCTATTCCAATTTATGAACCCTTATACACTGACAAAAAGGAACAAAGACATCCATTGTGCTTACTTTCCATTAACCAAAATTAACTGAGTTTATTTACAACAGCTACTGTATAAAGGCTAAAACATATGAAGAACAGTTGCAGGAACTGGTTATGTCTAGTTTAATGAAAAGAAGGACTAGGGTGACATGATAGCAGTGTTCCAATATCTAAGGGGCTGCCACAAAGAAGAGGGAGCCAGCCTATTCTTCAAAGCACCTGAAGGCAGGACAAGAAGCAATGGATGGAAACTAATCAAGGAGAGAAGAAACCTAGCACTAAAGAGAAATTTCCTGACAATTAGAACAATTAATCAGTGGAACGACTTGACTACAGAAGTTGTGGGTGCTCCAACACAGGAAGTTTTTAAGAAGAGACTGGAGAATCATTTGTCTGAAATGGTATAGGGTTTACGGCCTGAGCAGGTAGTTGGACTAAAAGACCTCCAAGGTGCCTTCCAACTCTGTTATTCTGTGATATATATATTACTTGCAGTCTTTAGTCTCCTTTATTTTAGTATAATTTTTTTTCCAGTTAACTCCTGTTCCCATTCTTTCTGATTCTTCCTTGCCATATAAAGTCCTTCCATTCACTAATATAGAGTTGCATTTAACTATTTTTGCATCTGCATCTTCTTTCTCTTTCTTCCTCCCAAACCTGGTTTGTTTAGCACTGCTTGAAACATACTTGAAACCCACAACTTAGTATGAACCATTACTGTGTAAAAATACCCAAGACTATTATACGCACAAAAATGGAAGGACACTTCAATTCCCACTATGGACGAATGGCTACAGAAGCTAATGGAGTTGGCAGAAATGGCTAAATTGACCGTTTTGGTTAAAGGAAAGAATATAAGTACCTTTGTTTCCTTGATTTCATTGAGGGCCGAAAAGGAATCTTTGATTTTGGGTGTTACCAATTCAAGAAATATGTTTTTATAGAAATTGCTAGTTTTTATTATTATGGAAAAGCAAAAAGTTGTGGTTTGATGTTAATGCTTTTTTTTTTACTGCAACAGAGGGAGTCTGAAGTCAATGTTTCTTCTTTTCTTTTCCCCAGTTTCTCCTCACTTTTCTCTCCCCCTTCCCTCCCCCCACACTGTGTCTTCCTATTTACTTTTGTATTTTGTATTTTATCTTATAACCTAATAAAAATGTTAAACAGTAAAAAAAAATCTAATTAGTGTTGAGAAATAACTTAGAGGGAGAAAGACAACCACACCAAGTGTTTGCAGTAAGGATAAGTTAAAGTCAGTTGGCATTTCTGAAGCATTTATCAATAAAATCGGAAATGTGGAATCGGAAATTCAATCACAGCATCTGGAAATCCCCCAAATGCCTTTTTGAGTAGAAAATGCTGCCAAATTGCAGAGACCCCAGTTGAAAAAAGGTGCCAATGACATTCACTTATTGGATAAACTGTTCTCCCACTGTGAGGCAATTGTGAGTTAAATCAGAAATTACATATAATGTGGTAAGGGTCTCATCCTTTATGCAGCCAGTATCAAGCAAACATAGGTTAAATGGATCACACTCTTCTATTTCTTAAACACAAATAATGCATTGTGGGTAGACTAGAAGATTTATCAGTAAGGAATCCTAGGCCTTGCAGAACCTTATTTTGCTTAAGGACAGGCAATTGAAATGGATTATCACAAATGTAACCTACTTCCTGCAGGTATGAAATTAATTTATTACATATATATGACATTAAAAATAAAAAAGAAGACCCATTTTTATGAAAAAAAATACCACCGATTCCATTGTCCAATCTTTCTGCACATAAAGACACCCATATTCACACATGCTCTATGGTCTAGGACTCGCTCACAATTAGCTCATCTATATATACAAACACAATACCGATTTGCTGTCCCTAAACCTGCTGCTACACTTTCTGAGTAGACGGGAAAAGGAGAATAAACCAATTGAGAGAAAAAAGATAGATATATCGGGAAAGAAGAGACAAAAACAACAGACACTTTCCCCCCTAATTTTACATTTTAAAAACATGAGCAAACCATATTGCAAACTTCAGAGCGCCAAGGATTCAAATAATGATCTATGTGATTGTGTTGGCTCCAAAATTCATTGAATTATATTCACACTGAAATGCAAATAAAATTAATTTCTTCCCCATGTGTAGCAGGAGGAGAAAGGATGAGTCAAAGAAGAGGAAGGGGGGAAAAATGGAAGAAAAATTAAGTGGAATATCCACAGAAAAATCCTTCAGAAAGGGAGGTCAGTTCCAGCTTCTTTGTTTTCACCCTTTTTTATGATGGGGGGGGGGTTCTTTTTTTTTCTTTTTCCAGCCTTTTCTATTAAAAGGGGGCTGTCACAGAGGGGATCAATCTACAGGTAGTCCTTGGCTTACAACAGTTCGCTTAGTGACCATTAGAAGTTACAACGGCACTGAAAAAAATGACTTATGACCATTTTTCACACTTATGACCATTGCAGCATCCCCATGGTCACGTGATTTACATTCAGATGCTTGACAACTGACTCACATTTATGACGGTTGCAGTGTCCCATAGTCATGTGATTCCCTTTTGCGACCTTCTGACAAGCAAAGTCAATGGGGAAGACAGATTCACTTAACAATCGTGTTACTACTTTAACAACTGCAGTGATTCACTTAACAACTGTGGCAAGAAGTCGTAAAATGGGACAAAAACAAATTTCTCATTTAGCAACATAGATTCTGGGCTCAATTGTGGTCGTAAGTTGAGGACTATCTGTATTTTTCCAAAGCACCTGAGGGCACAACAAGAAGTAACGGATGGAAGATTATCAAAGAGAGATCCAACCTAGAATTAACGACAAATTTCCTGACAGTGAGAACAATCAACCAGTGGAACAACTTGCCTTCAGAAGTTCTGGGTGTGCTCCATCCCTGGAAGTTTTTAAGAAGAGATTGGACAATCATTTGTCAGGAATGGTATAGGGCCTCCTGCTTGAGCAGGGGGTTGGATTAGAAGACCTCCAGGGTCCTTTGCAAGCCTATTATTCTGTGTTCTATAAAAAGTAAAGATTCAAATTAAGATCAACTCTTGGTGAAAACACAAGAGGTCCACCTAGTTTTCTTGACAAAAAGTGCTGGTTTTCACCTCTAAAGGCTTGGTCCCTTTATGTTGTGCTTGGCACCCAGGCATTTGCAAGGCAACCTACTTCAGAAAGAGCTTATCCTCCTGGTGCATGAAACCCATGAGGGTTGGTTAAAAATCACCCACCCCACGTGGGCTATGATATCAAAGTAGGGGAGCTGGAGATGTAGTTTCTTCAAATCAGTCTCCTGCCCCCATCATGGTGACACCTCTAGTCCCAGAAAACATCTAAGAACATTTTCAATTCATGTAGGAGGTACGGAAGTATGCTCTGACATCAGTTCTGGATCTTTGGTTTTTCAGTTAAATGCTTTTACAGATTTCACACATTGCTAAATGCCCTGAATCTGTTGGAGTAGGCAGTCTACAAAGATGACCAATGGATGGACGGATGGACGGCTTGCCTTTGTTATCTTCTGGCACAATTTTGCAACTTTCCAGTTGAGCTTGCAACCCTGGATTTTCTAGTGGTCTACCATCAAAGTACTAATAGAGTCCATGCTGCTTTAGCTTCCCCTTGGTTTACCAACTTTGGCTAGATGCAGTTACCTGAGCTGAAAAGTGGCTTTCTATGCCACCCTTCTAACTTTGTATTTGGTTTCTTTTTCTATCGCTTTCCTAACCCCATTCTGTCTTCTACCACTGCATGCCCTCCCCATCAATCTAAATAGTTTGCTGGTGGAATCTGTCCTGTAAAAGTGAAGGGGGCAGTATGGACAGCTCAATTTGACACATGAGGAGAAGAGGGTCCATATGGCAGAGAGACCATTTGGAATGGAGAAACTCACCTGGTGGCCATATGGGACGCTTGTGGGTACCATTCTTGGATCCCCAAGCAAAATACAAAGACTTTCACGAAATAACTTCACGGAAAAGGAAGGATCGTTTCAGAGGTATTTGAATGGATAATGGTAGGATAGGAAGGAAGGTCCAAGTCTGAGGAAGACAGCCCTGAAAGTTAGTTCTGACCAGGAGAAGGAAGTGCACAACCAGACCTATCTTCCATTCACACAATGCAGCCAACTACCTGGGCAGCTTTAATTAGGCAACAAAACAAGTTTTTTTTTTTTAGCAAACATGTCCTTTAAATAAAATATATGCTTCATAATTCTTTTTGTCATTAGCCCTTTTATTATTAGATCATCAACATCATCACTCCCAGGAAGAAAATTGTGGAATAACAATGAAGATAATGAGAAGTGTGGAGGACATGGCACTGGAGTCGTTCTTAGAACCATCTGGACTCAGAACCTGAACTTCTGAAAGGAATCTGACCAGAGCTTCTTCCAACGTGGTGTCTTCCATGAATATAGGCCTACAATTTTGAGAATCCACAGAGTCCACAATCACCTGGTGGGGATTATGGATATACCTGCTGCTGATTACTCACAGTTGTTGGCCCATACTAGCTGGGAATCCTGGAAGTTGTAGTTCCAACACATCCAGAAGTTAGTTGAACTTAAGAAGTATGAATCTGAGAGTCAGAATGCCTGGGGATCTTTTGATGCTGAAGGACAACCCAGAAGTCCAATTCAAGACTCAGTTCTCCTTTGGGGAAAATTTTGGAGCACCTACTGAAATGGCAATCAAGGTTTGGGCGAGGTAGTAAGTGCTCATGTACAGGACGCGGGCAAGAGGATGGAAGGTGCAGAATTTGTCATGGCCAACCAACAGATCAGACACGAAGATCAAGCTGCCTGCTGAAGCCAGCCCTTTGGAGCAAGACAGTGCACACCAGGCCATGACGCCAACGAGACCTGAATAAAACAGCACTGCCCATATGTAGAAACCTGACAAATAGGGAAGCAGGATCACCATGTAACTCATAGCCACGAGTCCCTCTACCAGGAAGGTGAGAGGTTGAAGGGGGGGCCAAGCCAAAGGCTGCGATATTGTTGTGGCTTGCCCAAGTCCATGCAGCTGCTCATGGATCCGGAAGACCAAGAACCGACCATGGGGTGGCAAGAGCAGTCTGTATCTCCGGCACCTGAGTCCGAGACCGAGGAGGACACAGGGCCAGAGGACGATACTCAATCAGGGCCTTCTGCACCTCCCCAGCAGGAGTTAAGTGACTCCAGTGAAGAGGAGGAGCCTCTGATTGATGCTAGGGCACGCAGGGCAGCTAGCCGGCAAGAGTGGCTTTGTAGAAGGAGGTCTCCTCACAGGTAAACCTGCAGGCAGAGGGGCCACGCCCTAAGACTATATAAGGTTGAATCACAACGGACACTCTTGCTGGAAACAACACATGTATTTTACCTGGCTGCTGTTTACACTTTTGGTGATATCAGTTGGACTAACTCCAGTCCGGGCTCTTGGCCAATTCCAGCAAGTGAGGAATTTAAGGACTTAATGATCTGTTTGTGGTTTTTTTGTATTTGAAATCCCGGCCAAAGTGTTCTGTGATTTGCAACAAGCACTTTGGGAGAAACCCTGAAATTAACTTATCACTAAGCATTTATTAGTGATAAAGCCTTCTTTATTTTGGACAACAGTGTGTGTATGTCGTTTCCTGGGGGCTTGCCGCGCTGGGTCACAACAGATATAGCAGATGTGGTAGATGGCAAAGGCACCCATTCCTGTAAGGGGAGAAAAGGCAAATGAATAACAATATCCGTATGAGCTGCATTGCTCCATCAAGATCAGGCACCACCAGTTCAGTCACTCTGGCAGCCTCCTCTGGCTTATGACTTCAGATGCACAGGATTATTCTATAATTGCTGCTTGCTAAGCCAAGAAAAGGCACTCTGAATATGACCTAAAAAATTGCCTCATTCAGTCCTGGACTATTGTCTACCTTCTGTCCCCAATTTGGTGGCTAAGTGTTCTTTTCAACTGGGAAAGAAAAGATACAGGCACAGCAGGGCTAAAAGGTAGCTATGTTTATTCCTGATAAATATTTAATGCCTTACTCTCTAATGCATGCCCCAAAAAGGAAGAACATGACACAATCTGCCTGTTTCTTGAAGGCTGTATTATTACATGTGTTTTGGGGTCTCATTTTCTCCTTACCCCTTAACTGAAAGCTCCCTGACAAAATGTCTGGGGTGAAATCACAAGCTGATCCTCTCATCTTTCATTTCCATTCATTTTTTGACCAACAGAAGCTGTTCATGGCCTCTTCAAACCCTCAGTTTACCTTGTCAATATTTTAGGGGTGGGGTTGGCCAGGGGGCACATTTCCAAAGAACTAGATTGCAGCCCACCTGCCATATTTATTTCTAAGACTGTTCATAGATATTCTTGGAAATAAAGATGATATTTGGAAATAAAGATGATTTCATGTGATTACAATTCTGGTCAGGGGTGGGTTCTAACTTACCTTGCTGCCGGTGTTTAGCGAAGCAACTTCGGATGAACTTCCTCCTCATAGACCTACAGACTGTGCCATAGAGATTCTACCGGGGGCCAAACTACCTAAGCCAAAACTTTACTCCATGACCCCGCCCCCCGGGAGCTCGATGAATTGTGCCAATTCATAGACAAAAACCTCGAGCGTGGTTTCATTGAACCTGCTAGGCCCAAGGTGGCTACCCCGGTACTGTTCTGGGAGAAAAAAGATGGCTCGTTACACCTATGAGTGGACTATAGAAATTTGAACGCTATTTGCGTAGAAAACATGTACCCCCTACCTCTGATGAAGGACATGCTGGCCCATTTGGCAAAGGGGAGGATTTTTTCCAAGTTAGATCTAAGGGAGGCGTATTACCGGGTCCGGATTCAGGAGGGGGATGAATGGAAGACAGCGTTTAATTGCCCGTTGGGGTGTTTTCAGTTCAAAGTTTTGCCATTCGGGCTCCAAGGTGCTCCTGCCGTTTTCATGCAGCTGATTAACAAAGTGCTGCATGAGCATTTGTACAAGGGGGTTTTGGTTTATCTTAATGATATATTGATTTACAATGAAACTAAGGCTGAACATGTTAAATTAGTGCGGGAGGTCTTGAAAAAGCTAAGGGCAGCTAAGTTGTTTGCCAAACTTTCCAAGTGTGAATTTCACCAGGACAAAATAGATTACTTGGGATACCAAATCTCCCACCAAGGGGTGGAAATGGATCCCGCAAAAGTCAGGGCGGTGCTTGAGTGGGAAACCCCTCGCACCCGCAAGCAATTGCAGAGCTTCCTGAGTTTCGCTAACTCCTATTGGCAATTCATCCCCTCTTTTGCCCAAATAGCGCTTCCAATTACTAATTTGTTGAGAACCAAAGGGGTAGATAAGCCAAAACCCAGCCAACCACTAAAATGGACTATGGAATGCCAAGTGGCATTCGAGAAACTGAAAAGACTTTCGGCTGAACCGGTGTTAAAACACCCGGATCCTGAGAAACCGTTTGTAATTCAAGCCAACACCAGTGATGTGGTAGTCGGAGCGGTTCTACTCCAAGAGAATGAAGAAGGCAAATTGCAACCATGCGCGTACAACTCTAAAACGTTAACTGAAACGGAACAAAGGTGGGCAGTATGGGAGAAAGAGGCTTTTGCAGTCAAGTGGGCACTCCTGACTTGGAGGCATTTCCTGGAGTGGAGCAAAATACCCTTCCAAGTCTGGACCGACCACAAGAATTTAGAAGCTCTCAAAACCCCGAGGAAAATGTCCCCAAAACAGATCCGGTGGGCACAGTATTTCCAAAGGTTTAATTTTACTTTGAGGTATTTACTGGGGGGGGGGCACTTTCTGGCAGACGCCCTGTCCAGGCTACCCCAATACCACAGCACTAAGGCAGAGGTGGTCAAGCCTATGCTCCCGGATTCCCAGCTAGCAGCCAAAGTTGTCACACACTCTCAGGCAAGGGAGGACCCCTTCACCTTAGACAATGCCACCATCATGGCATTTAAAAAAGCATTGGAAACAGATGAGTGGTTCTGTGCTCACAAACACACCTGCACAACATATCTCATAGTGCTGTTTCCCGCTCTGTGCCTCAGAGCTTGCTTGAAACCGTTTGCATTCAGTTTGTTCCTAGTAAAAGTACTTTTCTCTAAATCTATAGAGCCAAGGATTTTTCTTTCCTAGGAATTGAACAGAGGCAGCCCTGACAGATGGGCTAGCTTGGGTGGGAGATAAACTGTATGTCCCAGGCAGGGAAAGATTGAAAACTATGCAAGCCTGTCACGACTCTAGGTTAGCCGGTCATTTTGGTTTTCTGAAAACTCTACACTTGCTTAAGCGGCAACTCTGGTGGCCTTCATTAAAGAAGGATGTGGAAAGCTATAAAGCAAGCTGTCCCATTTGTGCTGCGGCTAAGTGCAGGCAAGGAAAGACCCCCGGTCTACTACAGCCGGTTGCAGACCCTTCAGCACCCTGGAGAGAGATCTCCATGGATTTCATTGTAGAATTGCCTGAGAGTTCCGGAAACACAGTAATCTGGGTTGTCACGGATCTCTTCTCAAAGCAGGTCCATTTCATACCATGCCAAAAGATTCCTACAGCAAAAGCCCTAACTAAGCTATTTTTACTACACATATATCGCTTGCATGGTGCCCCTCAACGTATTATTTCAGATAGAGGGGTCCAATTTACCTCCAAGTTCTGGAAAGCCTTCTTGGACCTCCTCGGAACCGAACAGGGACTTAGTTCTAGTCATCATCCACAAACAAATGGGGCAACGAAACGTATTAACTCGGTTCTGGAGCAATGCCTGCATTGCTTTATTAATTACCAACAAGACAACTGGACCGAGCTACTGCCTTTTGCAGAAGTTGCTTATAACAATGCTGTATGCACTAGCACAGGATTCACCCCTTTCAGAGTAGCTGTCATGCCCCTGTTGGAGCCTGAATCTGCGGAGGACGACGAGCCGGAGCTGGAGCAGACAAAGATCGAGGGGGCGGCTTTGTTGGCTTCGGAGGAATGTGGGGAGGAGCAGGATGAGGCAGCCCAGGGCCCCTCAGGATTGGGACGGCTTCTTAGCAGGGAAGAACAGGGGCAGAATGACCGAGAGAGGGCAGGCAGTGGAAATGAGGAGCGATGGAGCTCAGGCGATGAGCAAGGACCGCCCCCTCCTGATCCCCAAGCATGAAGAGTGGAGAGGAGAGGGGAACAGCGCAGGCCGACCCAACGACTTGGGAGGAGAGTGTCCCACCCCTCTTCATAAGGCACACCTAGGGACTAAGACTTAAGGAGACGCTGTGGGGAGGGGCGTTTGTCAGGAACAAACGCTGAATTGGTGAGGTTTTGGGTGCCGTTGCCGACGTCTGGCATTTGCAGGACTGCTTGCTTTTTCCTTGCTTCGTGGACTCATTGCTTATTCCTTGCTTCGTGGATTCATTTCTTTGTTCCTTTGCCTTGCTGGACTTCTTTGAAGCCGTTATACTAACAGCGTTTGCTGGACTGCTCGCAGCCAGAGGCTGCTCTGTGTGTGTCTGTGTGTGTGTGTCTGTGTGTGTGTGTGTGTGAGTGAGCGCTTTGCTCTGGGACTTGCATAACGTGGGAGTGTTTGGGGGGAGAGTTGGAGCATTAAAGGGAAGTTTGAACTCTCAGCTGGCTGTGTGGCCTTCGTGCCTTGTCCCGGGTCATCACAGTAGCCACAGGGCAAGAATTTAACGCTATGCCAGAGTTGCCCTCAAACGGACCAGAAATCCCTTCTTTAAAACAGTGGATAAATCACCTGCAAACCACCTGGCCGGTTGTCCGCAAGGCTCTGGATGAAGCCAGAGCTGCCTATAAGGCACAAGTAGACAAGAAAAGAATAGAACCTAAACCTTACAAGGTGGGTGACAAATTTTACCTATCCACCAGGTTTCTGAAATCCTTGCAACCATGCAAAAAGCTAGGACCTAAGTACATTGGCCCTTTTCCCATCATTCGAATTATTAACCCAGTCACGGTGGAACTGTGACTACCTAAGTCGTTACGGCAAGTACACCCCGTTTTTCATTGTAGTTTACCTCTGAGCTTCATCCCACTCCTTCCCCTTCTCCACAACCTATTATGGTTGAAGGTGAATAACATTTTGAAATGAAGGAGATTCTGGACTCTCGGAAATTCCATGGGGCCACCCAGTACCTGGTGGCATGGAAGCACCTCCCTTCCTCACAAAACGAATGGGTTCATAAGAAACATGTAAATGCTCCTAAATTGATACGTTTGTTTCATCAATTGTAACCTGACAAGTCTCACTAATTGTATATTTTGTTTTCTCCCCATCCCTATTTCTATTTTCTTCAGGTGGATTTCCTGTTTTTCTAGGGGGGCAGCATGTCAGGTCCCATAGACTCCTATAGGGATGCTGTCATTCTGGTGGGAGGGGGAGGCTTGGGGGGATCTCTGTATGGGGTTTCTGTTTCTATTCCTTGCTTTGCCTTGCTGTAACTTTCGGGACCTTGAGAGGGGGGAAAGGAATGTGCCTCGAGCCATCTGCCTTATCTCGTCTCTGGAGAAGAGCGGCAGCGTTGCCTTGGGAACCGGCGTTTATCACCTTCTCGGCCTGAGTTTCTCATACCATCTATACACCTCGGGATTGGCTCGATGGACTGGACTTTGGGAGGGGCTCTGTTTGCAATGGTTTAACCTAACGTTTTGAGTGGGAAACCTTAGTTCCTGCCTACATCTTCTTGCTATCACAATCTTCAAATAACAGTTCCTTTTGAAATGGCTTTCGTTTCAAGAGTTCTGCTTTCTTGAGAAGACTGGCGAGGCAGGACCTTACAGTTGGTCACCTTCACTATGGGGAAGGGCCCTATGTACTTGGGGTCCAGTTTTCTGCAAGGCAGCCTCAGCTTTAAATACTTTGTGGACAGGTACATTTTGTCTCCTATGTGGAACTCCCCTTGGGGAGTCCGCTTCTTATTGGCTTGCTTTTTCTGACTCTCCGTTGCTTTAACTAGGGCCTTTTTTACATTACCCCACGTGCTTTGGAGGGAATCTACCCACTCCGTTAGGGTTACTGATGAGGGAAGTTCTCTTGGGTACTCTGGCATGGGTACAAATTCCACCCCTGTAGCTATGTTAAAAGGGGTGAGTCCAGTACTACTATGCACTGCATTATTGTATGCAACTTCAGCAAATGGCAGGAGTTCTGCCCAGTTTGATTGTTGATAGTTGACATAACAACATAGGTACTGCTCCACCATGGCGTTAGTTCATTCTGCGGCCCCATTCGTGCTTGGATGGAACGCAGAACTGAGTCCCTGAGAGGACCCTATTAGCTTTATGAATTCACGCCAGAATTTCACCATAAATTGGACTCCTCTGTCCGAGATGATGCGCTTCGGCACTCCATGCAATCGATAGATGTGCTGCAAGAACATCCTGGCCAACCTCTGCGCTGACAGGAGGCTTGGGCAAGCTACAAAGTGAGCTTGCTTGGAGAACAAATCAACTACAGTCCAGATTACAGTATTTATTTATTTTATTTATTTATTTTGCAAAATTTGTATGCCGCCCAACTCCCGAAGGACTCTGGGCGGCTCACAGTATATATAAAAAAAGACAACAATAGAAATTCCCCTCACTTTCCAGGAGTTCTACTATGAAGTCCATAGCTATTTCCTCCCAAGGCCGGGTTGGCTCAGCCACTTGCTGTAACAATCCCGGGGTCTTCCCTGGTCTCCGTTTCATGGAAGCACATACAGCGCAACTTTTTACATAGCTCTCTATGTCCTTTTTCATGCCTGGCCACCAGAATTGCTGTTTGGTCAGGTGTAAGGTTTTTAGGAACCCGAAGTGGCTGGCTTGCTTAGCATCGTGGCTTCGTTGCAAGACTTGCATCCGTAGACTTTCAGGAACGTACAATTTGTCCCCTTTCCAGGCCATTTCCCCCCTTAATGTCCACTCCCCTCGGTGGGCCCCAAACCATGTGTCTGTTTGTAGTTCTTTTTTCATTTGTTGGGTGAAAGCATTGTTAGGGTTCAGGGGTTTCTTTTTCACCTGCTGCCGAGTGGTTACTTGCTCTGCCAGCTGTTTCATAGGAATAATAGAATTAACTACTTCCTCTTGGGCACTTTTGTATTGGGGCATGTGGGACAGCGCGCCAGCTAGGAAATTCCCCCCCCCCCGGGATGTACTTCAATGTGAATTCAAACCGATTGAAGTATTGGGCCCACCGCACTTGCTTCGGGGAGAGTTTGCAGGGGGTTCTCAGTGCCTCCAAATTTTTGAGGTCAGTCCATACTTCAAAAGGAATTCTACTGCCCTCTAAGAACTGTCTCCACGAGAACAGCGCCCACCGCACTGCGAAGGCTTCTTTCTCCCATACCGCCCAACGTCTCTCCGTCTCGTTCAGTTTTTGGGATGTAGGCGCATGGTTGCAGTTTCCCCTCTTTGTTCTTTTGGAGGAGAACTGCCCCCACTGCCACATTGCTGGCATCTGCCTAGATCACGAATGGTTCCTCGGGGTTGTGGTGCTTTAGGACCGGCTCAGCTGCAAATAGTCTCTTAAGTGTCTCAAATGGCATTCCATTGTCCAGTTTAGCAGCTGGCTGGGCCAGGGTTTTCCCCCTCCTCCCCCGGTCTTCAATAGTTCCATGATCAGTAAGGCAATTTTTGCAAAGGAGGGGATGAATTGCCTATAAAAAGTTGCGAAGCCCAGGAAGCTTTGCAATTGTTTGCAGGTCTGTGGAGCTTACCATTCTAAAATGGCTTTCACTTTCCCCGGGTCCATCTCCACCCCTTCACAAGACACTCTATAGCCTAGGTAGTCTAGGGTGGTCTTATGGAACTCGCATTTTGACAATTTGGCATACAACTTGACGTTCCGGAGCTTTTTCAGTACTTGACCTACTAGTTTCACGTGTTCTTCCATCGTTTCAGAATAGATGCAAATGTCATCCAGATACACAAGAACCCCTTTGTATAGGTGCTTGTACAACACTTCATTTATTAATTGCATGAACACGGCTGGGGCTCCCTGTAGTGCAAAGGGCATCACCCTAAATTGGTAGCATCCTAACAGGCAATTGAAGGCAGTCTTACATTCGTCACCTTCTTTGATTCTCTCTCGATAGTACACCTCCCTGAGGTCCAGCATGGTGAACACCTTCCCTTTGGCTAAATGTCCCAACATATCTTTCATGAGGGGGAGCGGGTACATGTTTTCCAAGCACACACCATTTATCCCCCTAAAATCTATGCATAATCTCAGCAACCCATCTTTTTTCTCCTTGAACAGCATGGCGGCTGCTACTCAGGATTTTGCGGGCTGAATGAAACCCCTGGCCAGGCTTTTATCAATGTAGTCTCTCAACTCCCCCATCTCCTTCGGAGTCATTTGAGTACATCTTGGGATTAGGAAGTTTCGCCCCTGGCAAGATCTCAATTGCACAGTCGGTGGGGCAATGGGGGGAGGGTTTAGGATGTCGCATTCCTTTTCACTTAACACCTCCGCTAAGTCACAGTATTCTTTGGGGACGGTCTACACTTTTGGCACCAATGTCAGGCCTGGAAGCCATCTTTTACCTTTCTGTATTCAGGCCTGCCACATTTTCTACTGTGGGAAAATGGGAGGGGGGATTATATGGAGTAGGTGATATGTAGTAGTCTAAATAACATTCTTTCCAGAAAGTCAAGGTCGCTGTGCCCCGCAGCTGCGATGAAGTGACTGGGAGGCATCTTCAGTTTTGGATGGTGCCTGATTGGATCATGTGATGGACATGTGGGTGCTGGGCAGGGACTTGAACTTTCGTTTGGGTGGAGAAAACCCGCAAGCTTTCAGATTCGGGTTTTCCCAGATGTTGCCAACATGACATCTCTAATAAATTGGAACTTTGAGGAACTTCTAGCCTCGGAGTTTTATTTCGTTGGGGGTGTTTATTGGAACCCTGACAGCCAATTTGGATGCCGCTTTCGTGCCCTCGAATCTTTCCCTCTTTTCTGTCTGCTGATTAGGCTCTCCCTGCTTCCTTCTCAGGAGGGCATGGCCCTCCTCCGCCATCGCTACACATCTCTCTCCCTTTCCCCAATGTACAACGGGGTTCCACTTGGTCAGCCAGGATAACCCCAATATCATAGCTTCTGCCATTTTGGGGGCTACCATGAACCGAATGGTCTCTCTGTGGCTTCCTAACTTTAGGTGCACCGGCTCTGTTAGGTAGGAGGCAGGCAAGCCCCCTACAATGGAGCCATCGACCTGCTCAAATTTCATGGGTTGGCGCAGCTTTCTCACTCACAATCCCAGCTTCTGCACTGTCTGCAGGCTGAGTAAACATCGGGTGCACCCTGAGTGTATTAGGGCCTCTATAACCCCCTTCACCACCAAATGGGGTACTACGATCTCCACTTGGGCCGACAGGGGGCTGATGGTCTCACTTACCATTGTGTCATCTTCCCCTTCACTGTCGCTCTTGTAGAAGGTCAGCTGGGGGTCTTCCTCAGTCAGAGTTCCCTCCCCTTCACTGAGGGGTGGGAGACCCCTACGACTTGGTGTGCCACTTGCAACTTCTCCGTCCCTTTCTTGGGCTGATTCCTCAGTTTCGATGGGCTCGGGGCCCTCGGAGTTGACATGGGTGTCGATGCCGGGCAGACTGCAGCTCTGTGGCCCTTTTGGCCACATCAGAAGCATAAACTGGGTCCATGCTTCAGGGCCTCAGGAGGGGCAGGAGCCTTCGTGGTAGGGGTTTTCCGCCCCAGCGGGCGTCTCTCCTGGCTCCTCTTCGGGCGGCCTTCTGTTCCTCTGTGCCTCTTGTATTCCACTAGGTCCAGTTCCACGCTTGTTGCCAGCTGGTACCAGTCGTGGATTCGCTTGGGTCTTCCGCAAGGTAGGCACGTGTGGTACAACTCCCGGTTCAGGCCGTCTCAGAAGTAGTAGACCAGGAGTTGCTCCGGCCAGTGCCTCAGCCTCCCTGACAACCTCCGGAATTCACGAATGTATTCAGTCACTGGTCTGCTCCCTTGCTTGATTTCGGATTCTGCCCGCCGGACTTGTGTGGTGTCCCTGAACCGGGCTCTGAGGTCCCCCAAGAAGGCGTTGGGGTCTCACAACTCAGGAGTCCCTTCGTCATGGAGGCTTGTCACCCATTCCGCTGCCTCTCCCTCTAGGTTCACCATGATGGCATTCATGCAAGTCACATCGTTGAAATAAGCCAGCCTATATCGATCAAGGTGAGCCCACGGCTGTTCAGTTTTGGATGGTGCCTGATTGGATCGTGTGATGGACATGTGGGTTCTGGGCAGGGAGTTGAACTTTCGTTTGGGTGGAGAAAACCCGGAAGCTTTCAGATTTGGGTTTTCCCAGATGTTGCCAACATGACATCTCTAATAAATTGGAACTTTGAGGAACTTCTAGCCTCGGAGTTTTATTTTGTTGGGGGTGTTTATTGGAACGCTGACATTAACCCGAATCTGTAGATAATTAAGCAGCACCCCGAAAGGGGGCTGTCAGGGGTGCTGACCCCCAGCACTGACCGGAAGCCCAGGCAGTGTGAAGAGTCAGCGAAGATGGAACAGAAAGAGGAGATAACAGAAGGAGCCACAGGGGCAGATACCGGAGAGCTTATCGAGGTCCGGTATTCTCCTTCTGAAGACGTGGTACAAGCCCTTGAGGCTGCAGAGACGGCCCAACGGCCGGGCACTCGGCCCGGAGAGGTGGATTCTTGGAAGAGTTGCCAGTCTGATCCAACTTCAGAGATGGGGCCGGGAGAGCAACTGCCTGAGTGTCAGCCCGTCGCCAGCCCCCTGAAGTCGCCCCACAAGCCAGAATGGAGAGAGGTGAGGACGATGGGGTCTGAAACTCCCCGAGGCTGGAACCTGTTGCCTACGTCTCGAAGCCAATCGTTGTCCGGGCTCCCGGAGTGGTTTGAGCGGCTTGAAATAGGAAGTTATGCACTGCTGGCGCAGCCCCTGCTCAACCCACCTTCACCTTTCCTGATCCAGGACCTGGCAGTAGAACTAGCGTGGCGTCAGCACATTTCTACTTGGCCAGGGGCGATTGGGGGATCAGCTCGGCACAGCAGGGTCAAGCAACAGGAGGGGGACAGCAGATGCAGCCAGCACGGGGTAAGCTACAACCGCCAGTTGCCCCCCCTCGCTAACCGGGCCCCCTGCTGCCCCCTGGGGAATGCATCCCCCCCAGGCTGGGGATTCTATCCCGGCCACGGGTGGGTCCAGTGCCAGTGGATGCCAGCCCCCCCTGCTCTGTTTTTTTCGGGATCCCCCTGGGCCCAATATGCCCCAACGATCCCAGCACAGCAGTGGGGTCTGAGCCAGCAGCCGGCTGGAGCCCCCCCCATGGCAGCTCAACAGCCAGCCCCGGTACCAACGCCGGCCATAATCCAGCAGCCAGCAGCACCGCCCGCTGCAGTGTCCCCCCAGGCCCCTGCCCAACAGCCGGTTGCCGTGGCGATTCCACCAGCGAGGCCACTGCCGCCTAGGTTCAGGGCAACCTTTGATGGCCAGCCTGCCAAGCTAGCGTACTTTCTCAGCTGAGTCTGGGCTCATATAGATCAGTATGGAGAACAGTACGAAACAGAGCGCGACTTGGTATCTGCTATTGCGGATGGGATGAATGAAGGAGACGCTGCTGCCTGGGTGGCCCAGCTGCAAAACGAGGGGGCTGCTGAGCTAGATGATGCCGATGGCTTTGTTGAGCTGCTCTGAGCCAGATTTGACGACCCTGATCGAATCAATGGAAATGAGGCCACAATAAAGGTGATGAAGCAAGGTAGTCGTCCAATAAAGGACTTTGTATGGGACTTTAGACAGGTCGCAGGAAACCTAATGCATTGGCCGGACAGAATACTTCTGCACTATTTTAAAGAAGCCATTGATCCAGAGGTCAGAACAGCCTGTGCCATCAGAGGGGTGCCTGAGCAGCTACAAGATTGCTATACCATGTCAATAGCTCTAGACCGAGAAATCCACCCACGCTGCAGACCCCCTGCTGAGAGACCACTGAAGAGGACCTTGGCCAGGCGTCCTCTGACTAAACCTGCGGAGGCCCCCTCTGCTCAGCCTACAGGAGCTATCAAATGCTACCATTGTGGACAAGGGGGTCATCGGGCCTCCGAATGCCTAGCACCTGTGCCGGTTCCACAGCAACGTCCCGCCATGGCTGCCCGGGGCCGAAGGGCTCCACGAAAGCCTCCGGATGCCAGCCGATTCACCCAGCAGGCAGTCGAGGTCCTCCCTCCCCCCAAAGAGAGTAAGCAGACCTCAGCCAAAGACCTTCTGCCCGGGCCGGCCAGCGGTAGCAGTGGTGAAGACGACCCAATGGTAAGTGGAACCATCCGCCCATTTGTAGTCAAGGTCAAACTGGTAGTGCCAGAGACAGGGGTGCAAGGGGAGGTAGTAGCAGTAATAGACACCGGCTGCACCTGGTGCCTGATTAGCTCCTCCATTGTTGAGCAGCTAGGCATAAGGACACACCTTTTAAACTGCCCCATACGTTTTGAGCAGGTAGATTGGACCTTAATAGGTGGCACCCCTGCTACCCGAGTCACTGAGCTCATCAGAATGGAGCTGGGGATCCACACAGAACTCATCCGATTCGTGGTCACCCCCAAAATGGCAGAGTCAATCCTTCTGGGGCTCGCCTGGCTAGACAAATGAATCCTGACGATTAAATGGGAGGACGGCTATCGAAAAATCAGGATAGGTGTGGGGCCCTTGCCACCCGTCCCACCTGAGGCAGGACTCACCGAGGCGAGCCCACAGGGGCCCCCACCCCAACGAGAGGCAGTCACGGCGGCCATCGAAGTCCTGCCTGGGACTCCCCAGGTCCCCAAGGAATACAGGGACCTGGCTGAAGCATTCAGTGAGGAAGAGTGCAACATCCTTCCCCCCCCCCACATCGCCAGACCGACTGTGCGATTGAGATTGAACCCGGGGCTAAACTCCCTAAGCCAAAGATGTACTCGATGACCCCAAAAGAGATGGCTGAGCTAAGGAAGTACATCGACACCAACCTGGCCCGGGGTTTCATCCAACCTGCAAAATTCAGAGTAGCCGCCCCAGTGCTATTTAAAGAGAAAAAGGATGGGGTGATGAGGCTCTGCGTTGATTTTCGTGGAATTAATGCGGTGTGTGTGGAAAACACTTACCCCCTCCCCCTCATGAAAGACATGCTGAACTACCTTTCAAAAGGGAAGGTGTTCACAAAACTGGACTTGAGAGAAGCCTATTACCGGGTGCGCATAAGGGAGGGGGACGAGTGGAAGACGGCTTTCAACTGCCCTTTGGGTAGCTTCCAATTCAAAGTTATGCCCTTTGGTCTCCAAGGAGCCCCCGCAGTATTCATGCAATTCATTAACGAGGTGCTGCATGAGCACTTATATAAGGGGGTCCTTGTCTACTTGGCCGACATCCTCATATTCAGTGAGACATTGGAAGAACATGTGAAACTAGTCCGACAAGTGCTAAAGGAACTGTTAGCTGCAAAGCTGTATGCGAAGCTGTCCAAGTGTGAATTTCACAAAACTTCTCTAGACTACCTGGGCTACCGAGTGTCAAAGGAAGGCATAAAAATGGATCCCGGGAAAGTGCGAGCCGTACTTGACTGGCAACCCCCTTGCATCCAGAAACAACTGCAGAGCTTCCTGGGATTCGCTAACTTCTATCGGCAATTCATCCCAGCCTTCGCAGAAGTGGCTCTGCCGCTTACGGAACTGCTAAAGACAGGGTCCTCCTCCGCGAAACCACAGCCAACGCAGCCCCTGGCCTGGATGCTAAACTGTCAAAAAGCGTTTGAAAGCCTAAAACGGCTGTTTGCAGAAGAACCCATTCTTCAGCACCCGGACCCAGACAGGCAGTTCATCGTCCAGGCCGACGCCAGTGATGTGGCGTTGGCAGCCATGCTCCTCCAGAAAGACCCCCAGGGACGGCTGCTGCCTTGCGCATATGTGTCCAAAAAGCTCACGGACACCGAGCGGAGGTGGGCAGTATGGGAGAAGGAGGCCTTTGCCGTTCGTTGGGCTCTTCTATCGTGGCGACACTTCCTGGAAGGAGCCAAGATCCCCTTATGGTCCGACCATAAGAACCTCAAGGCCTTAAAGACCCTGTGAAAGCTCTCCCCCAAACAAGTCCGCTGGGCACAGTACTTCAAGCGATTTGATTTCAAGCTGAAATATATCCCAGGGGGGAAGAACCTGCTTGCAGACGCCCTGTCAAGGAAACCCCAGTATGACAGCCAGCGGGAGGAAGTCATCCACGCCAAGTCACTACCAGGGGCCAGGCCAGCAGGCGGGCTGACCCCCTCGATGGAAAGCTAACTGAGGATTTGAAAGCAGCATTGTCTACCGACCCATGGCTAGCCAACAGTCGAGATACATTGACGATCCAGGACAGATTAGCCTGGAAAGGTTCGAGGTGTCAAGGAAACCCCAGTATGACAGCCAGCGGGAGGAAGTCATCCACGCCAAGTCACTACCAGGGGCCAGGCCAGCAGGCGGGCTGACCCCCTCGATGGAAAGCTAACTGAGGATTTGAAAGCAGCGTTGTCTACTGACCTGTGGCTAGCCAACAATCGAGATACATTGACGATCCGGGACGGACTAGCCTGGAAAGGTTCGAAGATTTACGTCCCCAACAGCATGAGACTTCTGGTGCTCAAGCGTAGCCATGATTCTCGATTGTCTGGCCACTTC
>QLTV01002494.1:40366-59794 GCA_003457575.1 Thermophis baileyi
TCATAGCTTCTGCCCTTTTGGGGGCTACCATGAACCGAATGGTCTCTCTGTGGCTTCCTAACTTTAGGTGCACCGGCTCTGTTAGGTAGGAGGCAGGCAAGCCCCCTACAATGGAGCCATCGACCTGCTCAAATTTCATGGGTTGGCGCAGCTTTCTCACTCACAATCCCAGCTTCTGCACTGTCTGCAGGCTGAGTAAACATCGGGTGCACCCTGAGTGTATTAGGGCCTCTATAACCCCCTTCACCACCAAATGGGGTACTACGATCTCCACTTGGGCCGACAGGGGGCTGATGGTCTCACTTACCATTGTGTCATCTTCCCCTTCACTGTCGCTCTTGTAGAAGGTCAGCTGGGGGTCTTCCTCAGTCAGAGTTCCCTCCCCTTCACTGAGGGGTGGGAGACCCCTACGACTTGGTGTGCCACTTGCAACTTCTCCGTCCCTTTCTTGGGCTGATTCCTCAGTTTCGATGGGCTCGGGGCCCTCGGAGTTGACATGGGTGTCGATGCCGGGCAGACTGCAGCTCTGTGGCCCTTTTGGCCACATCAGAAGCATAAACTGGGTCCATGCTTCAGGGCCTCAGGAGGGGCAGGAGCCTTCGTGGTAGGGGTTTTCCGCCCCAGCGGGCGTCTCTCCTGGCTCCTCTTCGGGCGGCCTTCTGTTCCTCTGTGCCTCTTGTATTCCACTAGGTCCAGTTCCACGCTTGTTGCCAGCTGGTACCAGTCGTGGATTCGCTTGGGTCTTCCGCAAGGTAGGCACGTGTGGTACAACTCCCGGTTCAGGCCGTCTCAGAAGTAGTAGACCAGGAGTTGCTCCGGCCAGTGCCTCAGCCTCCCTGACAACCTCCGGAATTCACGAATGTATTCAGTCACTGGTCTGCTCCCTTGCTTGATTTCGGATTCTGCCCGCCGGACTTGTGTGGTGTCCCTGAACCGGGCTCTGAGGTCCCCCAAGAAGGCGTTGGGGTCTCACAACTCAGGAGTCCCTTCGTCATGGAGGCTTGTCACCCATTCCGCTGCCTCTCCCTCTAGGTTCACCATGATGGCATTCATGCAAGCCACATCATTGAAATAAGCCAGCCCATATCGATTCAGATGAGCCCACGGCTGTTCAGGAAGAACGCCAACTTCTCCGCACTCCCATCAAATATGGCCTTGATCGGCGGGGGCTCAATGGGGCTTGTGGCGGCCCGATACCCCTGCGGCCACCCCGCTCCGTAGGGGAAAGGCCAGGGCTGAATGCTTGCAGCTGCCGGTTGCACTTGAGGCTGCCCGGCGATCCCATGCAGCTGAGCTGCTGCACGTTGGGGTCCAGTGGTGCCTTGCCCTAGATCTGGCCCCGGTTGGGGGATCACGGTCTGTGTGGGGCTGGCTGCTCCCAAGGCTACAGCTCCCTCCATTCATAACCGGGGTTGAGGCAGCAGGGGTGGGAGAGTCATCAAGGATCGACTGGATCCTGCTCCGGAGGCTTGGGCCATTTGCCATGCCGATTCTCCTCCCCACATCTCCATTCCAACGAACCTCACTCTCAGCTGTTCAACTGATGGGCTGCAGCACTCTGCCAGGTATCTCCACTCCACCAGCTCTTCCCACTCCTCTGCTCTTTTCCCTTTCCATCTCGTGGCCTGCGTAAACGCCACCCCAGGAGGAAGCAGAGGGAACTCAGCTTCAGACGCCTTTGGCACCACGTCCCGCCATAGCTCCTTGCCTGCCTGACAGAGCCCCCCAGCCGTCACGGCCTCCTCCTGCGCTGCTGGCTGCTCGGTCTTCTCCGCTTGTCCCTTTGAATGGGTCACCATGGTTTGGGTGCCGAAGTCTGCCTGGCCTGTAGCCAGGGTATCTTTCACCGGGCCTGTCCCAGACTTGGCCGCCTGCTCTCCTTTACGTTCCACCCTGGACATCTTCCCCTGGGTCTTGACCGGAGGTGACCGGACAGGCTGTGGGAGCCCAGGACTTAATTTTGGTAGATCTGGGGCTTCAGTACAACCTGAAGCAGAGCTGTGTCGCTGAGTACTTGCCCACAGCCAGACCAGGCAAAGCAAGGCAAGTCGAACCCAGGCAAAGCAAGGCTAAGCACAGTAAGACAAGGTGGAAAGATGTCAGTAACTGCAAGCGTGGCTGGAAAAAGACAACACTTGTTCCCGACCAGCGCCCCTCCCCACGGCATCTCTTTAAATCTTATTCCCCAGGTGAACCTTGTGACGAGGGGTGGGGCACCCTCCCCCCGAGCCGTTGGTTTGTCCTGCACTGATCCCGCCTCTCCACCCTCCGCGCTCAAGGATTGGGCAGGGGAGGCAATCGCTACTCTCCGGAGCTCCATCGCTCCTCTGCTCTGCTGCCTACTCTTTCCCTCTCCTCCTCCCTAGCTTGGTCGTCCTGCGCCCTCTCTCCGTCGCAGGCCACCCCTCCAAAGCCCGAGGGACCTGGGATTGCCTTATCCTGCTCCCCCGGTCACTCCTCCGGGGTCAGAGAGTCTGTGCCATCCTCCTCCATCGGCCCCGGCTCCATCTCGTCCTCCTCAGACCCAGGCTCCAATGGGGCCATGACAGCTTTGAACTTGACAACCAGGTTGAAACCCATAAACTGCCTTTGACAGTGTTAAAAGTGCTCATCAGAAAGTACCCTTGATGTCCTTCTCAATCTATTAATATAACAAACGACTCCAAAGAGCTACTATTGAGAATTTACTACAGAACTTTCCCTTCCATGAATGAGATATTCATCTCTAAAGGTAAAGTAGCCTGGCTTTACCATGCTTTCAATAGATGAAATTCATGTACAATATTTATTTCCATGTATGTTCATAATTTTGTTTTTAAAAAAACTTGGATAGGTGAACATTTCTTGTTTCATCTTAATCCACAGATTCGGATTTCTCAAGGTTTAAGGCAGGCTAAATCCCCCTGCTTGTTTCTGCAAGAATGAGATCAGCCTTTCCCAATCTGGTACCTTTCAGCTGTGCCAGATCCCAGGTCCCATAATTATCAACCACTCCAAAGATAATCAAGCCTCAAATTGTGAGAGCTGGATTGGATATGCTTTTAACGTTGTCTTTCTTTTTACATGATTGTAAGGAACAACCAGGCGATATACAACTATTCAAATCAGTTCTGGGCATTGTCATCATCCATATTTCCTTCCAGATGTTTTATTTATTTATTTACTTATTTTGGAAAATTTATATAGCCGCCTACTTGCTCATGGCGACTCTATGTTGCATTACATATATCTTTAGATTTTTATCCCTTCTCATGGCACTTGTGATATGCATTTAGCTGGCTCCCTCATGTGATGGGAATTGGTATTAGACATGACAAAGCGAATTACAGGTAGTCCTTGACTTACGACCGAAACTGAGCCCAAAATTTCCATTGCTAAGCAAGGCAGCTGTTAAGTGACTTTTGCCCCATTTTACGACCTTGCTTGCCACAGTTGTTAAGTGAATCACTGCAGGTGTTAAGTTAGTAACCCGGTTGTTAAGTGAATCTGGCTTCCCCGTTCACTTTGCTTGTCAGAAGGTCGCAAAAGGGGATCACATGACCCAGGGACACTGCAACCGCCATAAATACATGCCAGTTGTGAAGTGTTCAAATTTTGACCATGGAGATGCTGCAACGGTTGTAAGTGTGAAAAATAGTCATAAGTCACTTTTCTCAGTGCTGCTGTAACTTCGAATGGTCACTAAATGAATGGTTGTAAGTCAAGGACTATCTATATTGGCTTTTCTGCTCCTCAAATGGTGGCATGATGCTTTGTTTTTATGCCATGTCTTCTCAATCTTGCTCTGATTTCATTCCTAGCCCACCTCTGGGCTACTTGCAGCCATCTTTAGCTTTCTGGTTTTAAAGTGGTATTTCTCATCTTCTTCCAACACAGTTGTTGCTCTGAAAATTGTCTAGGCATGCTTCCCTAAGGATGTTCTTGATGATGTGTTCAAGTGTTGGAACCTGCCCAGCTCCTATTGAACCCTTCAGGCTCCTGCAGATGTGCTCCTGCCATGTGCACTGCCCTCCATGACCATGTTGGTTTAGCTTGCAGGAGAGACCAGACATCTTGGATTCCCCAGAGACATCTGCCCCCATAATGCCTGTCCACCATTTCCCAAAGCATCTGTCAGGTGGGCATCTTACATATCCTTGTTTAGCACAGTCAACATGCTAAATCTGTGTTTAGACATCAGGATTTATACTTTTGTTTCTACTTGGAAACAGCTTCTGGACTTTGTGCTTGAGGTGGAAAAAAATGAAACACTGATTTTGGGTTTTACTGATTAGATTGATTTGTTGTTATAGAAATGGCTAGTTTATACTATTATGTAAAAGTAAAAAGTTGAAGTTGGATGTTACTGTTTTATTCTACTGCACCAGTGGGAGTTGGAAATCAACGCCCTTTTTTTCTTTTCTGCCTTCTTTTCTACACTTCTCCTTTCCCCTTTCCCTCCCTTATTTTTCCTACTATTTGCTTTCATATTTTTGTATTTTATATTATAAACTAATAAAAACTGTAAACACCAAGAAATAGAAATCAGGATTTATGCTTTTGAGAGAGCATTGGTCCTGTGCTACATGGAAAGTCACTTCAAGCGGGAAAATAAATGTGCATTGTGCCATTTCTGGATTTCTGTCCCCAGTGAGTGCATTAGATTTCCCCTCTCTTCAGACAGGACCTTCACTGAGCCACACTAGACCTTTTGTTCTTTTCATCACTTTGGGGGGGGGGGGTTTACTATTGTGTCTAAGCACAGCTACTTGCAAGTTCTGCCAAAGTACAGCCCTGTATTTGTTTGTAATAGTTAATGATGATGCTCACTGTTCATTGATTGCTTCCTCCTCCAGGTCTATGACCTGCTAGTCAGGTTGCTTTAGGACCTGTGTTTAATGCACTTTGAGAAAAGCACTAAACCCATGTTCCTTAATGGCCCAATGGACAGGTAATGAGGTGGAACATCTCCCTACCTGCAATCTGTTAGTTGGGGAATTTGACAGGTAGTTAAGCTGGCTAAGCATTCAGATAAATTCAACGAGCCCGACTTCACCCCACATTAAGGAGAGTGATAGGTTACAGTTTTTCCTTTGAGCAGGGAAGTGAAACCAAGGAAATCCCACAGTTCCTTTGCTTAACTTGTCCTGCATTAAAACAGTACCATTTGCTGTCCTAATTACCAAGATAGCAATAGCAATGAAGGCAGCATAATTTATTATTAGATTTTTATTCTGCCCTTTTAATATATACAAGGCAGTAATCGTACCTAATATTCCTTCCTCCTCCATAACTCTGAGAAGTGTTGGGTTGAGTGAGTGAGTGACTGGCCCAAAGTCCCCCAGCCAGCTGGCTTTCATGCCTAAGGCAGGACTAGAATTCCCAGACTCCTGGTTTCTTGGCCAGCACCTTAACCGCTAGACTAAATTGGCTCTCTTTATGCCAGTATATTTTTTTCTGCCAGATCATGGATTGGAGAAAATCACTTTACTGTGTGTCTGGCTGTTCCCTCAGTAGATCCAGGACTTGAGGCTGAACAGTTTTGCTCTGGGTTGTCTTTGACAACTTTGACAACAATGATAACATACATAAATTATGTATAAGTACACACATAGACACATCTAAAATAAACACCAGCATCAATCAGCATACAGGAATGATGGTTCTCCAGATGTTACTGAACTGCAGTTCCCAGTGATCAATATGGACTATGGGGAAAGGTGCTGGAATCTATAGGTCAGCAATAGTGTATCTACAGGACCATGGGTTGTCCATCTCTGAGGGAGATTGTTCAAACAACAGGTAGGATGAAAAATAGCAGACAATCATCACAAGTGAGTAATCTATATATATAAAAGCCAAATACCACTCACTCATCACGAAATCTCCAGAACTGTAAAGCCTACAAACTTGAAACTTGGCACATATGTTCCTCTTGGCTTCTAGGTGCTCGCTAAGAAAGGATTTTTCGAAATGACCATCAGATCATTAGTATTTCTTATACAGTATTATATTAACACGCTCTGATGCTAAGGAGTTAGACGTTCTACTCCTCCTCCCCACCTGAAAAGAACTCTGTTCCAACTGCCAGTTGCCTTATATTAACACGGTCTGATGCTAAGGAGTTACACATCCTAGATAAATTTTCAAGCTTTAAGTGTCAATGTATCAAGCCCAATCGTAACTACTCATTAATTTTCAAGCTTTAACTGTCAATTTATGAAGCCCGATCACAGTTTCGTAGTGAAGCACGGGTATCCAGCTACTAGTAAATAAATATAACAACAATACGTGGACAAAATACCAAATCCAGTCCAAAGCTTCTGGCTCATAAACTATAATGCAATACTATAAGTGTGCTTATTTTTCATCTACAACTGTTGGGAGACAAGGAATCATACCCATTCAAAGTAATGGCCCTTTCGATTTGGTGATTAAGTTACTGAAATGATTAAAACCAGTCCCAAATTTTAGCCTAGATACTTCCCCAACAGTGTCATAAACCTTCAAACACCATACCTGCAAGGAAGAACTCTGGCCATACCAAGCAGGCATCTCCCACACATGAGAACAAGAGACCATGGAAAATCCACCAGGAATACAGTTTGAAGACACCTCCATTTTTGGACTCAGTGGCCACAAAGGACGCCAGGGAGAATGTGGGGAAGCATTTTATGATACAGTAGTGCTCTGCAAGCTGGGCTCAGGGAGCAAAAGAACAAAATAGATGGTACTGGAGACCAAAAATGGCAGGAGCCTAAGCAGCATGGTTCTCCTCTAAGATAGGACAAACAGGAAGAGGGAGAAAGAAGAAAAAGAAATGTAAAAAAAACACTGTATTGTTGCATTTCTCAGTTTGCTTCCCTGAAATTAGGAGTGTCTGCAGCGCATGGTTAAAAAAGCATCAAGATGGTAGCTGCAACAGTGTGATCAGAGCTTCACCTGTTTGTAATGCACATTGCGACATACATCCAAATGGGTGGCACTTTGATCATACTGTCCTGTTGCCATCTTGACTTTTATCTATCATTCCTTGTGGACAAGAAAGAGATCAAAACTAAGCAATGCCAAAATTGATACTCCAAGACTGGGAATATTGTGAGTGGTGGGTTCAGTTCTACATGGAACACTGTGGACATCATTATATTTCATAATGCTTTATGAAGATTGTTATTATTACTTAACAATTGATCTTATTCTTTATTCCCTCTCTTCTCTTTTTCTCTTCCACTATGTTTTTCCACAGCTGGAATCTGCCAGCTGTGTGGAATCTCAACATGCCTTGCCCTAAATTATGCCACACCCATTATTCTGGGTGTTCACAAATTTTACAGAAAAATCATAGGAATGGGCCAGTTGTACTGGTTCATCTACTTACTAGCATTTGGAAGCTTCTACTCAGACATGCTAAGAAGCAAGCAGAAAGGGCAACTCAATTAATTGTATGATGAATATGATACGATTACATATAATGTTATTTATCTTAATCAGGCTTACAATTGAGGTAATTATAGGATTTGTACCCATTATTGTTATTTTAAAATCATTTGGATAACTGATAAAATTAAATATAAGTTTTAATTAGTGTAGTGTAGTGTAGTGTAGGAATTAACACCATGAGACAAAACCTTGCATTAATCACACTAATTAAGTTAATCCAAAATAAAAACATTCACATCTGACTAACTTGCCAAAACAAATTCCACCTTGGGTGCCATTACAGAGAAAGCCTTGTCAATTGTAGTTACCTAATTTGCTTCTTAATATGGAAGCATCTAGGAAAAGGATGATGATTTCATCTGATGACCTAAGTTTATTTATTTATTTATTTATTTATACTTCATATTTCTTAACCTCCCATTTTCCTTGGATAGAATTCTGATCATCACCATTCAGAAGCAAAAGTTAGTTCTGTCGCAGTGGTGGGATTCAAATAATTTAACAACCGGTTCTCTACCCTAATGACCGAGGTGGCATCCGATGAGAACTCCAATGCTGCTATGAGCTTATTGAAGTCCTGTTGTGAATGAGGGTCGCCCGGAATGATCCTTTCCTGCATCTGTCATAACCATATTAGTGACGTTCTATTGAAGAAGGATGCGGCTGTTGCTGCCTTGACCACCCAAGCTGCTGCTTGATGCGCCCTGCGTAGTGTCATCTCTGTCTTTTTATCCTCTGCCTTCAGTGCATCTTCAGCATCGTTGGACAGTATTGTGGGTGATGTTAAAGCTGCCACTGGTGCATCAATGGTTGGTGGTTGCAACACTTCATTGAAGTCTGATGCCACGTTATAAAATCTCTTCTCAATTTTACCCAGGCCAGTAAAGACTGCTGGTTGGTCCCATTGGCCCTGAACTGTGTCTCTAAATAGTTCTGGCGAGGGTATCTCCTCACACTCCTTAGTTGGTATTGAAAAAAGGAGTTCCCCTGGATCTTTCATATCCAGAGCTGACTCCGATGTTGAGGGTTGTTCCCCCATTCGTGCTGCTGCCTTGGCTTTGAACAGCAAGGATTTGAAAAGTGCAGGCCTGAAAAGCCCTGTAAATACAGGGGACTCTTGAGCCATGCCCTCATCCTCTGACAGCTCATCATCCTTGGCCTCTTCATTTCCTGAATTCGAGGTCTCACTCTGCGTGGATGACAATATCGAGCCTGATCTCTGAAAAGTACGTTGTTTTGGTGCCATGGTCTGACCCATGTGTTGCCCCTGTTGTAATTTGGCAGTGAATGCCCAAGATATGGCTGCAGAGATCATCCTCTCCATTTGCGCTATCATTTCTGGCCCTTGGGATCCCTCTGGGCGAAGGCCTGCAGCAGTTGGGGTAAATGTGGCCTCTGGTGCCAATCTCCCCTTCTTAGACTGGGGTTCCCCTTGGTTCACAGCTTGGAACAGGCTTGTAGCATTAAAAGTCTCTCTGTTTTCAGCCTGAAGTGGGCTTGTAGCAGTTGAAACCTCGCTTCTGTTTTTGTAAGGGGATTCTCCATGAGATTGAGGCCAGACGCCCTCTAGTGGTGCTATTTGAGGGCAAAAATTATGCTGCTGTGCCACCATTGGTTGGCTTTGTAGCAGCCCAGGTAAAACGCGGGAACTTTCAATTCCTCCTTCTCCTGGGGAGATCCTCCTCTTTCTTTGTTCCTCTTCCCTTTCGGTTCTTGCAATTGTTTTATTGATGGCCCTCTGGCGCCTTTGGGCATCTCTTTCTTCGGCCCTTGTTGCCCTTTGGGAAGCAGATGCTTTCGTTTTACCTCCCTTAGCTGCCTTATTGGCAAGCTTAGGTTCCTGGTGCAGCCTGTGAACTGGGGTTAGGACAAGGGTCCCCTGGTCCTCCCCTCTTGCCCCTGGTTGTTTTGGCCCCACGCGGTCCGCCATCTTGCTCCCCCCCTTTGCCTCTCCCGTTCTAGCTGGGCTGAGGAATATGTCCTTTCCCCTCTTATTTTCAAATTGCGAGTTCACTCTCGCAATTTGGGATGGCGGCGCGGCTGCTATGCCGGTCTAAGCCAGGAAGTCAGCCTAAATCTTCTGCGCCTTGCCATTGGGGAAGCCCCCCCCTTTCCAGCATGCCTGTTTGAAAATGCGGATCTGAGCCGAGGTGGCGCAGTGGTTAGAGTGCAGCACTGCAGGCTACTTCAGCTGACTGCTAGCTGCAGTTCGGCGGTTCAAATCTCACCGGCTCAAGGTTGACTCAGCCTTCCATCCTTCTGAGGTGGGTAAAATGAGGACCCAGATTGTTGGGGGCAATATGCTAACTCTGTAAACCACTTAGAGAGGGCTGTAAAGCACTATGAAGAGGTATATAAGTCTAACTGCTATTGCTATTGCTATTGCTATCTCCGCTTCTTTGGATGGGGGGGAGGGGGGGCTGGCTGCTTTGCCGGGCTATGCTGGGGAGTCAGCCACGGGGTTTGGCTGCTTTGCTGGGCTAAGCCTTCAGCTGCGGGGTTTGGGTGCTTTGCCGGGCTAAGCCGGGGACGCTACCCCTCTTTGTGTGGCTTGGCTGAAAAGCCGAAGCCACTGGCGCTGCTGGTCTTCCGCGGGGTCTCCGCGCTCCGATTAATGGAGTCGCTACCCCTCCCTTGCGCTGGCTTGGCTGAGAATTGAAAGCCAAAGCCTCCAGCGCTGCTGGCCTTCCGATGGCCGCTTTTTTCCCCCGGAGCCGGTCTTACTGATTAGAAGATCAATGAAATGTTTTTCTCTCCAGCACTCTCTTTATGTCCTGCTCCTTCGGAGGCTGAGTCAAAACTGGGGCATGTGCACTCAAGGGAGGCGTGACCAAGAAAAGATTGACTCTGCCTCAAGAGGAGCAAGGAGCAAAAACCCATTCCATTGGACTCTCTCTCCGACAGAATGGAAGGATTTATATCCAGTTAGAGCTGAAGAAGCTTCTTGGATGAGAAGCGAAATGTCTTCAAAGAAAAACAAGCCGGTTCAAGTTGCTTCTTGAAAAAGCACCTTTGAGACAACCATGACCTGGATGACTGAGAATCTCCATATACATTTACACAAAGATATCATCATGCCAATGATAAAGGCATTATTACCAGGGGTGAAATTCAAAATTTTTCCCTACCAGTTCTGTGGACGTGGCTTGGTGGGTGTGGCAGGGGAAGGATACTGCAAAATCTCCATTCCCACCCCACTCCAATGGAAGGATACTGCAAAATCTCCATTCTCTCCCCACTCCTGGGGGAAGGATATTGCAAAATCTCCATTCCCACCCCACTCTGGGGCCAGCCAGAGGTGGTATTTGCCGGTTCTCCAAACTACTCAAAATTTCCGCTACCGGTTCTCCAGAACCTGTCAGAACCTGCTGAATTTCACCGATTATTACTTTTTGATCTTTCAGACTTAGGAAATAGCAGCCTCACTGTTAGTTCATTAAAAGGTTTCCCTGTATATCTGACCCAGTTCAGTCTCTAAGCTCTGAATCTAGGGAAGCCTATTTTAAGAATCAGATTCACAACTGCCTCCCTTGCAATAGCTCGAAGCATTTGTTCTTATAAAGGATAGGCTCATGAATCTGTCTTACCCTTTTACCAAATATAATGAGATGGAAAGATAAAGACCAATCCAATAAATTAAGGGAGACAAGGGTTAAATTGCACAGTCCTCTATCACAGGCATTAATTTCAAAAGCCACAGGGTTTGATTGATAATACTGGCAAATAAGCCATGTTGCATCACAAAGTTTCTGTTGCAAGCGCAGGAGAATCATTTATCTCATAAATGTTCTCGGTAATAAAAATAATGACAGCCAGCCAATAGATCTTAAGAACTGGAGAAACATGATGGATCCATGATACAAAGCTTTCTGTACATTTAAGATATTTGCACAATCTAGAAAGACATTTTTAAGAGGGAAATGCTGAAAACATACATATGGATGGAATGTCATTCCTCAGTAGATATTGATAGCATCTCTAAGCCCAACCTTCAACCCACTCAAGCGATTTTAAATTCTTTCAAGTCCGAACTTGGATTACAGTAAAATGACTTCCACTGAGCTGAAGTTTATAACTAAGCTGGCTTTCCAACAGATCTTGCCATTTATCTTTGACTCTGGACCTGAGAAAGGGGAAGGAAAGTCAAATTACTTAATGGCATTTTTGTATGTTTACAAATGGGATTTAAAAATCTTGATTGACTGAAAAAAGGATGCAGGGTTCAAACTCTGGCAAAGTGTGCTTCAAGCATATCAAACCATCACTGGGTCAAAATATCAGGGTAGAATGTCTCCAAGGTAAAATTAAAAACCTTTCAACTGATACAAG
This sequence comes from Thermophis baileyi, assembly GCA_003457575.1. NCBI lineage: Eukaryota > Metazoa > Chordata > Lepidosauria > Squamata > Dipsadidae > Thermophis > Thermophis baileyi. The sequence continues at coordinate 52,115 of QLTV01002494.1, forward strand.
ATAATTGCTCTAATTCTGCTGTTATAATTTTTTTTAAAGCAAACCTTTGTATTCTGCTGCATAATTTAATGCTATTTGGATTTTAAACAGGGTTTAAAAATGCATCGTTTACATTTGGACTTTTTAATTATTTTCAGAGTTGCATTATTTTTGTTGTTGCTGCTCCTGCTGTTTTGCCCAAGCCCTTAGCAGAAGTGTGGTATAAATCTAAAACAGCAAGCAAGAATATTCTGGAGTGAAAAGGCAGAAATGTCTGAATTCTTTTCCATTAAAATATTTCAAATTTAAACTTAGATCGAAAACATTTACCCGGTAGAAGTTGCCATTTTGTTCTCAATTACATGGAAATTAAACTATTGATGTCACTTACCTTTGATATGTCATGTAATACATCATTAATAATGTGAACCATAAATTTCCTAGAACCTTCTGCCCAGTTTAAGACCTTAATTTTATCATAATTGCTCTTTTACTGCTTTCTGAAAACTATTCATATGGACAAAATAGATAGATTCAATTTCATTTGTAAATGAAGGCTTTCCCATAGATTGGCAGTAGCAGACTTTTGAATCTGTGGCTAAAACATAAACAAAGTTGTAATGAGGGTACACTCTAGGCCCAGATTATTCATTTAAGGTTCAACTTCAATATTTAATTGGGCTGTGTTTTGCTCGTTATTCAGCAAATTATTATTTCTATTTGTTTCAGGATGAATTGGAAAAGGGGGGGGGGTCTATTGATTATGCAAGAAAATGGGAAGAAACCAATTTGATTTATTACAGTATCACATTTTTTACTTATTTGGGAATAATGGAGGCTAGGGGCTAGGCAGCTCACACACACACCCCCCAGCAGCTGAACTCAGCTTTAATGGTTGCTTACTGGTAGATAGTATTTTTTCCTCCCTAAGTTCTCTCAACGTTGAGGTTCAGGAGACTTCTCATGTCCCCAAATTGGGGAAAGTTGCTGTTTACACAAAATCCATCCTATTCTTTTCCAGACAATGACAGAATGGGCACCTTATCTAACCTACAGTATCTCCACTTCACCCTCAGAAATAGCTCCAGTTGACTGAGATGGACCTGGAATGGGTAAAATGGAAGAATAATTGGTCTTGCCATAACTTAATATAACTGCTCCAAATCTCAGTATTTTCTACTTGTAAATATTCCCTCCAGACCATAAAAACTCTTGAAATTGGCCCAACGCACTCTCCATCTATTTCAGTATAACTTGTTAGGTCTCTGTCCATGTAGTTGGGTTGGCAATATATAAACCAACAATGTATGTATGTTTAAAACAAAATCACTGTATTGATTTGTGCTGTATTCTGATTGGTTGATTGTGTTGCAAATTGCCATAAGAGGGAGCTAGAGATCATAGCTTACTCTCTCTGACATGCTCTATTTGATATTCTAGTCTCTGTTGTATCTGAGCTGTGCTTATATAAGAGCCGAGGTGGCGCAATGGTTAGAGTGCAGTACTGCAAGCTACTTCAGCTGACTGTTCAGCAGTTCAGCGGTTCAAATCTCACCGGCTCAAGGTTGACTCAGCCTTCCANTGATGTAGATGAAAATTGCCATAAGAGGGAGCTAGAGATCATAGCTTACTCTCTCAGACATGCTCTATTTGATATTCTAGTCTCTGTTGTATCTGAGCTGTGTTTATATTGTAATATCTTTGTTTACTGTGAATGACAAAGGCAACTGGTAAGAAGACTCTGTAATTGTAATTCTCTGGACTGTTATTCTAGCTAGTTACGGATTTAAACGTGTATGACCTGGACTGTTTATTGGATTGTGCTATTTCTTAAAGTAAATTTTAACTCAATTTAGTGTATCGGTGTGTGGCTGAATAGTTATTCATATCTACTATCATAACGTTTCTATGTGCATATCCTTGTTACTCAAGGGTTACTCTGCACATACCTTAACATAACTCTTCTAAGTTTAAGTCTGGCTCCAATTCTGTTTCTAGCAAACATAGATTTTTATAACAGACATTTTTTAAAAAGCAGATTTTATATACGTTTGTGCACTACACATGACTCCTTGCCACAGCACAGTTGCGGAAAACAATCGTCTCATAAAAGGAAGGTATTTTCTTTCCCAGAGATCAGATCTTTGGGGAAAGGCTGCATACTGTAGGTAAAGAATTAATACAGTGGTACTTTGGTACTCAACTGCTTTGAATCTCATGAAATTTGCTACTCAATGCACTTTGATGCAAAAATTTTGTCCCGGTACTTGTTTGTTTGGCACAAGCTAGAACTTGGGAGTTAGCTGCCTTGTGACTCATTACATTATTCCTTATGGGAAAAATTTGTTAGGTACTCATCAGTTTTGGTACTCATTGAGCCTCCCCGAACCAATTAACGATGAGTACCAAGGTACCACTGTAGTCCTCAGATGGTACAGCCATCATGTTGCGGTACACATAAAACACACGAAAAATAAGAGGAAAATCTCAGATGAGACAATAGACTCAGAAGCCAAAAACGTGTTATGTAGGAAAAACAAAACTAAGAAACGATTATGGCCATAGAATCTCTTTATTCAAACAGAACACAAACATACATATACACGCACGCACACAGGGAAAAAGAAAACAAAACAAAATGGCATGACGCAGACAACACGAAAGGCCACTTCTCTCCTTTGTGATTTTAAGAGCTTCAAGAAATATTGCCACTTATATTGAGGGGTGAGAGAAGAGGGAGACAGGAGGGGTACAAATCTGACTGCAAGTACAGAAGGCAGAAGGGGGGCGTTTACTTCTTATACAAGAATATTTCTCATCCTACAACGCCAGATGTTCAGACACTGACCTCTGCAAAACCCGGTTTTCAATCTTTGCCTCACTTCCGTTCTCCCCTATCAAGAGAACAGGCTGACATTAAATCCTCCTCCATTTCTTGGTTGAGTTTTGCCATGCTTTTGCCTAACTTGGTAGACAGGGGGCAAAGATGGCATAGTGATTTTGGTTGCTTTCAAAAGAATTACATAAAAGTCCAGGAGATCAGAGATGAAGGAGAAAAAACAACAACGTAATTCTGGGATTTTGGAGGAGATACCGGTAATTCTGTTTTCTAGGAGTCACATGACAGAATTATAATCTAGTGTGGTGGTAAGGACTGTAAACGGAGACCCTTGATCATAAAAAAAAAAGGTGGCGTAATGAGGACACTTTGGAGCAAATCTTGCAGAAAGGAGAGCCTGCAATTCAGGTCTACAAGGGCAGTTAGAGTCTTGCACATTACAAAGTGTAGAATTCTCAGTAGGAACTCAAGAAATGGCAGCAGAGTTTTCCAAGAGTCAAAAAACTGCACCCACACAATTCAGAATTTCTTTTTTTCTTAGTGGGGGAAGGAAGAAGAGGAAATTTAAATTACATTTTAGGAATATGCTGTAGATATATAAGAAAACTCTTGTAAAATGGATTCTGGGCTGTGGTGGGGAGAAATGGTAGGCAATTGCTGCAGTGTGGACACAGAGTAGGCCAACATTCAAAGATTAAGGCTTACAGTATCTGTTACAGCACAGCTGGTGATTTATCAACAACACTGAAATGGGAGGAAAAAAACCTGTCAATAGGTACTAACCAGTGGTGAAATCCAAATTTTTTTACTACCGGTTCTGTGGGCGTGGCTTGGTGGGCGTGGCAGGGGAAGGATACTGCAAAATCTCCATTCCCACCCCACTCCAGGGGAAGGATACTGCAAAATCCCCATTCCCTCCCCACACCTGGGGGAAGGATATTGCAAAATCTCCATTCCCACCCCACTCTGGGGCCAGCCAGATGTGGTATTGCCGGCTCTCCGAACTACTCAAAATTTCTGCTACCAGTTCTCCAAATTACTCAAAATTTCCGCTACCGGTTCTCCAGAACCTGTCAGAACCTACTGGATTTCACCCCTGGTACTAACAAAGCAGTGATACAGAATTTCCTGCTATGCCTCTTAAAAATGAATGGCTTCTCCAAGGACATGATGGTCACTTGGGGCTGACCCCTCAGCTGTAGATTCTCCCACTTCTTAACTGAAAGGAAGTGATGACACAATCTAACGGTTTCTAATTCAACCAATGCAGCTGGTACTTGGGCCTGTGAGAAAGATCTCCTCTTTCACCGGTTATAAAATGGTGTTTAAACACTACATGAAAAAATGGCTAGAAAGAGCAGAATCCAATGGGAAGAGAATGAGAAGAGGCCTGACAACCAAGTGAGTGGTGACTATGCACTGGGAGGGGATGGAATAGGAAGAATCAAGATGAAAACTTTTAGAGGTGCCAATCCAGGATTCACAAATGCTAATAAAGAGGTTTGAAGTCTTATTGAGCAAATTGGTGGAAGATTCCAAGTTAACGATGGGCAGTTCTGGCGAGGTGTTGCTAATATTGTTTGGCCAACAGATCAGAAAAGCCTTCTCTGCTTTCTCATGCAGGCTACCCAGTAAGTTCTCTTGAGTGGATTAGCTAAAATGTCATGGGGGAGGGAGTGGATCTGGCACTTGCTAAAATGCAAAACAAAGTTCCATCCCAACAGGAAAAAGAGACTGTGCATCTCACTAATTCCATCTCACATGCTGCTGTCCTAACCTTTACAGTTAGCAAATCCCATTATGCCTGTTTGAAGCAAGCCCATTTTAATTATCCTGTGTGATGCTTCTAGTAGTCACGCCTACCTCCCCATGGATCAAATGTGTAGATGGAAGAGGTGTGCTTGCAAGTGGGACATTCAATGGTCATGAGAAAGGGTGTTGCTTGATGGGTTTTCTCCCCACCCACCTGGCACTACCCCCATCAGAAGACTTCTGATATGATTCAAGCATCAATTTTAATTGCATCAAAGACAGGTTTACTCAGTGCAGCAGTGTGTATGAATGCATATTGAGGAGAGGGAATGCAGGGGGGAGAGGCCTTGTGCCAAAGGTTGCTGCCCCTTGCTGGAGTAAAGGAGGGGGGAACACTGTTGTTGGGATTCGCCAAACGATGTGCCAGAAGGGGGATAATGTTGCAACCCTCGTACACACATCCATTTCTCTCACAGGTGCTTGTTGGAACCAGACTCTTCATTGATTGCTGGGGGGGGAGATAGGGAGAGAGGGCTGGGCCCTTTCGTTGCCCCTTACTGCTTTCTCTTCTGCCCCCCCCCCCCCCCCCCCCCCCCCCCGCCCGGGGGGCCCGCCGCCTGCCCCCCGCCTGCCTATAGGGGTGAAGGCACCGGAAGGACTGGGGACAGTCCCTGGCAAAATAGACTTGATCGAGCAAGCAGCCGTGGTTCTTTCCCAGTGACGAGACCCACTGAGTGCCTTTATCTGGGGAGGAATAAAAAGAGATAAAGGTTAGCTTTTTTGCCTCGTTTCACAGAATGTCATGCAAACAAAATGGGAGAGTGTGACATAATCTGAACATTTTGCATCTGAATGTCAACCTGCATTCTCCAAAATAAGCTTCTAGCTCTAGTAACTTCAGCACCTTTTTGTAAAGCAAACAGCAGCTAGGGGCAGACAAGATGAGTGAACTAAGAGGACTGCCAATCAACACAAAAGGAAAGATGGCCAAGATCATGCAAGGTTGGAGAACAGAGTCAAATGGCATATAGAGCATTTTGCTTCAATTATTAGAAATTAAGATAAAGAGTTATGTAGCGTTATGAAATCCCATCCTGATTAATTGAGTCTTTATGGACTTTTCCTCTTTGACTTCAAAGACTCCACTAAGTGTGCCAACCTATGTAATTCCCAATTGTTCTTTATAACCTTTAAACTTTTTTTCTTTTAAAGTCAATTAAACTACTAAGAAAGACGCTTAAACTAGCAGTGGTTTCTACATCTAACAACATGGACACTGTAAAATACTGTATAGGTCAGTGATGTCGAACCTTTTTTTGCTCAGGTGCCAAAGGGCGTGCGCGCGCCCGGTAGTGCACGCGCGCGTGCCCACACCCATAATGCAATGCCCCCCACCCATGTGCACACAACCCCCCGTGCTGCCCCCCCCGCGCATGCGCGCAGGACTCACTGAAGCCTCCGGAGCCTGTGGATGGCAAAAAACGGATTCTAGCTGATTTTCGACCTTCCGGAGGGCGGGGGGAGGTCGTTTTCGCCTTCCCCAGGCTTCAACAAAGCTGCCAGAGCCTGTGGATGGCGAAAAACGGACCCAAGAGCCCAACCGGAAGTTTGGAAATGAACTTCCGGTTGGGCCCTTGGGCAGTTTTTCACCCTCCCCAGGCTTTAGGAAAGCCTCCTGAAGCCTGAGGTGTCAGGGTTCCAAATAGCATCTAAAACTAAATCAGAGTCCAATGCAAAGTATTGCTCAAAGTTCCAATTTATTAGTAGAGCCATGTTGGCACATTTGTGAGAAACCCGAATCTGACGCTATGAGGGTTTCTCCACCCAGTTGAAAGATCAAGCCCCTTGTCCCCACACCCACAAGTTCATCACGTTAGCCAGTCTTCTTTTGCCAACGTGTCAGCTACTCCCATCAGCTTCCGGGCAGGTGCTGGACAAAGGATGACCTTGAGAATCTAAAAGAAATTTGTTATGGCTACATTTCTACAACCCTCATGCAACAGCCCCTCCCAAATTCCCACAGCAAGAATATGTTTTTGAAGCCTAAAGTGTGGCAGGCCAAAGTCTCTAATAAGATATGGCTTCCAGGCGGCCTCCCCTCAAGAAAAAAGCTTGTCCTGCAAAAGAGAGAGAAGATTGCATAGGGGGTTAATTCAGCATTCTTAACCACCCCTCCCCACCCCAGGGGGACCCTTTGGCTTGTCCGGGTATTTATCATGGAATTGCTTCACTAGTCTATCAGCTTTTACATTCCAACTTTTTACCCATGTGGATTCGGACAAAGGGTACCCCTTCCAATGGATCAGGTATTGTAACTGACCCCTAAATATTCTGGAGTCTAAGACCCTTTTCACTTCATAGTGTGTCTCCCCTTGTATTACCACAGGGGGAGGCGGTGGTTGGGTCTGTGGTCTTATATGGGACCCAATCACTGGCTTTAGTAAGCTGCAATGAAATACTGGGTGAATTTTTCCCAATATTCTTGGCAATGCAAGCTGCACAGTGACAGGGTTAATAATTTTGACTATTGGGAAAGGCCCCAAGAATTTTGGCCCTAGATTTTTGCTGGGCATTCTCAATCGGATGTATTTAGTGGACAAGAAAACTTTATCCCCCACTCAGAAGCGGGGCTGGAGCGATCGGTGCTTGTCTGCTTGCTTCTTATAGGCTTCTGCCGCGTCAGCGTATTCTTGGCAATGCAAGCTGCACAGTGACAGGGTTAATAATTTTGACTATTGGGAAAGGTCCCAAGAATTTTGGCCCTAGCTTTTTGCTGGGCATTCTCAATCGGATGTATTTAGTGGACAAGAAAACTTTATCCCCCACTCGGAAGGGGGGCTGGAGCGATCGGTGCTTGTCTGCTTGCTTCTTATAGGCTTCTGCCGCTTCAGCGAGTGCTTTCTTGGTATTTTCCCACCCTTTCCTCAATGCTTCCATCCACTCCACCAGGGACATCGAAATGGGTGCTTCTGTAGGCAGCTCCGGCATTGGAACGAACTCCTGGCCGCTGGTGATCTGGAAAGGGGTTAGTCCGGTGCTGCTGTGGACAGCGCTGTTATACGCTACTTCTGCAAAAGGCAGCAGCTCCGCCCAATTGTCTTGTTGAGAAT
>QLTV01002494.1:76413-95584 GCA_003457575.1 Thermophis baileyi
CGAGGGAGGGGAGGGAAGGCGTAGAGGAGCCCCTCCGGCCAGGGGCTGCGGAGGGCATCGACCCGTTCCGCCCCCGGTTCTGGGAACCTGGAAAAAAACCTGTGGACCTGTGCATTGGACCGGCGGGCAAAAAGGTCCACAAGCGGGGTGCCCAATCTGGTGCACACCTCCGCAAACAAGGCCGGGTGAAGGCGCCACTCGGACTGGTCGAGGGTTGCCCTGCTCAACCAGTCTGCCTGCAGGTTGGCAGTCCCGGAAATATGTTCCGCTCTCAGGGAGAGGACATTGGACTCCGCCCATCTGCCCAGGGCCTCTGTCTCCCTCATGAGGGGGCGAGATCGAGTGCCCCCCTCCTGGTTCACATGGGCTTTCGTGGTTACATTGTCTGTCAAGATTAGTACATGTGAGTGTCTGATCTGCGGTTGAAAGTGTCTTAGCGCCAGCCGAACGGCCCGCAGCTCTAACAGGTTGATGGGCAGAAGGGATTCCTGCCGTGACCACCGACCCTGAGCTACCTGTCCCTGGAGAAGTGCACCCCAGCCAAATGGGCTGGCGTCTGTGGTGAGTGTGATGCGAGGAGGCTCCTTGAACTCGCACCCCACCGAGGTGGACGCTGACACCCACCAGGCGAGGGAGCGACGCACTTCTGGAGGAATCCTGACCCGACGTTTGGAGGTACTCCGTCCGGCCCGTTGATGGGGAAGGAGGAACCATTGCAAGGGCCTGGCATGAAGGCGCGCCCAGGGCACGATTGCAATGCATGACAGCATTTTTCCTAGCAGGCAGGACAATGTGGCCAGTGGCACCACTCGTAGCGTCCGAACCTGGCCCGCAAGGTCCTTGAGGCTTGTCTGCCGATCTGGTGAAAGATAGACCCGGCACACCCTGGAGTCTAACACTGCCCCCAGGTGGAGAAGGCGTGGAGAGGGCGTGAGGTGACTCTTTTCCATGTTGATTGTGAAGCCATGACACTCCAACGCGTTGATGACATTGTGCAGGTCCACTATCCCCTGAAGGGGGGAGGACGACATGATCAGAATGTCGTCCAAATAGCACTGTAGCCTGATGGGCAGTCCTGTGAGGGACGCTGCCAGCGTTGCAAGAATCTTTGTGAATGTCCGTGGAGCCGAAGAGAGTCCGAAGGGCATAGCGCGGTACTGAAAGTGCTCTCCGGCAAACAGAAACCGCAGATAACGTCTGTGGCTGTGAAAAATGGGAATATGGAGGTAGGCCTCCTTGAGGTCTACTGATGTAAAATAATCTCCTGTCCTGATGCAGCTCAGAATGGTCCTGAGGGACTGCATCTTGAACTTCCTGTATATGATGTAACGGTTCAGTCTTTTCAGGTCGAGAATTCCTCTGCAACCCCCCGAGCTCTTGGGAACCAGGAAGAGGATAGAGTAGTAACCCATCCCCTCCTGGCCCTGAGGTACCCGCTCTATGGCTTGGATATCCAGCAGATGCTGGATTTCCTGTTCCATAAGATGTTTCTTCTGTTGGTTCCTGGGTACAGGGCATTGAAGGAATCGACAGGGGGGAGGGGAGAGGAATTCCAACCTGAGTCCGAACCGGATGGTCTGTAAGACCCAAGCGTCGGAGGTAGGCTTTGCCCATTGGCTGGCGAAGTGCTGAAGGCGGCCGCCAATGGGTGAAGGGGTAGAAGAGTCATTTGCCCCTGCGGGCGGATCTGCCGAAGGCCCCACGAAAGGGCCGCCTGATCTGAGATGGACGCCGACCCCTGTCCCGGGCTGAGGGCCCATCTCTCTGGCGGTCAGTAGCTGGAGGAAAATACCTGTTATACTGAGTAGGGAAGGCACCTGACTCCTGAGAACGGAATGACTGACGAGGGAAATAAGGGGCGGGCCTGCGATCTGATCTACGGTATTGAGAAGGCAAAACCCTACGTTTGTCCCTTGTTTCTGTCAGTAGGGGTTCTAACGCTTCTCCAAACAAGTTGGGACCCTTATAGGGAGCAGATGCCAAACGCCATTTGGATCGGAGGTCTGCATGCCAAAGCTTGAGCCACAGTAGACAACGTGAAGTGACATTAGCCGCCAGAGCCCTGGAGGCAAATTTCGCGGCATTGAGGGTGGCGTCCGCCGAATACTCAGTGGTCGCTATGATCTTGTTAATGTCGTGCTGAAGCCTACTGTCCTCAGCCGGCAGTCTAGCCTGTAATTGGCGTAGCCACAGAAGGTTAGACCTGTTAAAGAAAGAGGCTGCCGTGGCCGCCTTGATGGCCCAGGCAGCTGACAAGTGCGCTTTGCGGCACGCCAACTCCGCTTTCTTCTCTTCCGCCTTCAAGGCTTCAGAGGAGTCAGCGGGGAGGAAGGCTGGAGAGGAAAGAGAGACTAGAGGACCATCTACCTGGGGAAGTTGGAGGAGAGCCTCCATCTCACTGCCTGCACAGTATAATTTCTTATCCACACTAGTGGGGGTAGCCAGCGAACCTGGACTGGCCCATCAAAGTGTAAGCCTGCCAAAGACAGGCTTCCCAGGCCTGCTAAGGAGCAAGCAAGGCAATAAACAGCATTGTGGCCATAAAATGGTGGCCAGAGCTTGGAAACAAAATGGCGGCCGCCGGAATGATAACAAAATGGCGGCCGCGCCACGCGGCTCACCATGCGGTTGAAAGTAATGGAGGGCTCACCATGCGGCTGCTGCTATTTGGCCAGAAAGGCGAATGGCCATTCAAACTGCCATTGCCAGGGCCGCTAAACCAGGGAGCTTCCTACAGGCATAGACGATCGTCCCAGCTGATCGGGGGGAAAGATCGCTCACCCACGCACGCAGTAATCAAAAAGGAGAAGCATCCGAGGCTTCGGAGGTTCCCAAAGGAGGGAGAGCCTCCGGAATGAAGGCCGATCCTCCCACGGGCGGCGGCGGTCAGCCCAGCGAGCCGGGAAGGACCTGCACACACACGCCCACGGCCACGGAGCAGAGGCACGAAGCCTGCACATCGGGATTCCCCAAAAGGGAAGAACCCGGAAAAGAGGGGCCTAAAGTAAAAAACACCCCCGTAGGAGCCACCGTTGCAGAAGAACTGGCTGGCTCATTACTCACCGGACCTGGTGGTCTAGGAGGATCCTGATTTTTAAGGCAAGCCTGCCTGGAAAGGGGAAAAAAAAAAAAGACTCCCTCTGCTCCGTTTGAGATAACAAAAGAGAAAGAAATAAATCTTCAATCTGCTTGGAGCTGTGCAATAAAACATCTCCTTGGCTGACTGAGATTGTAAAAACTGGAGATCCCAGGCGAGCGAAGGGGAGTGGCCAGGCAAAATTGATACAATCTCAGTCTCCAGGCAGATGGAAGATTAACCCACACGTGACTACTCCTACCATGTGGACCGGAAAATAAGAGTTATTCCACACTTGCGGTAAACTGAGGGCATATACCAGTCCAGTATCTGATTTTTTAAAAAAATATAAACGATGCTGTGCTTTAATGGTTAGATGGCCTAGACATTGGTATTTGAACATAGATCTTTTTAACATTTATATTTTATTGTGTTCTACTAATCTAGATGAAATGTTAATACATATTGCCAGTCCATGTATGATATGCCATATACGCTAAATAAATTCCACACATGCCTATAACCAGCTCCAGTGGACTCCCTTTTCTGCAGCTGCACATCACAATATAATGTGTTTAGTTTGGTGTTCGACTAATATATGTGAGCTAGTCTGCTAAGGCTTGCTCAACAAATTGTGACTTAATTCCATGTATAAATATAGCCATAGAATCAAACCACTGGTCCATTTAACTGAGTATAATGTACCAATTTCCTCCTCTAAAGACCACTAAAAGAGGCTTTAAGCAATTAGAAGTGCTGAACTCTATAATGATAGCATCATTACATTATCAATCCCAATCTCAATCTATATTTTAAGCCTATCTTACTCCAGAAGGTAGGCTTAAGATACAGAAGGATCTTGACAGACTTGAACATTGGGCGCTATCTAACAAAATGAAATTCAATGGTGAAAAAAGTAAGGTTCTACATTTAGGCAAGAAAAACCAAATGCACAGGTATAGTATAGGTCGGGGTGTCACACTCAAGGCTCGCGATGTGGTCTGATCCAGCCCATGCGGCCATCCTGGAAACTGTAAGGGGCTGGCCCATGTTGCTTCGGCCTGGCCCACCCCATCTGGGTGAGCACGCGTGTGCACAGGTGGCAGGCGTACGCGCGCACAGGCCCGGCCCATGCCATCCCAGCAGTGGGCGCACACATGCCTGCCGGGATGGTGTGGGCCGGGCCTGTGTGCGTGTGCGCCCGCCTCCTGTGCACGTGCGCCCGCCTCCTGTGCGCCCGCGCACCTGCCTGGATGGCGTGGGCAAGGCCTGTGCGCACAGGAGGCATTGGGCCAGCATCGTCTCGGCCCAGCCCACCCCATCTCGGCGTGGATGCCACCAGGTTGCAGATAAGTGCTGCGCCCGCACCAATGTCTCCAGCCTTTCAGGTAGGTAGGTAGGTGTGTGTGTGTGTGCGCGCGCGCACACGCATGCGTGCAAGGGGGGGAGCTGTCCAGCAGCAGGGCCTCCACAACTGGCCCTCCAAGAAAAAGGCGTGGCGGCGGTGGCACCGGGAGGAGCCACGTGATGCAGACTACTGGATGCGCCTGATCCATCCCACGTGGCTGGAACGGGCAGGCGGCTGCCTGGCGCATCCAGCAGGCCGGACTGCATGTCTCTCCCCTGCGCCACTGCCTCCGGCTACTGCCGCGGCCACAGGCTGAGACAAGGTGATGCAGGGGGTGGGGCAGCTGCTGCCAGACACCAATGTCCTGCCTACTACGTCCCAGTGGGCACAAGCCCAGCCAGGATCTCGTGCCTCCCCCCGTCTCTGCTGGGTCTGGACGGCCATGGTGCTGATAGGGATCTGGCTTTCCCCACTTGTGGTGGCCGAATTTTGCCTGCTGGGCCTGGGCGTGCTCTACCACCTCTACTTGGCCTTTCTAGCTGGCCGCTTCATCTTCTTCGTGCTGGGCTGGTCTGCCAAGCAGCAACGGCGGCAGCCCGCAGTGGGGCCGAGGTGCATCGGGTGCGCAAGGGGAACACGCTCCACGCGCAGGCCAGGGGCAAGACCTGCGAGGGGGCCAAGGAGAAGATGACCAGCGGCGACCTGTTCTCCAACCGCAAGCCAAAACAGACAGTGGGACGGAGTAAGCGCATCCAGTGGTCCGCATCACGTGCCTCCCCCCACCTCCTGATGCTTGGACAGCCAGCTTGGTGGTGGCAGCGGGCTCCGGAGGCGGTGTGCGCCAGCTGAGGGGCCGGCAGGCTGCAGCCGGAAACCATCGCCCCCACCACACAAAGGGCTTGATTAATAAGGGAGACAGAGAGACAGAATGGGAAGAACATCCCTGTAAAATGGAAACCTCTTGTGGAAAACCTTCAAGGATCCTGGGAAGGAGGCTGCCTGCATGTGCCTCCCACACCCCCAGCAAGAAAAAACATCTTCCCAGCAAGTCTAAAATTTATTATCTTAGCACACACTATTTTGATCTAGTTTGCATCCATCTTTGATTTCATTTTGCATAATTCCTCACCCAGTCTAACCAAAGGCAGAAGATGAAAGAATTGACCTAAAGAGGCAAAACATATTCATAAAATGAGATGTGCACACAAAGGCAATGGAACAGCAGGGCAGAAACCATCAAGGCATATGTACTTCATGCAAGAGAAAAACAGGAGAAGCATGCACTAGCTTAAGATAGAAATAAGGAAGATGATTTAACCATAATAAACCAAGCTTAATTGCAACTCTCTGAAAATAAAAGCGTGAATTATTTACCAGAAGATATGTATTTAAGAAAAGAAAAGAAAAAAAAAGGGGGGGGGGAGAATATAAGCAAGAGAAATCAACCCTTGGCCCAAAGTGTGCTGATGAAATCATCCAGAAGCTAATACAATGGATTCTCCCCTACCTGACTGTCATAGACTGCAAGGTACCCGAAGGGATAGTCCCCTCCTTCTCCTGCCAGATGTCCTCCCCATCAGAGCCATCAGCCTCTTCATCATCATCAAATTGCTGAATTCGCTCCTTGTAGCAGTTGTCAAAAAGGTTGGCATTGGGCTGCAGGAAAGTGGAGAGCAGACAGATGAGAGCGGTGGCCAAATTTAGAAAGGATAATAGATACAGTTGTTATCTTTGTTGCTATTACAGGTTGTCCTCGCTTTAATGACCATTTATTAAATGACTATTCGAAGTTACAATGGTGCTGAACAAATGGTAGTTATGACCGGTCCTCAAAGTTACAGCTGTTGCAACCACCACCCACCACCCCCGTAATTGAATCATTGCTGCCTATTTCTGCCACCCTCTGCTGATGTTTGCCATCCTGTTCCTCCCGCTGTTGGTGAGGCCCTGCACAGCGCAGATAGTCACCACCCTCACCTGTGGAGTTACTCCCTGCGCTGCCACCCTGACTCCTTAGTCCTGCTGTCTCTTCCCCAGCTGGGCCCAGTGGGCAATCTTCTTCAGCAGATGAGGCTCCACTGCCTCAGGACCAGACGTGTCCCAAGATCATGCCTTCACACAGTGAATGGATCCTGGACCAGCAGTGGGAGGAGCAAGACAGCAATGGCCAGCTGGGGATGGCAGGCGTAGGACACCTGGTGGAGTGCAAGGCGGCCAAAAGGACAGAGATAAGGGGGAGACAGGGGTGGGTGAGGGGAGTTCAACAGGAGGTGGAGCGCAGCTGGGTAGTGCAGTCTCACCTGCCAAAGGGAGCTACCCAAAACCAGCTGGGGAGGAGACAATGGGACAGATTCAGCAAATTTGTGCAGGGCAGGAAAACTGTGAGGTCTTTGCCCCAAAGGTGCTTTTTCAGGAGGCAACTGGACTTTCTGGTTTTTTCTTTGAAGACGTTTCATTTCTCATCCAAGAAGCTTCTTCAGCTCTGACTGGATGGTGGGGGGTGGAAGGATTGATACTCCTTGCAGACAGCTGGTCATTTACATTCTTTTAGAGAGTTGTTGAGGCCACTTGGAGGTTTCTCTGTGTCCTCAGGGTCACCTGAGTGGTGCAAATGGGTGTGCAGCCTTTTTGGAACTGCTGAAAGGGTTCCTGTAGTCTGTAATTTTTCTGGAAATACATTCATACTCCCGCACCATTCGAGGGTGTTCATTCTGAAGTGCATAGCTAAGTGTCTATGGAGATGCTCAGTCATCCAGGTCACGGTTCTCCTAAAGGTGCTTTTTCAAGAGGCAACTGGACTTTCTTGTTTTTCTTAGAAGACGTTTCGCTTCCCATCCAAGAAGCTTCTTCAGCTCTGACTGGATGGTGGGGAATGGAAGGATTTATATTCCTTGCAGACAGCTGGTTATTTGCATTCTTTTAGAGCAGGGGTGTCAAACTCGCGGTGTCACAGCGTCGTCACGTGACGTATCACAACTTTTTTCCCCTTCGCTAAACTGGGTGTGGGCGTGGCCAGCGTGTGACACATCCGGCCCATGGGCCGCGAGTTTGACACCCGTTTTAGAGAATCGTTGAAGCCACTTGGAGATTTATCTGTGTCCTCAGGGTCACCTGAGTGATGCAAACGGATGTGGACAAGAAAGTCCAGTTGCCTCCTGAAAAAGCACCTTTGGGACAACCATGACCTGGATGACTGAGAATCTTCATAGACGGTGAGGTCTTTGCCTAATGATATTTCACCTAACAACTGCTTCGTTTAGCAATGGAAATCCCAATCCAAATTAGGGTCATTAGGGGAGGACAATCTGTATGTTTTTATCCTGCCTTTTTAAATTTAAAGACAAAGTGGCAAACATGTCTAATATTCATTCCTCCTGTTTTCCCCCTCAACAACAACCCTGTGAGGTAGGTCAAGGAATGACACTTACACTGTCATCATCTGCATTCAGTGAGAAGGTGATGTTGGCCGTTTTGTCAAAGGGAGCACTGAAACAAAAAAAGAAAAAGGGAAACTATGGTGAAGATCAGAAATCAGGATTGCATTCTAAGATGGGAACAGTACAAGCCTAGTTTGAAAAAAAAGAGTGGAAGAAGGGTTCATGTGCTATGCTGAAATGGGAATTTATCCCCCTTCTTTTTCCTAAACTCTTTAGTAAAATTCCCATTTCCAAAGTACTTTAGGGAGAGTTGAAAACATTCTAAATCTACATAATCTACATAAATCAGTAGTTATCTCTGTAATGCAAAGGAGCCAAGGTATCCTGTCCAAGGTCACTAAAACAATTAAGTTAATAGAGAAAGGATAGTTTTTAGTTTACCGGTAGTTTGTGATTTCATCTTAGCTACATTTCTGCTATGTGGATTCTTTCCGCTATTTAATAAACATAACACTACTCCTAATATCAGCATTCAACAGTCACAGTCTCCCTCCTATGCAGGATTCTTAGTTCTCATATATTTCACTGTCATCTCTTTTTCAGAAAACTCTTTCTTGTTAATATATTATCTGTCTTCCTGCAACAAATTCAAACTGGCAGTCCCTTTTCCATATGTGCCACACATTTAAAGATGTGTTTTTCATTTTCTATGTGGAACTTTCAATGCTACACAATGTATGTCAAACTGTTTACCAACTGCCTTGCACTAGCTCAATTTTTATTCTTTATTTTAGATGTATATACATTAAAAGGTTTACTGTATGAGCTTTATTTTAGAATTGTGCACTGACTTGTGAAGGCTATTGCTTATATTAAGAAATATTTTAATAAAGTAAAGATGAAGTCTCCTTTGAGTTGAGGTATGGATATGATTTACCACTATGTTCTTCTGGAAACTCTTCCAGAAATGATTTATCATTACATTCTTCTGGAAACTCTTTTTTACTTTGCAACCTAGTCTAAATTCTGGAATTTCCTCATGGTCTCTCATTTAACCAGGTCTGACCCTGCATAGCTTATTGAGAGAAGCCAAGGTTAGCTTAGTGAAGCTACCTGTCATCGAAAGGGAAGCTGTTCAACAGATGCTACAGAACAGATTCATACCCAAGCCCAAAGAAAGTGGCTGCAGAGCCCAAACCATGTTCTGTTTTGTCTGACAAGCATTTGAACCAGCTTTCCAAGTCACCCACCAACCATTGCTATAGTGTTGATCAATTTCAATTAATTTTATTTCTGAAGAAGCAGACGGAAATGCCTCAAGATATTGCAAAGACTGGGATCTGTGTAAAATACTTCTGAGCTTTCATATATCCTGATCTCCCTAGATCAGGGGTGTCAAAACTGGCGGCCCGCATGCGTCAAGCGCAGGCCACGCCCACCCCAACTCCGTGAAGGGAAAAAATGTCATGATACATCACGTGATGGCAACATGACACCGTGAGTTTGACACCCGTGTCCTAGATGAAATTTTTGTATTTGTTTGAGGTGGCACATGTATGGAGAGATGGAAAGGAGATATATATGCTGTTGGCCTCATCTTTGTATTTAAAAAAAGAAGAGCAGCGCATTAGGCATTTACCTTTTCAACTGTTGGAAGTGAGCGCTGCAGGCCACATAGGCAGAAAAAGAGAAAGAAAAAGGAGAGAAAGAAAGAGAGGCAGACACATGAAGTCAGGAGGTTTCGAGAAAGGAAAAAAACTGCCTGGGGATGGAATGAGGTGCTTGCCAATAAGGTCTCCAGCTCCCCCTCTTTCAATAATTAGGCCACCCAGGTCAAACATCCTGCTGGAACTGCCTCAACAAAACAGACTGGCAAAATAGGAATGACTGGACAGCCTTGGCTAAGAACATCAAATATTTAGTTGCTAACAAGACTTGAGAAATCAAGGGACAACCTCCTCTTTTCCAGGCAAGGCTCTGTCATTTGGCAAGCTAAGCAAAGCAAGCTAGGAGCCAGAGCCTCTGGGATGGGGGCTTTAATTCAATAAAATCCAATTTCCAAGAATCAAATCATCCTGGCTTCCAAACCTTTAAAGGAAACCTCTCTGTCTGCTTGTGGACTTTCTCAAAGCAATTATCTGGCCATAGGATGCTGGACTAGGAAAGTGTTCAAATAAAGCTCCTTTTATGTTCTTATAAGACATAAATAAAACACATTCCCTCTTACAGAGAGGTCAAGAAACACAAAGATTTCATGAAATGGAGTCCTGGCTGTGCAAAGATAGAAGCATCACTACTCATAATCTAAGTCCTCTCACATTCTCAAAAGAAGCCAAGCAAATACTAGCTTATAGGTCTCAATGAGGTTGAATGAACACCTAGCTAGCCTTCCCCAGATAAGGTTTCCCAAGTGTTTTTATCTGACTGCTATCATGCTTAGGGCGGTGTGGTGGCTCAGCATTTAGGGCGCTGGGCTTGCTGGTTGAAAAGTTGGCAGCCCAGGTTTGAGACCCAAATGCCATGTGACAGGGTGAGTTCCTGTCCTTGCCTCAGCTCCTGCCAACCTAGCAGTTCGAAAGCATGCAAATGTGATAAATAGGTACCACTTCAGAAGGAAGGTAACATTCTGTGACATCATGCTGGCCACATGACTGAGGAAATGTCTTTGGACAGTGTTGGCTCAATGGCCTTGAAATGGAAATGAGCATCGCCCCCTATAGTTGGCGACTAGCGGAGTAAAACTTAGTGCAGTAAAATCCGCAGGAACTCCTTTACCTTTTTTTTTACATCCTTAACTAAAATGAAATTATAGGCCCTATGGTCTCCAGCATGCCAGTTGGGATACAGGTTCCAAGAAAGGCCTTCTTTGGCATACAATAAGTTCTTTGCTCTGTCAGGTTTTTAAAACAATTTTTTTTAAAAATCATTTAATTAAAAAAAATGTTACAAAGCAAAGTGCCAGTTGTGAGCATTCACTATTTCCATGAATGTATCTGGGTCACAAATTGATTCTATGACTTAAATCCATATTTTGTAAGTAATTATGCCCTCCTGTAATTATTTTGGGAACAGGATAATTCCTCTCCAGCAACTGCATTCTTGTAGGGTCTACAACATATTCTTAAAATGGCATTCACAAGTCCAAAAAGGTTGGGGATCCAGTTATAGCTCAAAATGTCAGGATGATCCAGATGAGAATTGCTGATCTAACATCCCCAATGGATTATTTACTGGGACCAATGACCAAATCTGCAAGATGCAAGACTATGCATCTTTGTAGTTCTATGACAAACTGCCAGGCACAAGCACATGCAAATCAAATGCTCCTAAAATGTATTCAGTGAATAATCTGATTCTCATAAATGAATTTACAACTGAATTATAGGAAGCTATAATCAGCAAAGATTAAGACCAGGCAGATGTCCCTTTGCATACGCAGACCAAAGGAACATAATTTAATATGTGGGGCTTTAGAAACCATTAGTCTTGCTTCTGGATCCTGCTTAAAAGCATGTTTCCTTTCCTGAGCAGACAAAAATCAGCTGTGCCATGCTATTGTCCTCATAGGAGGCAAGGCAATTCTCAGCCACCAAAGAGCATGTTAAAAGATGCCTAGAAACAGGGCATGGAGAAAGGCAAGGGAGAATGTGAATACATCACTAACTTGACATTCTCTTCCTGCTCGCCAAATTCTTCATCATGAAAACCAAAGTGGTCAATGAATGAAGTCATCTGTTGCATTTGGTAACCTACGAAAGCCTATAAAAAAAGTAATAATAGGAAATAAACATGAATGATAAATAGCTCAAAAGGGAACAGCGGTGTGAGAATTTTATTAATTAAATTTATATAGCCAGTTGCAAGTCAAAACAGATGATTATTAGGTCTGATGCATCTAAGAATGTATGGAAATTCTTTTGTCTGAATAAATCTACAGTATGTGCTTTCCAACAGATCCTAACAGATAACATTTGGCTTGGACTCATTCCAAGTAGCATCAATCTGATCCTGAGCACAAGATGTAAAGGTTAGAAAGATAATAAAAATGAAACATGACTGGGCTACTTACTGCTCGCTTTTCTTCTTCTGTATAGTTTTATATTGGGGGTGATGGTATTTTATTTGGGAGTTGGTTTTATAATATTTTATTGTATGGGTTGTTACTATGATTTTCTACATGCCCAGAATCTGATCATATGCAATTACTACATTAAAGAACAGAATACCAAGATTCTGTATCCATTGCCTCCAAATAGGGGTGGTGATTATGCTGAGAAAAGTGGGAAGCAGGATAAATATCTTTTTCCAGAAACTTTCTGCTGGAACATATATTGCTGTCTCCAAGGTGGGCGCTGCTGCTTATGTACTGTAAGCATTCTACTTTCATAACACAGATGGAATATTCCTCTGAAAGAGGAGAGGCTATTTGTCAGAGGAACCAAGGATTCTGCATGGACACCAGCCAGAAAGGAACATACCAAAACCTAGACTCTAGACGCCCCCCCCCAGGAGTCTTGATCTCTCCGGTTAAAGATATGATGTTATTGATGTGTTGATTATTTACTTAATTACAGCATATGTCTGTAGGGGAAAAGAAAGAGGGAGTGGGAAATGACTAGAAGGACTTTTGGAGCAATCAATATGATTTTAGGCACCAAGCCCACAGAGCTAAAAATATTGCCCTTGGTTCTTAAATAAACAAGCACATGGCAGACAGGTGATTAAGGGGATGGAGTACAAATACCTCCTGATAGGAATAGACAAGGCCACTTGCCTGCTGTAGTACAGCCTCCTGAGGGAAGCTGAACTCCTTGAGATCGTTCTCATCATCATCACTTGATGAGTGGAGATTGTGCATGTTAACCTGAAGAAGAAAAGAATAATTAGTTACAGGATTCCTTCTGAAAGATTAGTGAATATAAAGCAAAGATTATTTGCCCAGTTTCAAGATAAACCTTAACATTCTCTACATCAGGGGTCCTCAAACTACGGCCCGCGGGCCGCATACAGCCCGCCGAAGCCATTAATCTGGCCCGCGCAGGACCACGAGGCTGCCCCGCCCACATGCTGGCCCCCACCCTTCGGCTGAGCACAGGACTTACCTTCGCGAGCCCCACGGGCTAGAACTGGAAGGTAAGGCCAATATTTTTGGCCTGCAGAGTGGTTCTGGAGGCAGGGGAGGTGAAAAACGGGGCACGCAGATGCCCCGGGAGGCCAAAAAATGGCCCGTTTTGGCCCGTTTTTGGCCTGCAGAGAGGTTCTGGAGGCGGGGGAGGTGAAAAATGGAGCGCGCAGATGCCCCAGGAGGCCAAAAAACGGCCGGTTTTGGCCTGCAGAGAGGTTCTGGAGGTGGAAAACGGGGTGCGCGGACGCCCCGGGAGGCCAAAAACGGGGCCGTTTTTGGCCTCACCCGCCTCCAGTAGCACTCTGCAGGCCAAAAACAGGGCACACGGAGGCCTCCCGGGGCATCCACGCGCCCCGTTTTTTACCTTCCCCGCCTCCAGAAGATAGACAGAGAGAGAGAGAGAGAGAGAGAGAGAAACAGAGAGAGAGAGACTTGTTGATTGTAAGCCCCTTGGGGCTGAGAAGAATTGCTGCAAAACTGAGTTTCCTGAAGTGGACTAGACTCCTAAACAACTGAAAAAACGATCTAGTAAAAAGAAAAGTCAACCAAAAGAACAACATGCAAACAAAAGCAAATAAAACACCCCCAGGAGCAAAACAAATCAAAGTTTAATTTGTGTGCATTGTTTAATGGACTGTTAAATTGGCCACGCCCACCTAGTCACACGACCTAGCCACGCCCACCCAGTCACATGACCACCTAGCCACGCCCACCCAGCCGGTCCGGCCCCCCAACAGTCTGAGGGACCGTGAATTGGCCCCGTTTAAAAAGTTTGAGGACCCCTGCTCTACATACTGAATTCTCAGCAGAGACTCAGGTCCTCAGATTAGCTGAACAAGCTCCCGTTTTCTAAACAATGCTCCATAAAAAAGGAAAAACTGACTAGATCCACAGTATTCTTCTTATTGGTTTCTGATAAAGGTCCCGAGACAAATTTTTCCCATTGTTCTTGGTCTTCTTCAGGCATCTCTGAAAATCAGAAAATGTAAGTAGCCTAAAGCTGGGGAATGGAAGGAGAAGGCAAATAAATAGACTGAAGAATGAGCTACTCCAGAGTTCTCCAACCTTTCCGGCTTTGTGGACTGGGGGGGGGTGGGCGGGGGGGGAGAGGGGAGGGTTCCATGTGAATGGCCAGCAAGCAGCACATGTGCATTTCCATTTGTGTGAGTGGCGGGCAGTAGTGGCCCGGGGGTTGGGGACTCCTGAGCTAGTCCATAGGATGCAATAGCACTAAGGTGTCAGAAGAAATAGCGGCCCATAATAATTAGGAGCCAGACAGCCTCAAAGAAATTAGTATTCTTTTTCAGTGAGGTAACCTTTTCCTTGTTTGAGGAACACAGCCAGGTCCTTCCATAAAATCATGACATATTTTAACCTTGATTTATTGACAAAACCTTTGTGCCTTAGTTCATGCAGAACATTAAGCCAAAATCAAGAAGTCATCTTTGTGTGAAGCCAGCCACCTGTGGTTAGCAGGTTTTTTGGCTATATAGTGTAAGATGGGGTTTAGTATAGATCTGTATTTAGGTACTAACTCTAGCTTCAGTCACTAAATAATTGTGAAGCAATTTGCAAGTTCATAGCAAGTGGAAGTATGAAAAATAACAATTTAAGCCCACTATTGGGGGATTCTGGAGTTGTAGTCCTTCATATAAAGTTGAGGAAAATTCATTTGGGTTAATTGATGCATTTCTCCCCTCTAAATTTTTTGGTCAAATCCTCTTTCTCAATCCCTAACAAGACTACAAACAATTTTCCCAACTTCAAAACTGCACATATATAAACACACAGAACATTTGCAGAATTATATGCATTCAGTAATTTAATCTAGTTTTTCAAGATGTAAAACTACAGAACACAGAATATTAACTATATTTTGCCCTATTACTGTCTCCACCTCAGCTGAAAATATCCTCTCTTAGCAGTAGATCTTACTTCCATGCCAGACACACCTCAAAACTTTAATGGGAACCCATGTTTTTTCCCTCCTAAAAGGCAGGAACCGAACTCCTATAAAGTTTCCAAAAGCAGCTAATTTCAGCAGCTAAAAAAAGTACTTCAGCTAATCCTGAACAAGAAATATAATCTTCACCCCATGACGCTGCCCCTCACATTACCTTTTAAGAGCTGCTTGATGAGATTTGAGTGAGGCCACTTCTCAGAACCTTGAGCTAAGGCGTTGGCAATCCGGGTGAGGTGCCCCATATAGCCCTTGCGTCTTCCCCCATCCAATCTGTAGAAGACAGAGGGAATGGAGGCTGGTGGTTACTGTGGGTATGACTTGCATAGGTTGAAAAAAGAAATAAGCAAATGACAAGAGGAAAGGAGACTTTAGTGCAGTGGTTCCCAACCTTTTTTTGGCCATGCCCCACCTAAGCATCTCTAAAATCCTGATGCCTCCCCGCCCCCGTGACATATAATTCTTACTATTCAAAAAGTTAACCCTAACCCTAACTCACGCGGAGGAAACCTAAAAGGCCATTAACTTGGTTTAAACAAGGTTCCAATTGCCCCCATTGAAAATCAAATTGTTGGGAACCACTGCTTTAGTGCTTCTATGCAGCTCATGAGTTGAAGCTATTCCGATTGGTCCGCATGCAGGGAAGAGAAAAGGATCTCCAGATTAATACTTCAATGCCCAGCAACTCCAGCCAACAGGGCCAATTTGAAAGATGCTGGAAAGTGCAGTTCAGCTCTATCTGGAGAATAACAAATGAAACTGTTTTGTGAAGAAAGAAAAGAAGCCAGTAAATACCTCCATGAAAACCATGAGTAGAAGAGACTAAGTAACAGGGGCCTGAAGCATGAGGGAAGGAGCAAAGGATCAAGATATGGAAGAACTCCTTGGGACTCTTTCTGAAGGAAGAGGAGGGAGAGAGGAGAAATATCTAACCAGGACACTTAAACTTTCACCATAACTACTTACTGAGACTGCTCATTCTCCTCCCAGGCAGATAAAATTCTTTGGATTAAGCAACATTTCTGCAGCAACTATGAGGAGAAAACACGAGACAACTGATACAATACCTGCTAATTACAGGGACACCAATGCTCACACCTCAATAAAAGACTAGAGGGGTTTTATATGGCTATTTTTAAAAGTTTCCGGTGCTCATCAGTTGAACACAAAAGGCTAAATCGAGAGTGGTGGTGATGGTTTCTGCCCAAAGACAAAAAGGAAGACTCCTGAGACCAATTGTTAACCACTTCCTTAGATACTTCTTCCAGCTTAATAAGCCAGGCATTCACTTCTCCAATATCTGTAGCTCATAGTTGAACTGTGGTGTCCTTGGTGCTCTCTGAGCTTGGTTGTTTTCTTGCAGATGTTTCATTACCCAACTAGGTAACATCATCAGTGCTAGACGGGAGTGAGGTTTGCATCACTGATGATATTACCTAGTTGGGTAATGAAACATCTGCAAGAAAACAACCAAGCTCAGACAGCACCAAGGGCACCACAACCCCCTCCTCTTCTTGTTATTTCAAAGTTGTCTCACTCCCATTTATACTTATAGTATATGGTTCATTTCAGAGTCCCTGAAATAATGCTAACCTTCAATTTATCTCTTTTCAATTTCCCAACATCAGGATTCAGGACCAAAGCACTGCTTCTCTCATTAATAGCAATAGCACTTAGACTTATCCGCTTCACAGTGCTTTACAGCCCTCTCCAAGCGGTTTACAGAGTCAGCATCTTGCCCCCAACAATCTGGGTCCTCATTTTACCGACCTCGGAAGGATGGAAGGCTGAGTCAACCTTGAGCCTGGTGAGATTCGAACTGCTAAATTGCAGTCAGCTGGCAGTCAGCAGAAGTAGCCTGCAGTACTGCATTCTAACCACTGAGCGACCGCGGCTAAATGATACAGAAGGACCTTGAAACCGCAGACAAGCCACATAACTTACATGTTGGATGACTGGACTCTCTGGGTGGGGCTCCGAGTGGTTCTCTATCGTTTCATCTCCAACAAGGGGGCTGAAAATGTTGCTAAGGCAGGCCTCCACCTGGGCATGCAAGAAGTTGTTGTAGGTATACTTGAAGTAGAGGTCCTGACAGTGAGAGACAAAAGGATAGAATAGCAGGTCTTTATTTATGCCTTTCAACCAATGCCCCCAATTATCGTAGCACCAGATATTTCCTCAGACATGGTATAGCATGGAGCACTGGCGATAGGTGTATGTGTTCAGTGGTTTGTATTTTTATTGAGCCGTGATGCAGTTTTAAATCATCTTGTAACATGGGTACTCAATATGGACCAGAAACTTAGCAGTTTCAAAGAAACCTGAGATGCTCTTAGTTTTAATGGAAGCAACTCCTGAAATATAATTGATTATATAGCTATATCAGAAACTTAATAGACAAATCTATACGTAATTTGATTCTTTATCAAATATACATTTTGGAGATTTATATTAATATTACAGAATAACCGAGTTAGAAGGGACCTTGTAGGTCATCTAGTCCAACCCCTCACCCAGGCAGGAGACCCTACACCATTTCTGACAGATGGCAGTCCAGTCTTTTCTTGAAAGCTTCCAGTGATGAAGCTCCCACAACTTCTGAAGGCAAGCTGGCATTGGTTGATTGTTCTCACTGTCAGAAAATTTCTCCTTATTTCTAGGTTGAATTTCTCCTTGATCAGTTTTCATCCATTATTCCTCGTCTGGCCTTCAGGTGCTTTGGAAAATAGGTTGACCCCCTCCTCTCTGTGACAGCCCTTCAAATATTGGAACACTGCTATCATGTTTCCCCTGGTCCTTTTCTTCACTAGACTAGCCATGCCCAGTTCATGTAACTGTTCTTCATGTGTTTTAGTCTCCAGTCCCCCAATCATCTTTGTTGCTCTTCTCTGCACTCTTTCTAGTGTCTCAACATCTTTTTTATAGTGTGGTGACCAAAACTGGATGCAGTATTCTAGGTGTGGTCTTACTAAGGCTTTATAGAGTGGTATTAGTACCTCCCTTGATCTTGATTGTATCCCTCTGTTAATGCAACTTAGGATTGCATTGGCTTTTTTGGTTGCCACCGCACACTGCTAGCTCATATTTAATTGACTGCCCACTAAGACTCCAAGATCCCTCTCACAGTTACTGCTACCGGTATTAAGCCATTGATATGCTATTAATATGTTGTTCTTAGATGGTTATTTTGGTTTGGCTTTTTAAAGATTTTTTTAACCCATAGTTCTTTTTTCATTATACAACTCAAGGTGGCAAACATACCAATATTCCTTCTTCCTCCTGTTTTTCCCATAAAAACAATCCTATGAGGCGAGTTGGGCTGAGTGCGTGTGCCTGGCCCAAAGTCACCCAGCTGGTTTTTCATGCCTAAGGACTAGAACTCACAGTCTCCTGCTTCCTAGGCCAACACCTTAACCACTAGATCAAACTGGCGCTCTCTCTCTTTTGCTTGCTTAGGCAATATAATTTAACAATTAGATAATCCGTTGGATGGGTATATACAGTATTACAACTATTTTCTTTTAACAAAATGCTTCTGATGCTGTATATTTTTAAAAAATGCATTAAAAAAATCCAGCCACATGGGTTTAGGTATCAACAGTAAGTTGATGATATCCAACTGTTCATTTTAGCTCCTGGTTGCTCAAATGATGCTGCTGAAGTACTGTCTCAATGTCTGGAGGTTGTATGGGTGAGGAGAAAGAGGCTGAGAAGCTGATAACACTTGTAGCTAGGAGGCTCTTTGCAAGAATCCATCTTATGAGCCACGGTATGTCAGAATCATGTATAAAGTGATTGGGTTTACTAATGTATACTTAAACCATTAATCTATGTTTGTTGGTATTGCTTTAAATGTATTGTAAGCTTGTTAACTGTTATATAAGGAGAACAGGCTAGCTTGAGTCAGACTGACTGCCTGATTAACTAAAGAGAGTTCATTTCTGCTCATGCTCCTGATACTGCTACAGAACTACAGAAAAAACTACAGACGCTCAAGGATTCTTCTATTATATTTCTGTAGAAGATTTATCTGCTAAAGATTAATAGCTAAGTGCTAAATTCTTATCTTCGTGTTAATATTTTTTTCTGGACATTGTTAGTTTGAGCAAGTAAATTATTTTTGGAGACTTTGCAGAGATGTGGACAGAAAAAACCTCAAGGATTCTTCTATTATATTTCTGTAGAAGATTTATCTGCTAAAGATTAATAGCTAAGTGCTAAATTCTTATCTTCGTGTTAATATTTTTTGTTTTGGACATTGTTAGTTTAAGCAATTAAGCAAGTA
>QLTV01002494.1:97818-108552 GCA_003457575.1 Thermophis baileyi
TTTGGCTTTACTAATGTATACTTAAACCATTAATCTATGTTTGTTGGTATTGCTTTAAATGTATTGTAAGCTTGTTAACTGTTATATAAGGAGAACAGGCTAGCTTGAGTCAGACTGACTGCCTGATTAACTAAAGAGAGTTCGTTTCTGCTCATGCTCCTGATACTGCTACAGAACTACAGAAAAAAACTACAGACGCTCAAGGATTCTTCTATTATATTTCTGTAGAAGATTTATCTGCTAAAGATTAATAGCTAAGTGCTAAATTCTTATCTTCGTGTTAATATTTTTTGTTTTGGACATTGTTAGTTTAAGCAAGTAAATTATTTTTGAAGACTTTGAAGATCACTGTGGCACAGTGGTTAGAGTGCAGTACCAACAAACTACAGACGCTCAAGGATTCTTCTATTATATTTCAGTAGAATATTTATCTGCTAAAGATTAATAGCTAAGTGCTAAATTCTTATCTTCGTGTTAATATGTTTTGTTTTGGACATTGTTAGTTTAAGCAAGTAAATTATTTTTGAAGACTTTGAAGATCACTGTGGCACAGTGGTTAGAGTGCAGTACTGCAGGCTACTTCTGCTGACTGCCGGCTGACTGCAATTTGGCAGTTCAAATCTCACCAGGCTCAAGGTTGACTCAGCCTTCCATCCTTTCGAGGTGGGTAAAATGAGGACCCAAATTGTTGGGGGCAATATACTGACTCTGTAAACCGCTTAGAGAGGGCTGTAAAGCACTGTAAAACGGTATTGCTATTGCTATTATGCATCAGTTGCACATGATCCTGGATTGGGAGGCCCTGCCCTTGGATACTCATGCCTTGGCAGCCTTTCGTTTGGATTACTGCAATGAAGTCAAGGCTCTAGTTGTCTCCGCAAGGTCCTTCAAGCCACAGGTCCAGCATTGTTGAAGTACTATCTATTTCCATTTCCTCCATAACAACAGACAGGGTTAGCAAATTCTATGTCCCATCTATTAAATACTGCCATTCTGTAGCATCCAGGAAGTGTGCCTTCTCTCTTGCTGTGTCTGCCCTGAAACAGCAGGTGCCCCATCTCACCCCCAAGTCCTGAACGGCTTGGACCTTGATAACTTTAAGAAAGGCCTTGAAGACCTGGCTGTTCCCTTGGGCATCGATGAATGAGCCAACAATATTTACTAATTGTTATTATGAAATGAATTTTGACTCTGATATCATAGGTGTTTATACACTGCATGTCTTCTGTCATTTTTTTCCCCTTTTCTGAATTTTTTATTATTAGCTTTTTAGTAATTTTTAATGTTATGAACTGTCCAGATTTGTTTGGTAACCATATAAATTGAATTGCATTAATAATTTTGATGTGTCAGTATATATGAGGAGATATTACAGGTAGCCTTCACTTACTGACTGCAATTGGAATTGGCAATTCCGTTGCTAAGCAGTGTGTTCATTAAGTGCAATGTCACATGACCGCACTGATTTATGTCAGTTCCAGTTGCAGAGAATAACCATGGGTCATTAAGCGTGACATCATATGACCTAAACTTGCTACTTCCTGCTGGCCTCCCCACTGACTTTGCTTGTTAGAAGCCGGCTGTGAGGGTCACAAATGGCGACACGATTGTGGGATGCTGCAACCATGCAACATGTGCCAGTTGCCAAGCGCCTAAATCACGATCACGTGACTGCGAGCATGCTGCAATGGTTGCAACTTTGAGGACCAGCTGTCTCATTTTTCATTGCTGTCATAACTTTGAAGAGTCACTGAATGAGTGGTCAGCACTGGGATTGATTCTGAGCTGGCTCATTTTTCTGTATCTGTCCCTCAAATGTCTCTCACAAGCCAAGCATGGTCCTTGAGCTACAAAATGTTACATAGCCTTGCCTTTTTCCGCCTGCTCACAAAGGAAGAGTTCAGCAAACTACTTATAGATACTACTGTGCTGTAGCTTTTAAGAGGCAGCCAAATGGTTCACCCACCGATCAGACAGAAATCCCAGCAAACAGAGGCAGTATTGATACTCACCAACATAGTGTCAAGGACCCCAAGTTCAATGATCTCATCCCGCAGTGCTGTGTTGTTTGTACCCAATGAGCTGGCCAGCAGCTTCACTACATGCAGACGAGTGTTTCCTAAAGGAGGGTCCAGGACCCCCCAGGTAGTCTGCAGGGTTTCTTTCTGTTAGAGGAAAAGTACATTTTTTTAAAAGAACATCTCGCATGTAGCCACCCCTCCCAACCCCTAATGTTCCAAAGTTTGAGCGGGCGAGGCCAAAATTTTTCTCTTTGGAGAAATAGGCAGGGGCAGTTAAGAGATAGAGGGCCTTGCACAATTTAAAATCTAATTTAAATTTAAAACAATTTAAAAGTGAGGCCCCTTTAAGAAAAAGGTGGAAGAGCCAGGATCAGAAAGAGGAGGCCACTGGTTGTCCTGCAGGGATACAAGCTAAATTGAGGGCTAATCCACATGGAGCGCTATTTCCATCTGTCTTGTTTGCCAATGTTCGCTCCCTAGAGACTAAAATGGACGATCTGAAACTTGAGCTGGCCAGGAACAGGGAGGTGAGAGACTGCTGTGCTATAATCCTGACAGAGACATGGTTAAAGTCATCTATTCCAAACAATGCTGTCACTATGATGGGCTTTTCAACATTTTGGCTGGACAGGAGCTGTGCTTTGAGTGGAAAATCCTGTGGTGGGGATGTATTTATATTAATGAGAGATGGTGTACTAATGCTAAGGTAGTCTCCAGCCAGTGCTCTCCTGATGTTGAGTGTTTGGCTGTTAATGTAGACCCTTTTATTTGCCAAGAGAATTCACTGTCATCCTAATCATAGCTGTGTATATTCCACCCAGTGCCAACAAGAAGGAAGCTCTGAGTGCTCTTTATAGCACTATCAATGACTTGCAAACTATCCACCCAGAGGGGGTTTTCATTGTGGTAGAAGATTTCAATCACACTGACTTGAAAGCACTCCTCCCTAATTTCCATCAATATGTGGACTTTTGCTACTAGAGGTGGGAATACCCTGGATATAGCTTACTCTAACATCGAGAAAGCATTTAAGGCTGCCCCTCGCCCTCATTTTGGCTCCTCAGATCATCTCTCTGTAATGCTTATACCAGCATATAAGCCTTTGTTAACTAGAGAGAGACCAATAAAAAAACAAGTGAGAGTGTAGCCGGCAGGAGCTATGGAAGCTCTACAACAGGGGTGTCAAACTCGATTTCATTGAGGGCTGGATCAGCATTGTGGTTGTCCTCCGGGGGCCGGAGGGGGGAAGAGGGACATGGCTGAGGTGGTGGCAGCCGACTGGGTGTGGGGGGCGTGGCCAGCTTGATGTCACTTGCGTGGGT
The DNA here is from genome assembly GCA_003457575.1 of Thermophis baileyi. NCBI lineage: Eukaryota > Metazoa > Chordata > Lepidosauria > Squamata > Dipsadidae > Thermophis > Thermophis baileyi. Next base: position 101,162 of record QLTV01002494.1, read on the forward strand.
GGTGCCTGTGGGAGCCGGGCGGGGTTGGGAATCCAGGGGTCTCCAGTGGGTGGGGCGGTGGGCGGGAGGCTCGTCCCGTGGGATGAGGCGAAGCAGGGGGCAGGACAGCTGAAGCCGGAAACCATCGGCCATCACGCGCTCCTCAGCCTTTGGTTAGACTGGGTGAGGAATTATGCAAAATGAAATCAAAGATGGATGCAAACTAGATCAAAATAGTGTGTGCTAAGATAATAAATTGTAGACTTGCTGGGAAGATGTTTTTTCTTGCTGGGGGTGTGGGAGGCACATGCAGGCAGCCTCCTTCCCAGGATCCTTGAAGGTTTTCCACAAGAGGTTTCCATTTTACAGGGATGTTCTTCCCATTCTGTCTGTCTCCCTTATTAATCAAGCCCTTTGTGTGGTGGGGGCGATGGTTTCTGGCTGCAGCTGCAGCCTGCCGGCCCCTCAGCTGGCGCACACCGCCTCTGGAGCCTGCTGCCACCACCAAGCTGGCTGTCCAAGCAGCAGGAAGCGGGGGAAGGCACGTGATGCGGACCGCTGGACGCGCTTACTCCGTCCCACTGTCTGTTTTGGCTTGCAGTTGGAGAACAGGTTGCCGCTGGTCATCTTCTCCTTGGCCCCCCCACAGGTCTTGCCCCTGGCCTGCGCGTGGAGCGTGTTCCCCTCACGCATCTGATGCACCTAGGCCCTGCTGCGGGCTGCCGCCATTGCCGCTCGGCAGACCCGCCCAGCACGAAGAAGGCGAAGCGGCCAGCTAGAAAGGCCGAGTAGAGGTGGTAGAGCACGCCCAAGCCCAGCAGGCAAAAGTTGGCCACCACGAGTGGGGAAAGCCGGATCCCTATCAGCGTCATGGCCGCCTAGACCCAGCAGAGATGGGGGGGCACGCAATCCCAGCTGGGCTTGTGCGGTCAAGGCGCTGATGGGGATCCAGCTATCCCTGCCCCCGGTCATGGTGGCTACCTTTTCCCTGCTGGGCCTGGGCGTGCTCTACCACCTCTACTCGGCCTTTCTAGTTGGCCACTTTGCCTCCTTTGTGCTGGGCGGGCCTGGAGCTCCGGGCAGTGACGGCAGCAGCCTAATGGACCTGCGCAAGCTGCTGGCGGCCTCGGTGGTGGCAGTAGCCCACAGCAGTGCCGAGGTACGTCGGGTGCATGAGGGGAACGTGCTCCACGCGTGTGCCAAGGGCAAGATGCAGGGAGAGGCACGCGGTCCGGCCTGCTGGATGCGCCAGGCAGCCGCCTGCCAGTTCCAGCCACGTGGGATGGAACAGGCGCATCCGGTGGTCCGCATCACGTGCCTCCCCCGACTCTGCCTGCTGCTGGTGCCACCGCCGCCACGCCTGTTTCTTGGAGGGCCAGCTGCGGAGGCCCTGCTGCTGGACAGCTCCCCCCGCGCGCACACACACCCCTGAAAGGCCAGAGACGCGTGTGGGCACAGCACTTATCTGCAAACTGGTGGCATCCACGCCTAGATGGGGTGGGCTGGGCCGAGGCGACGCTGGCCCGACGCCTCATGTGCGCACAGGCCTGGCCCACGCCATCCCGGCAGGTGCACGTGCGCCTGCTGCCTCCTGTGCGCGCGCACGCCTGCCAGGATGGCGTGGGCCGGGTGTCAACTTGCAAAGATTTCAAGTTGCCATGAAAAGGAGGGGGGGGGAAGCTGAAGGAAGGCTGTTACCCTAACTGAAAATGCATTCCACAAATGTTTTTTTTACTGATTGTGTCCTAGGCTACCGGAGTCAGGAGGAGGGGTGTGTGGGTCACAATCTGCCAACGTGATTAATTGGACAATGTGATTTATGACATGGCCAATGAGAAGGGGGGAAACAGGGTCAAGATGACATGCAGCCGGGTCGAATTCAGTTCTGGCTGCACCAGAGTATTGCTGAGATGTCGCTTTTAATAAATCTTTGTATTTCTTTTGGACTTTGGCTCACGGCTCCTGAATTAATTAGGGCGTTTTTCGGAAACTTCACACCGGGCCTGTGTGCGCGTGCGCCCGCCCGGATGGCATGGGCCAGGCCGAAGCGACCTGGGCCAGCCCCTTACAGTTTCCAGGATGGCTGCACGGGCCAGATTCTGCCTGTGGGCCTTGAGTTTGACACCCCTGCTCTACAAGATTGCTTTGGGTGCACAAATTGGAACATATTTAAAGAGGCTGCAACGGACGGACAACATACTGATGTGAACGAATACGCTTCTACTGTGTCTGTTTATATGCAAAAGTGTATGGAGGATGTCAGTGTCCTTAAGACTTTTGTCATGCGAGCAAATGAGAAACCTTGGATGTCACAGGAGGTCCATGCGATGTTTTTTTTTAAGTCAAGTTTTTTATTTATAAATATTTTGAAGACAGCGTATTGTCCAGGCACTTCGTTTTATAGAACAAAAAAATTACAGATATACTGATAGTGATGATAATACACGTAATAATTATAGCAATATTTATAATTGTTATCTTATTTATAATCATATTAATTGTACTAGCATACTTATGTAGACAACATTCATATTTTACTTACACATAATCTTTCTTCATCTAACTTCTACCTCTTATCTCTAACCATTGATAAAACCTATTCCACGTTGAATAGTCAGTTTTTTTGCCATTTATCTACCGTAGTTCTATAGTATAGCCAAAGTTTTTTGCCCATACTATCATTGTCTCTTTTACTTGTTCATCTTCCATTTTAAAGCTTAGTAGGTAATTGTATATTTTCTTGATTAGTTTTTCATCTGTCCCTTTTAATATCTGGTCTAATTCTGTTGATAATATTTCTGGCTTTAAATCTATATGCTGCTTAATCATCTTTCTTAACCATGTATGTATTTTCGTCCAATTTTTTTTTTTTTTTGGACATGTCCACCACATATGGTAGTACGAACCCGGTATCTGATTACATTTCCAACATTTGGCGGACATATTTTTAAACATTGTTGCTAGTCTTGCCCATGGCAAATGCCACCTATAAAACATTTTATAAAGATTTTCCTTATATGCAGTAGCCATTGTCAGTTTGTAATTTCTATCCCAGTTTTTTTGCCATTTATCTACCGTAGTTCTATAGTATAGCCAAAGTTTTTTGCCCATACTATCATTGTCTCTTTTACTTGTTCATCTTCCATTTTAAAGCTTAGTAGGTAATTGTATAGTTTTCTTATCAGTTTTTCATCTGTCCCTAATAATATCAAGTGTTGTTGGTTCTTTATAGAAACCCCATGTTTTCGCATCTTTCTCATATCTTGATTGTATTTGCAGGTGTGGCCACCATGCTAAATCCACCCCTTGGTTTTGTAGTTCCTGTCTGGTTTTAAGTTCCCCTTTCTCGTTTAAAATGTCTTTATAGGATACAATTTTTTCCATGTTAACATTTGGATGTATCAATGCTTCCATTGTAGAAAGCCAGACTGGTATATTTTCCTATAGTTTTGTGATTTAATTTTTTCCCATACTAAAAGTAAAGCATTCCTCACATAGTGTCTTTGAAAATATCTGTGTACTGTACTCCTTCCATACCATAGAAAGGCATGCCACCCTAATTGAAGATCATGGCCTTCCAGTAGTAGTAATCTTCTATGCCTCAAGTTTATCCATTCTTTCACCCATGTAAGTAACAGATGCCTGATAATACAACTCCCATTCTGGTAACCCAAAGCCCCCGTTACAATTTTAGACTCCTGTAACATTTTCAATCTTATTCTTGCTTTTTTCCCTTGCCAGATATATTTCAAAATTATTTTATTCAATTCCTCAAAATATTTTTTCTCTAGTTTTATCGGTATTGTTTGGAATAAGAAAAGTAGCTTCGGCAGTATGTTCATTTTTTTTTTTTTAATAAGTTTTTATTTTATTTTATAACTTACAAAAATTCCAATTTCAATTGAACAGTGTGTTGTCTGGGTACAAATCATTTTAGGAAATAATAATCAACGTATTTACAACAATATTCATTGCATTAGTATCAATTATATTAATAATAATAACCATAGTATTTGTTTAACCAATTTAACATACCTTCCTTATATCACTAATCCTTCCATATATTTCCGTTTCTAGCTCCTGTTTTTGTCAGCTAATCATTGATAAAATAAGTCCCAAGTCAAAAAATATTGTTTCTTTCTTTTCCTTAATTGTGTTACCTTATCCATTTCTGCACATTCTAATATTTTTCTAATCACATCTTCGTCTGTTGGGATCTCTTCACTTTTCCATTGTTGTACAAATACTATTCCAGCTGCAGTCAATACATGTCAAATCAAATATACATTCCCTTTGTTGTACTTGTCTGGTAAAATGCCCAACAAAAATGTCTCTGTTTTCAAATCTATATGTTGTTTTATCATTTTTTCCAGCCATGTATTTTTTCGCTTTTTGACATGTCCACCACATATGATAGTACGAACCAGGTGTCTGGTGGCATTTCCAACATTTTGCAGATTTATCCTTAAACATCTTTGCTAACCTTGAGGGCAGAAAATGCCATCTATAAAACATTTTATAAAGATTTTCTTTGTATGCAGTAGACATTGTTAATTTATAATGTCTATCCCATAATTTCTGCCATTTATCTAACTCAATTGGATAGCCAAATTTTTTAGCCCATACTATCATTGTCTCTTTTACTTGTTCATCTTCCATCTTAATACTTAACAAATAGCTATATATTTTCTTTATTAATTTTTCATCTGTCCCTGTTTATATCTGATCTAATTCTGTTGATTCTTTATATAAACCATATATTTTAACATCCTTCTCGTATCTAGATTGTATCTGCACATATGACCACTATGTTATCTCAATCCCTTGATCACCCAGTTCCTGTTTAGTTTTAAGTTCCCCCTTTTCATTTAAAATATCTTTATATCTGGTAACATTCTCTATATCAATAACATTAGGATAAATCAGTGCCTCCATTGTGGAGAGCCAGACTGGTATTTTCAAATAATGTTCTTTAATTTTCTCCCATACTAATAATAATGCATTTCTAATATAATGTCTTTGAAAATAACCATGTATTTTGTTTTTCCCATACCATAAAAAGGCATGCCAACCCAGTTGAAGATCATGTCCCTCCAAGGTCAATAGTCTTTTGTTCCTCAAGCCAATCCATTCTTTCACCTAAGTATCAAAGCCTGGTAATACAATTCCCAATTTGGTAGCCCAAAACCACCTCTATTTTTAGAATCTTGCAACATTATCAAACTTATCCTTGCTTTTTTCCCTTGCCAGATATATTTTAACATTGTTTTATTTAATTCTTCAAAAAAAATTCCAATTTTATTGGTATTGTTTGAAATAAATATAGTAATCTTGGCAAGATATTCATTTTTATAGTGGCTACTCTTCCCATCAATGATAATTGTAGATTTTTCCACTTCTCCAAATCCATTTTAATTTGTTGCACCAATTTATAATTATCTTCTTTAATCATTACACACCTTGCCCTTAGTTGAATTCCTAAATATTTAACTTTCTTGACTATCTGTATACCTATTTTCCTTGTTAGTTCTTTTTTCTGTGTGTCTGTAACATTTTTAACTATTATTTTGGTTTTTTCTTTATTTATTTTCAGTCCTGCAACATCACCATATTCTTCTATTTTCCTAATTAGTTTAAGTCCATTTTCTTGTGGGTCTTCCAAGATAAAGACCAGATCATTTGCGAATGCCTGTAATTTATATTGTTCCTTTTTTATTTCCATACCTTTAATTTCTATATCTTGTCTAATATTTCTATTTAACACTTCCAGTGTCAATATAAATAGTAAAGGAGATTAATAAATGTTAATAAATCTCTCACCAAAGTCCATAGATTTTAGTTGTAACAACATAAATTGCCAATTTACATTGTCAAATGCTTTCTGCACATCTAAGATGATCAATGCCATTTGTTTTCCAGGATGTGCTTCATAATATTCCAATGTATTTAAAATCATTCTCATATTGTTTTTAATCTGTCTCTTAGGCAAGAAGCCATTTTGGTCTGGATGTATAAATTCATTTAAATTCATTTATAAATTAATTATTTATAAATTAAATTCATTTACGTTAATTGACAAGAGTTTTATTAGCTCTTCCATAGTTTTACTTGTAGATAGGTCTTGTTGTTCTAGTCCAGGGGTCGGCAACCTTAAACAAAGAGCCACTTGGGCCCGTTTCCCAAAGAAAACAAAACACTGGGAGCCACAAAACCTGGGTGGGCGTGGCCAACTCGATGTCACCACTCCCACCCAGTCACATGACCCCCCCCGCCATGACAACCCAGGTTTTGTGGCTCCGTGTTCTCTATGGGAAATAGGTAATTCCCTCTCTCTCCCTCTCTCTCCCTCCCTCCCCCTCATCTTTCTCCCTCTCTCACTCTCTCTGTATCTTTCTCTCTCATCTCTTTCTTCTTCTCTATCTCCCTCTCCCTACCTCATCTTTCTCTTTCTCTCATCTGTCTTTCTTTTTCTCTCTATCTCCCTATCTCCCTCTCCTCCCTCTCTCTCATTTCTCTCTCTTTCTCTCCCCCCTCTTTCTCTGTCTCTCTCTCTGTCTGTGAGTGTGAGTGTGTGTGTGTGTGTGTGTGTGTGTGTGTGTGTGTGTGTGTGTCTCGCTCTCTCTCACTCCCTGCCTCTGTGTCTCTTCTCTCTCTCAGAAAGCCCTGCAGCCCTGCGTGCTCTCTTTGGGGCTTTTCACCAGCTGTTTTTCTTTCTTCCTTTTGGAAAGCCGGGCTGGCGGAGCAATGAGCGCAACCTGCGGTAGAGGCTTCCCTCCTCCTCCTCCTCTCGTGACCCCCTGGCCAGCTGTGGCGTGGCCGGGAGAGTGCGCACGAAAGGAGGAGGAGGAGGGGGAGGAGGGAAGCCTCCACCACTCATTGCTGCACCAGCCCGGCTTTCCAAAAGGAAGAAAGAGGGGGGAGAGAGAGGGAGGTGGAGAGACATAGATACAGAGAGAATGAGGGAGCAAGAGAGAGAGAGAGAGAGAAAGACACACACACACACACACTCTCTCTCTCACACAGACAGAGACACACACACACAGAGTGAGGGAGACTGGCTGATGGGTGAGCGGCTTTGGCGAGAGCTGAATTGAGCTGAATCTGTCTCTCCCCCCCCCCTCTTTCTCTCACTGCCTGACTGGCAGGAAACGACGGGCGGCTACTTCCACGTTTGTTCTCCGCCGCGAGAGAGAGAGAGCGCATGCGAGAGAGAGAGAGAGAGAGGCCTGAGAGAAAGGGAGAGAGAGAAAGGGAGAGAGAGAGAGAAAGGTCTGAGAGAAAGGGAGAGAGAGAGAGAGAGAGAGGCATGAGAGAAAGGGAGAGAGAGAGAGGCATGAGGGAAAGGGGGGAGAGAGAGAGAGGGAGGGAGGGAGAGAGGGAGAGAGAGGGAGAGAGAGAGCGGAAAAGCACAC
>QLTV01002494.1:117139-130631 GCA_003457575.1 Thermophis baileyi
CGATTTTGAGTGCAAACCTCCTTCCATCAGCAAGGACATTGAAGATGAAACGTGGCTGGGTCTTTCAGCATGCCAATGATCCCAAACACACCGCCCGGGCAACGAAGGAGTGGCTTCGTAAGCAGCATTTCACGGTCCTGGAGTGGCCTAGCCAGTCTCCAGATCTCAACCCCATAGAAAACCTTTGGAGGGCGTTGAAAGTCCGTGTTGCCCAGCGACAGCCCCAAAACATCACTGCTCTAGAGGAGATCTGCATGGAGGAATGGGCCAACATACCAGCAGCAGTGTGTGCCAACCTTTATACTGATAACAAGTTCAGACAGGTGCCATTCATACAGGTAATGAGTGGAGGACAGAGGAGCCTCTTAAAGAAGAAGTTACAGGTCTGTGAGAGCCAGAAATCTTGTTTGTAGGTGACCAAATACTTATTTTCTACCATAATTTGCAAATAAATTCTTTCCAAATCAGGCAATGTGATTGTCTGGATTTGTTTTCTCATTTTGTCTCTCATAGTTGAGGTCTACCTATGATGTCAATTACAGGCCTCTCTCATCTTTTTAAGTGGGAGAACTTGCACAATTGGTGGCTGACTAAATACTTTTTTGCCCCACTGTATGGCTGCTATGAAGCCGAAGACGACCAGAATACCTAAAAAAGAGCAGGAGGAAAGAAAGTGAGTGGCTTGTGATTTGGGCAAAAGAAAACTTTTTGAAATTAACCCCAAGAAATAAAAGGGGGAAGTATATGGGAGATATGTGCTAGCAGCAGAACAAATACATTAAAAGGAAATTATAAAAATTTAAGAGGAGAACGGTTTAAAGGAAACAAAGAAAAAAAAACTTTGAACTCTCAAAACGAAGACGTGGCTTTGGAAAGGTATTTTTAAATACTAGAATTCGAGCTGGAATTTGTTACTATTCTATTATTATTAAACTATTAAACAGATTATTATCTACTCACCCATATATTGGATTTACAATTTAAAAGGATTAAATTTGGACTATGAATAAAACGAAGAGAAGCAATACTAAACTGAAGTAGGAGCGCCATCTGCTGCCAAGAGGAGAAACTGTGTAACTTTGGGATTTTTTATCTGTTGGATAATATTGTTGAGCAAATAAAATAAAAAAAATTGGAAAAGACGTGGATAAGCCCCTGGATTCTTCTTTTAAGCTGGTTTGACTTTAAAATGGAAATAAGTGGAGTTAAAGACATGCAGCAAACATACCAAGACATTAAAAATATCATAAAAGAACAATGTAAGGAGATGATGGAAGTATCTTGGTGTATGGATCGTATAGAGCAAAAACTGGAACATATAATACAAGGAATAACAAGTATGGATCAGAAAAACGAGAGAAGAATGGAAGAACTTGAAAAAGTGGAGGAGACAGAACTAGGAAATCAACAACAAGAATATAATAATGAGAGGATAATAATAAAATTGATGGTGAAAAAGGGTTTAGGGCAGAAGGATAATATTTTAGAAGACATGAAAGAGGAATGGGAGAAACAGGAAGATAGTTGGGGAGAAAAGACAAGGGGAAGGAAAGTTATACATTATAGTCAAAATACAGACTTAAAAGCAGATGAAATAAAGGATTTGAAAGAAATATATGGGAGACAATAAAAAAAAGAGAAGATTAAAAATTTGGATGAGGGTGAAAGATGTGGGATAAAAGGGAAAAAAAGAGGAGGAGTATGAAGCAAATATTTTATGGCTTTTCAATAATGGGTATGTACACTAGAATATTAGAATTGTAGGAATGGTATAAGTTGATTAATTGCTTGTATGTGGTGTAAGAGAAAAAAAATACTTTTGAATATTTGTTAAGAATGTAGTAAAGGAATTTATATTATTATTAGAATTGTATAAGTGGAAAAATGAGTTTCTATTATAAGTTAAAGTACAAGAAATGAAGAAATGGAGAGACACATAAAAATTGTGCTAGAGAATAGACCATGATTGATTTATGCAAAAGTGGAATAATGAAAAAAGGAAAGATCACGTCTTTCATTAGAAGAATGACAGGAGAAGGGGGGAAAAAACCCAGAGGGTTAAAATAGAGATAGAAATATAAGGGGAAAAAGAGTAAAAATGGATATTAAAATGAGAATGAACGTTGTCTTACCTGAACGTTCTTTCTATGTGCGCTGCAGGAGAGTCCAAGCATGGGTTAACTTCTCGTCTGTTTGCCAGGGACTGAGTAAGAAATATCCGGCCACACCTCCTCCTTGGCTCCATTGAGGCAGTTGTTTTACGAGGATGTAGACGTGCAGGTAGTCAAAAATGGAATCCAAATGTCCATACCCTGGACCAGGATAGGCCCCAGGGTGGGTTTGGACTCTCCCGCAGCGCACATAGAAAGAACGTTCAGGTAAGACAACGTTCATTCTCCTGTGCGCTACTTGGAGAGTCCAAGCATAGGATTTACCCAAGCTGAATGTCTCAAGGGCGGGAAGAAGGCTGGTCCAGGGTCCCTGAAGTGGAATGAACCCTTTGTAGAACCCTCCTGCCAAACGAAGCCTCAGCTGAGGCAAAGGAATCCAGCCGATAGTGTCTAATGAAAGGTGATGGTGTCATCCAGGTCACCGCCCTGCAAGTGTCCTCAATGGAAGCTTGCGTGGCCCATGCCGCTGTAGTGGCCGCACTTCTTGTGGAATGAGCAGTTATGCGGCCCGGCAATGGAGTAGCTTTGATCTCATAAGCCTTTGCGATGCATGCTTTCAGCCAGCAGCCCACTGTTGAAGGTGAAACTTTCTTCCCCATCGATGTTGGTTGAAATGACACGAACAAGGATTCGGATCTGCGGAAAGCGGCCGTCCGTTTAATATACCTATGCAGAGCCCTCCTGACATCTAAAGTATGCCATAGTTTCTCCCCGGGATGGACCGGATTCGGGCAGAAATCAGGAAGAATAAGTTCTTGTGTCCTATGGAATAATGAATTAACTTTCGGAAGAAAGGACGGATCCAATCTCAGAACCACCCTATTTGGATGGAAAATGCACAAATTGGAACGAACCGACAGGGCGGCCAGCTCCGAAATTCTCCTGGCAGAAGTGATTGCCACCAGGAAGACCACCTTAATCGTCAGCAACTGGAGACTAGTGGTTCGTAACGGTTCAAATGGAGGTCCAGTAAGAGCCTGTAGGACTAGGGTACGACCCCAGGACGGATAACGGTGTACTGTCGGTGGTTTCAGATTAGAAGCTCCCTTGAGGAAGCTACGGACCCTAGGATGATGAGCTAGCGATTGAAGACCTTCATATACTAATACAGTTGACAAGGCAGCCGCCTGTCGCTGCAGGGTGTTGGGAGCTAATCCTCTGTCCAACCCCTCTTGTAAGAAGTCCAAGACCTGTGGTATTGAAGCGGAAACCGGAATATGATATGATGTGTGGCACAAAAGCGACAGAATGCCAACCAAGTAGCGTTATAGAGACGATTGGTTGATGCTCATCTGGAGGCTTGGATGGTGTGGATCACTTTCCCGGAAAAATTATCCTTCCTCAGGATATCCCTCTCAAGTGCCATACGGCCAACTGCAGCCACTGGGGGTCCGGATGTAACACTGCCCCCTGGCTGAGAGATATCCTGTGGTCGGGAATTCTCCAGGGACGGGTCACTGACAGGCTGACCAGATCTGCAAACCAAGGGCGCCGGGGCCAATGAGGGGCAACTAGAAGAATCTCCGCCTTCTCTGCCAGCAGCTTCCTTATCACCCTCGGGATGAGAGGAAGAGGAGGGAAGGCATACAACATCCCCTGTGGCCATGGACTGCGCAAAGCGTTGACCCCTTCCGTCCCCGGTACCTCAAACCTGGAGAAGAACCCGGGAAGATGAGTGTTGGACGGATGGGCAAACAGGTCCACAACTGGTCGACCGAACCTCAGGGACAGATCCTCGAACAGATCTGGATGCAGGCGCCACTCCAAGTGATCTATCGTGGTCCTGCTCAGCCAATCCGCTTGGAGGTTCGCTGTGCCGAAGATGTGTTCTGCCCTGATGGAGTGGACGTGACGTTCCATCCAGAGAGCTAGCTTCTGTGCCTCCTGCATGAGTTTGTTGGACCGAGTGCCCCCCTGGCGATTGATGTGAGCCCGGGTAGCCACATTGTCTGTTAGAATTAAGACGTGTTGGTCTGACACTAGATGTTTCAAGTGACGAAGAGCGAGACGAACCGCTCTCAGCTCCAACCAATTGATGTTGTTTGTCAAGTCTGATGCGCTCCAACGCCCCTGGGCAACCTGGGACTGGGCATGAGCCCCCCACCCGAAGAGACTGTCATCTGTCGTGATCATGATGCGGGTGGGTTCTCTGAAAAAACAACCCTTTGACATGGCTCTGGATGTCCACCAGTGCAGGGATCTGAGGACGGATGAAGAGACTCGTACCTTCACCTTGGAGTTGCTGCGCTTCGCCTTCTGATGTGGCAACAAGAACCATTGAAGAGGTCGAGCGTGTAGCCTCGCCCAAGGAACAATCTCAATACAGGAGATCATCTTCCCCAGAAGCTGAGAGAGAACAGCCAGTGGAACCGAACGAAGTTTCCGTACCTGATTGACCAGGAGCCGAATGCTGTTTAGCCGGTCCTGCAACAAAAATACCTCGCAAGACTGTGTTGATCACCGCCCCCAGATGAAGAAGGCTGGTGGTCGGGACCAGATGACTCTTGGCAAAGTTCACAGAGAAGCAGTGGTCTTGTAGGGTTTGAATGGTGACCTGAAGGTGGTCCTGAGCTTGCAGAGGTGAGGACGACTGGATGATGATGTCGTCCAGGTAACACTGCAGCCTTATAGGCCTTGCCCTGAGGGAGGCCGCTACCGCTGCTAAAAGCTTGGTGAAGGTGCAAGGGGCGGACGAGAGGCCTAACGGCATGGCCTTGTATTGATAATGCACCCCCGCAACACAGAATCTTAGAAACCTTCTGTGCGATGGCCGAATGGGCACATGAAGGTAGGCCTCTTTTAAGTCTATGGAGGTTAGAAAATCGTTTGGTCTGATGCAACTCAGGATTGATTTGAGAAATTGCATCTTGAACTTTTTGTATGCCAAATAAAGGTTGAGTTGCTTTAGAAGTGCCTTGGTGGATTGGAGGTGAACTCCAGAGTGAGACCTAGTCTTACAGTCCGAAGCGCCCAGGTATCCGATGTAGTAACCTCCCATTGGTGGATGAATCGATGCAGCTGACCGCCCCTGAACTCTTGGGAACCAGGAAGAGGATGGAGTAAAACCCCCGACCTTCCTGTCCCGGGGGAACCGTCTCTATGGTGGCTATATCCAATAGATGTTGGATTTCAATTTCCATGAGACGACCTTTGGCCTGATTGGTGGGAATCGGACACCGAATGAAGTGCCTTGGTGGATTGGAGGTGAACTCCAGAGTGAGACCTAGTCTTACAGTCCGAAGCGCCCAGGTATCCGATGTAGTAACCTCCCATTGGTGGATGAATCGATGCAGCCGACCACCAATGGGGGCGTCTGATTGGGAGTCACTTGGATTTACGAAAGGGCCGGTTGCCGGACCCTCGAAATGGCCTCCTGTTCTGGGAGTAGTGTCTGCCCCTGTCTCTACCTCCCGACCTGTCCAGGGGGCGATTCGAACCCCGGTAGAAGGGGCGTTGATATTGGGAGCCACTAGGGCCTGGGTCTTGGCCAAATGGCTGTCTCCTGAAATATGGCGTCATACGACGATCTGCTCTTCTATACGTGTAGGGCAACTCCTTTCGCTTGTCCCTACTCTCCATCAAAATTGGATCCAATGATTCTCCAAAGAGACTGCCCCCTTTAAAGGGTGCAGCTGCCAAGCGCCATTTAGACTTCATATCTGCTTGCCACTGTTCTGGGAGTAGTGTCTGCCCCTGTCTCTACCTCCCGACCTGTCCAGGGGGCGATTCGAACCCCGGTAGAAGGGGCGTTGATATTGGGAGCCACTAGGGCCTGGGTCTTGGCCAAATGGCTGTCTCCTGAAATATGGCGTCATACGACGATCTGCTCTTCTATACGTGTAGGGCAACTCCTTTCGCTTGTCCCTACTCTCCATCAAAATTGGATCCAATGATTCTCCAAAGAGACTGCCCCCTTTAAAGGGTGCAGCTGCCAAGCGCCATTTAGACTTCATATCTGCTTGCCAGTGGTGAAGCCACAAGAGCCTGCGGGATGTTACATTGGCTGCTATAGCCTTAGAAGCAAATTTAGTTGCATTAAGTGTTGCATCTGCCGAAAATTCAGCAGCCACCAGTAGTTTATTTAGATCTTGGCGCAGGTGCGAGTCTTCAGGGGACACTCTAGCCAGCATTTGTCTGATCCATAAAACAGAATTTCTGTTGAAAAAGGATGCAGCCGTGGTCGCCCTTATGGACCAGGCCAAAGCCAAATGTGCCTTACGGGCTGCCATCTCAGCTTTGCGGTCCTCCAACTTCAAACCCTCTGAAAAATCGGCAGGAAGAACAGAGGAAGAGACCAGATTAGCAACTGGAGTGTCAATCACTGGGAGTTGAAGGAGTTCCTCCAGTTCCGATCCCATGCTATAGAACCGTTTGTCATTGTTACTGGGAGCGTTCAGTGAAGCAGGTTGACTCCACTGTCGTTGAATAACATCCACAAACATTTTTGGGGCCGGAATGGTCTCTTTCTCCAGAACCGGTTCAGAAAACACTCCCTCTGTAGGATCAAGGCCCAGCTCCGGATCTGTTGGTGTGTCCGCTAACCCCATATTAGACGTCATCTTGGCCTTATATAAAAGAGATTTAAACAAGGCAGGTTTAAAAAGGCCAGAATAGGAAGGCTGATCATGGACAAGACCTTCATCTTCAGAGAGGTCCTGGTCTACTAGACTGTCCTCTGCTATGCTTGAATGATCGCTGCGAATGGAGGAATGTGAAGAGCATTGACCCTGCTGGGAGGTCCAGGCAGACTGCTCCTGCAAGCCAGGGGAAAAACCTCTGTGTTGCAATTCCGCAGTAACCCCCTGAGATAGCAGATGCAATAAGATCCCTAATTTCTTGGGGCAGAGATAATTCCTGGGAACCCCCCCCCCAGACCGGAGACCCGCTGCAGTTGAGGTGAACGTGGCAGACGGGGTAGTCCTACTAACTGGGCGAGGTGGATCCAAATCAGGAACCCCTAGGCCTGTCAAAGATCCAGATGGGGACCTGCGAGTAGTCTCTTCCAGAACTGGAGGCTCAATGGCCATATCCGGAGACAATTCCCTAATAGAATCAGCATTTCCAGGAGATCCCTCCCTAAGGGCAGGGTTTTCCTCCTGTACAGGAGATAAAGGCCTACTGGTTGCAGCTTGCTGACATGCTTTTGCAAAATGCTTTTCTAGGGATCTCAGACGCCTCTGAGCGTCCCTATCCTCAGCTGAGGAAGAAGGCCTTCTAGAAGGTTCCTTCCGAGTCTTGCTCTGCACAGGGGTCTCTTTGCCAGATCTGTGGGCCCTATGGCCAGATTTGGAAGAATCCTGGCCTCTGGAAGGGGTCTCTTTTGTAGTAGACCTGCCCTTCCTGGTTTTGTCTGTCATCATATATTAATAGTCACTAAGTGAGACAAGGATCAATAATCAAGAAAAGGAAAAATTTCACCAGATCCTTTTTCAAGGTCCTGCACACTTCGAGTCTCTGCCCGGACTCCAATGGCAAGGGCTCCAAGCTAGGAGCAATACGTTGCAAAAAAAAAAGGAGCTCTTCCAGGAGAAAGAAGCCTCCAGACCGCTACAATTGCAGGGAAAAAAGGTGGTAAAGGTCCAACTAGGCACTCAGGCTGACCAGATGATACCACCAGCGGTCAGGGAGCTAGAGGCACATGCGGCACAATAACAAAATGGCGACTGAGGAGCGAACCCACTCAGCGCTGACTCACTGTGACCATCTGTAACACGTGGTCAAAATGGCGCCCTCCCGGGGAGTGAACTCTCCCGGCGCCGAGTCCTTCGCTGCAGTTTGTGCCTCCCAGCCATGTGGGCAAACGATCGCCGACTCCCAGCTGATCGCCTCGTCGGCTGTATTAGAGCCCTGCCGGATCCCCGGAAAGAGATTCCGTTTCTCTGAAACAAGAGGTGGAGGCTAGGAGATCCCCCAGCTCTCCCCTTAGCAGCGAGACCTCCAAAAAAGAGCCACGTGAGCGGGAAGCCCGGCTCACGGCTGATCGGCTTGCTGCTTCGCTATGGAGCCTCGGCGGAGCCCCGGACAAGCACTCCTGCTTCAATCAGACTTTTTAAAGGTAAAAAACTGCCGCCGAAAAGCCACGTGAGCGGGGAGCCCGACTCACAGCTGATCGGATCTCAGCATAACAACGGAGCCTTGCCGGAGCCCCGGACAAGCACTCGTGCAGTTTTACCAGTTTCCCAATCCAGACAAATGAGGTGGAGGCGGTTCTTGTCGGAATCCAACTAATCAGTCCTCCCCTTGGCAGCCATCTCAAGCCTCAGGGCAGCAGGGAAGCTTCCCTGCGCTCACCCGCTCCCAAATAAAGGTAAAATAGTAAAACCTGGAAATATTAGAGAGTCCAAGATGAATTCCTCTTTGTTGTCCAAGAATTGAGTAGAGAAATATTTTTTGCGTCCCTCTAGGCTAGACTGAGTAAAACAACTGGCTCAGTGGAGCCAAGGAGGAGACGTGGCCAGATATTTCTTACTCAGTCCCTGGCAAACAGACGAGAAGTTAACCCATGCTTGGACTCTCCAAGCAGCGCACAGGAGAAGTAGTGTGGTGGAATTATGAGAAGGAATAGAATAGAATTGAAATATGATAACAGACATTATGTGTTAAAATCAGAAATGGAAATGAATTGTAATTAATAAGGATAATATTATGATTTGTATTGAAAAGTATGAAACCCGGAAAACAAACCATTCACGACATGAGATGTGTAAAAAATAAAAAATAAAAAACTTTTATTAAAAAAAAAGTTCAATCAATCTTCAATATCTCAGTCAGTTAAATTTATAATCCACAAGGTCAATCCACTCAGGCCGTCATTTGTAAAAGGAATCAAAAAGAAAAAAGAGAAAGAAGAAAAATATCCTTAGGAATGTCCTTTATAATACAAGAATGTCTTCTCTTCTGTCAATTAGTATTTATAATCCACAAGGCCCGCTGTGTCCCCAGCCTTTAATACTCCAATGTTCCAAGATGTCAAGCTAAACCCAAAATCTTCTTACCAGGTTCTCAAAACAAATTTATGTCTTTCCACTTTTTCCATCAGTCAGTCAAAGGTATTTATAATCCACAAAGGTTCAAAAGGGATTCTTCTCTATAGCTGCCACCTATCTCGCTTTTCCCACATTGGTTTCCAAAACAAACTCTGTCTTCAATCTATCTCTAAACACCAGGTGCAACAGTTCTCAGAACAAAGTATTTAAGTTCAGTCTCTTATCTAGCTTAGTCACTTCCAAAATATTTCCTTTATATATTGTCTTTGGCCAGTAGGTGTCACCCTTACTCTTTCTCAGTTTCCACTGTGAGCTTTAAAAGTCAAGAAAAAGAGGAAAAACTTTCACACATTGTAGCCAAAAGCAAAGGAAAAATATCTCAGAAAAAATGTGTATTATCCATCTCCATATCTTAGGTAGTGCTTATCTTGTTAAAATAACCAGTCCAGTCTTTCTCTTCCTGTTTTAAAATTAATTTTCCATTTGCTTCTCTCTCTATTCCAGTGGATTTGTAATCACCTCAAAACTTTCACTCAACGCTTTCCTTTGGCTTTCACGGGAGGGGGTTCCATGGGAAGTGGGTAAGGCCAGTATCCCATGGGCCACCCAGGCCCCTGCGGACCTTGGTCGGCCTGGCATTGACCCGGGACCCCAGGTGCCATTAGGGGCCCCTGGCGGCCCGGCTGTGGGGCCGCATGTTGCGGGGCCCGGTACTGGGAAACTCCGTCCCCTGCTCTAATGGCTGCTCCAATCGACAGTCCTGGTCTTCCTGTCATGATCCCCAATGATGAACCCCACTCTGAGCCACTCATCGGCAGGACCTCTCGTGATCTGTATGGGGCGGCGTCCAGTTGAAGCTTCGGATTGGCCAATCGAACCCTGGAAGGCGGTACAGCACTCGGCTTCGGCTCCTGCTGCCGTGCTGGCCAGGTAGCTGCCTCGCCCCCCAGGTCCCATGGCTGCCAGGTAGAGGCCTCCCGAAAGCTGGCCTCCCAGAACCGCTCCTGCAGTATCTCCATAGTTTGGCTGCCGAATGCATTGCGGCCCCCATCCTATTTAAAGAGACGGACGGGACGATGCAATTATGTGTGGACTTCAGGGGCATCAACGGGGTGTGCATGGAGAACATATACCCTCTACCCCATGGGTCCTCAAACTACGACCCGCAGGCCGTATGCGGCCCACCAAAGCCATTAATCCGGCCCGCGCAGAACCATGAGGCTGCCTCGCCCACATTGCCCCGCCCACCCTTCGGCCAAGCGCAGGACTTACCTTCGTGAGCCCCGCAGGCTGGAACTGAAAGGTAAAGCCAACAATTTTGGCCTGCAGAGATGTTCTGGAGGTGGGGGAGGTGAAAACGGGGCACACAGATGCCCCAAGAGGCCAAAAAATGGGTGAAAACGGCCCGTTTTTGGCCAAAAAACGAGCCTGTTTTTGGCCTGCAGAATGCTGCTGGAGCCAGGGGAGGTGAAAAATGGGACGCACAGACGCCCCAGGAGGCCAAAAAATGGGCGAAACTGCCTGGTTTTCACCTCCCCCACCTCCAGAAGATAAAGAGAGCGAGAGGGAGAGAGAGAGAGGGAGAGAAAGAGAGAGAGGGAGAGAAAGAGAGGGAGGGAGAGAGAAAGAGAGGGAGGGAGAGGGAGGGAGAGGAGAGACAGAGAGAGATTTCTCAAGCTCCTTGGGGCTGAGAAGAATTGCTGCAAAACTGAGTTTTCTGAAGTGGACCACTAGACTCCTAAACAACTGAAAAAATGATCTAGTAAAAAGAAAAGTCAACCAAAAGAGCAACATGCAAACAAAAGCAAATAAAACACCCCCAGGAGCAAAACAAATTAAAGTTTAATTTGTGTGCATTGTTTAATGGACTGTTAAATTGGCCACGCCCACCTAGTCACATGACCTAGCCACGCCCACCCAGTCACATGACCACCTAGCCACGCCCGCCCAGCCGGTCCGGCCCCCCAACAGTCTGAGGGACCGTGAATTGGCCCCCTGTTTAAAAAGTTTGAGGACCCCTGCTCTACCCCTTATGAAACACATGTTGTCCCACCTGGCTAAGGGGAGGATATTCACGAAAATTGGATCTGTAGGAGGCATACTACAGGGTGAGAATCAAGGAGGGGGACGAGTGGAAGACCGCTTTCAACTTTCCCTTGAGGAGTTTCCAATTCCGGGTGATGCCTTTCGGCCTGCAGGGGGCTCCTGCTGTATTCATGCAGCTGATCAACGAGGTGTTACATGAGCACTTGTATCAAGGGGTGCTCGTGTATCTCGACGATATCCTCATTTACACCCGGACTATGGCTGAGCACACCCAGCTGGTTAGGCAGGTCTTGAAGAAGCTGTTGGCTGCGATTTCCACCAAACCCGATTGGATTATCTGGGGTACCGTGTATCCAGTACTGGAGTGGAGATGGATCCAACCAAGGTCCAGGCAGTTCTGGGCTGGCAGGCACCGACGACGTGCAAACAGTTGCAGTTTCCTGGGTTTTGCGAATTTTTATCGGCAATTCATCCCCTCGTTCGCCAAGGTGGCCCTGCCATTAATAGACCTCCTGAAGAAAGCACACAGAGATAAAACCCCGAGCAGGTCAAGCGCTTCACTGGATGGTGGAATGCCAGTGGGCGTTTGAAACCCTAAAAGCCTTGTTCGCCAAAGAGCCGGTACGGAAACATCCAGATCTTGAACAAGCCTTTGTAGTCCAGGTGGATGCCAGCGATGTGGTAGTGGCTGCTGTACTCCTCCAGGCAAGCGAACAGGGCACATTACAGCCGTGTGCATACACCTCCCGCAAACTCACCGAAACCAAACGGCGGTGGGCCATCTGGCAGAAAGAGGCTTTCACTGTCCGGTGGGCCCTCATGACATAGCCCCATCTCCTGGAGGGTAGTAAAGTGCCATCCAAGGTGTGGACAGACCATAAAAACCTCGAGGCACTCCAAGCCCCATGGTGTTTTGTCACCCAAACCGGTGCGGTGGGCGCAGTACTTCCAACGTTCTCATTTTACTTTGAAGTACATCCCTGGGGGAAGAAACTTCCTGGCAGATGTGTTGTCTAGGATGCCGCAGTACAACAGTCGCAGGGAGGTGGTGGTGCACGCCATCATTCCCTTCACCGCAACAAGCCACGTGGATTTCAGCCTGGCGACCGGTCGTGAGAGCAGATGAATTGACCCATCGCTTACAAACCGAACTAACGGACCCTTGGTTCCTGGAGCACAGGACCTTGCTCACCCACTGGGACGGGGTGGCATGGAAAGGCAGTAAATTGTACGTGCCCCACTCCCTGAGGCCACAGGTGCTACGGAGGTGCCACGACATGAAACAGGCAGGACACTTCGGATTCCTAAAAACCCTGCATTTAGCCAAAAGACAGTTCTGGTTGCCCAGGATGCCACATGACATAGAAGACTACATCAAAAGCTGCCCGGTCTGCGCGACTGCAAAACCCCGAATAGGGGATCAGCTGTGCAGCGGGGAGGCGTGGCGATGCGAGACAAGCCGCCGGCTGGGATTCGGAGCTCCAGGAGACAACCAGCTTTTCCGGCCCGACAATCAGCTGTTCCAGGTCAAGGAACCCCCGCCGGGCAGGCTAACACACAGCTGACAACTGGGCGAGGCCGGCGCCGGGGGGGAAGGGCGTGGCTCGTCTAAATAAAACGCGCTGGGAGGCGGAAGCTCCCAGCGCTGACTTTGCATCTTTGCATTTTGCTGTTTTGCTGCTGCTAGAACTCATTGTGTGCCAGAGTCCAGCTAAATAAAGCCAGTTAGTCTCCAAGCGAGTGGCGTTTTAATACTGGTTTAGGTCTGGAGTTCATACCTTTGAGAGGGGAAAGACAATTCCCTCCCTCCTTCTCTCTGGAGTCCCACGTTTGTCAACTTGCAAAGCTTTCAAGTTGCCATAAGCAGGAGGGGGGGGAGAACTGACGGAGTTGCTTGGTTGTCCTAACTGAAACTACATTCCACAAATGCCTTTCTTGCTGATTGTGTCCTAGGTTACCGGAGTCAACAGGAGGGGTGTGGGTTTCACAGCCTGCCAACGTGGTTCATTGGAGAATGTGATATATGACATGCCCAGGGAGGAGGGGGGGAAGACAGGGTCATGGGGGCCCGTAAACTACGTGAGGTCAGTTCTGACTGCATCGGAGTATTGCCGGAATGTTGTTCCTAATAAATGATTGTATTTCTTTTGAAGCTTGGCTCGTGGCTCATGAATTAATTAGGGCATCTTTCGGAAACTTCACAGACAATCAGAACTGACCTCACGTAGTTTACGGGCCCCCATGACCCTGTCTTCCCCCCCCCCTCCTCCCTGGCCCTCTCCTACATCC
>QLTV01002494.1:132294-142552 GCA_003457575.1 Thermophis baileyi
TGTTGAACTTCCAGTGACCAGTATGAGAGAGAGAGAGCGCTAACACCAAATTTAACACACCTGCTCCCCCTTCACACCTGAGACCTTGTACCCCTAACGAGTCACATGACACCAGGGAGGGAAAACAGCTACTTGGGCCCCATTTGGACATTATCACTTAGGGGTGTACTCACTTTTGTTGCCAGCAGTTTAGACATTAATGGCTGTGTGTTGTGTTATTTTGAGGGGACAGCACATTTACACTGTTATACAAGCTGTATACTCACTACTTTACATTGTAGCCAAGTGTCATTTCTTCAGTGTTGTCACATGAAAAGATATACTTAAATATTTACAAAATGTGAGGGGGTGTACTCACTTCTGTGACATACTGTATGTGGGTATATGCATAATTTTGTATTTATTTATTTATTTTGTTTATGTAGTGTATATTGGAGGTGGTGACCCTTTGAGAGCTGTATGCAACAAAATTTCATTTTAATGTATGCCGATTAGCGTACATTCAAAGTGACAAAGTTATTCTAAGTCTAATCTTGCTCCGTCACCTTTAAAGAATTCCACTCCACTACTAACTTCCAACATTTCTCCCTATTTCCAAACTAATAACTCTTCCCTAAGTATATAGATTTTTTTTTAAAAAAAGATACAAAATTCATTTCCAGCATTTTTCATTGTTTGGCCATATGTTCTTTCATATGGTAAGTTCAGCAAGCGCTTAACTTACTCATTACTAATTCCCAAGCAGCTATTTTCAAATGTCTTGATAAAAGTAAACTCCCCAGCCCTTGGATTGTGTAGTCCTTTTCTATGGCAACGCATTGAAGATTCCATGAGGGAGACAGGGGAATCCTTCTGCAACCAACATTCTGGAACATTTAAAATGCCATTGGCACTGCTACTTCCTTCCTTGCTGTTTCAATTGTACTCTAATCTTGCCTGTACACATCCATGTGCATGCACTCCTACTAACCTTTGGTGGATTGAGCAGCAGCCGGTGAAGCTCCCTGAGACGCTGTTTGATGGCATGCAGAGTGCCCAAACTGGCCTGGCTGGAAGCCACTTCACAGTTGGGACCAGTCATCTCCATATGCCCCTCCATATTGCAATAAAAGCCCCCTATGCCACCCAACTCGCTCCTACAAGGAAGATCAAAGGATGCACGTTACAGCGATACACCCTCACTGTCCACCTTTCTTGCTAAGGAAATGTAAACTCTTTGATGTAAATCAAATGTACCAAGGGAACTATTCTGCACTCCTGTTCAAGAATCACTTTGAAGGAAAAACACTGGAACAGCCAAAGTCCTAACTTATGTGGTGGGAGATACAGATGCTACGAAGAAGAAACTGTTTGCACAGCAGAGAAACAAAATGCTCAGCAACAGTTTCTAAAGTCATGGTTGTTTGCAGAGCCCTATTCCAGTTACTATAGCCTTCACAAGGTACTGTCTGAGGATTTCTGCTGATAGTAATCACCAGATATTAGTAGTAATAATTTTTAAAATGAAAAACATGACCATCTGGATATAACACTGCTACAAACTGTATACATTTGTTGAGGAATATTTCATAGAATTTTGCTAAGCTTGTTGGCTCTATATTTGCTCCTCTGAATGTAACAAATATTTTGCTCTCACAGCCCTTATTTACTGCGTACCTGGGTCTTCGTGGTTCCAGCAGGGTCAGCAAGACCTGGATCCCATTGACTATGACAGATTCACTCTGTTCTCCATCCAGCATATTGCTTAGCAACTGCTCAATTGTCTCCTGTCTGGATGCAGGGGAATGGAAATTGTTTTTACTAAACTGTACCATGATCTTAGATCTGGCTATTCTATTTTTAAGCTTTGCATATGCCACAATGATATAGGCATACCACATAAAAAGAGTGAAAATAAAAAAGCAACAAAAATGAGATTTTTCTTTTTGTTAGGACTTGACCAAAAAATAGAGGAAGCTCAAGAGAAAGAACCTTTTAGTACTAGCCATGTGGTAATCCTTGGACTTGACTCTGAACTATGTAGCAACATCAACTTTCACACTTACAGTGGGGACCTTGAAACCCTTCTGAGCTCCAAGATTCTGAAACAATGTTCTGTGCAGATGCTTTATACTTGAGCATAACTGTGAGCAAAAGAAACATCTAATGGAAAAAGGGCCCAATGATCCTGTCAACTGATATTCCTTGTAACTGATGCTCATCTCTCGCCCCCGTGTTCCCCCTCCCAGGCATGCTCAAAAGGCAAACCAGAAGCTTGCACTCCTGCCCTATAATTAAAGCTTTGTTGTGTCTTGCCACTAATCTGACATTTTTAAATATAGGGGAATGCATCTAATTAACTGAACATAATTTGTGAAAATTAGTTACTTTAAATCTAGCTTTTGTCTTGGCCTTGTCCGTTTCTATAGCAGAGTCTTACTCCCTCTTTGGAATGTGGCCAGTAAAAAGCCATATATGACCTTCAACTTGAAAAAGGCTGTGCACTCCAGCTCTGTAATGTTCCAAACACTACTTTTTCACTAAGAGATATGAAGCAAAGAATTTTGGGGGGTCATGCAGCTATACAAGCCCTCCATAACTGCAGAATGACTCTGAAAGTTTAAGTTCAAGCTTTAATGGGCTGGGGGAAGCTTCTTCAAGTAACTTCTCAGTGTATTATGTGACAAAATTGCTATGTCATAATTATGAAAACACCTTCCTGATGAAGATTGAACTAACACCATTCTCTTCTTTATGCCACCAAACCAACTACAAAATCCATTTCCCTAGCATTAACTATTTTTAAACTCACAGTATTTATTAAACTTGTCACATCTGATTACTTCATGTAATTTTGACTATTTCTGCCTTTTGTTAACATTTGATATTGTTCTACAGTATATAGCTTGCCTCATTATCTCAGAAGATGAGTTTTTTAAAATTATATTAAAGAAACCAAGAACCTTAAGGAGAGATCTCGAATAATGTTAACAGCCAAACATGGAATCCAACTGCAGGGGTCCATCAGTCTAAGACAGGGGTCCCCAACACCTGGTCCGTGGACCGGCAGCAGTCCGTGGCATGCCAGAAACTGGGCCGCGCAAACAAGCGAAGCCCCATCTGCGGGATGCAGGCAGCACCAGAAACCACGCCCCCTCCGATCCATGGAAAAACCTCTCTCCACGGAACCGGTCCTTGGTGCCCAAAAGTTTGGGGGCTGTTGGTCTAAGACCAAGATATGTGGCATTTCAATAGCAATGGAGGCATTTTAACAACAGGAGAGAGGCATAGCGTGCAGAGTCAAAAAACAAAGCTGGGAGCTTTTCATTAAGAAATGACACTGGCTGAGTAAAACACCACCACTCAGTTTTCATTTGACAAATACAATGGTATTGTACTCTTTGAGTTAGTTCAAAGCCTGAATATACAACGTGTTTTCTTTAAAGCCTTGTGTATAATTCCCAGAGTCCTTCTGCAGTTGCCAATAAACTAAAAGTGTTAATGTGAGACGGGGGAAGATATTAAATACAGGGGAAGTAATCATATTAACTATATTTAATGGAATATTATTAAATCAAATGTAATTGGGTAAGCTCTGTCCACTTTTGGGATTGCAGCCCTGGCAACCCAATGAAAGATAAAACTGATTGCTCAGTCCCGATATAGCCTTGAATTAAAAAAAGGATGTACACCACTGAATACAGGTTCCCTCTTTCACTTATAATTGAAACTAGACAACCTGTGCCCTGTTGGGTAATTGTTTCAGAGATATTTCCTTACCTAAGCAGAGAAATAGTATGACCAAGGATGGGCAAAAAAGAAGTGGGAGTAGGAGCAACTTCTGACTTCCTGCCGGCTCCTCCATTAAGTTTGCAGGGAGCATAGGAAATCTTCCCTTCCCCTCCCAGCAGGCAGGTAAGTGACTGCTGCTGGGTGGGGGAAGGAGCAAGGGATTGTGAGATTGGCTGGGAAACTGACACAAAATGTTAAAAATGAAGATCATATGACCTCAGTAGCAGCACAGCAGTACTGAAACAGCCACAACTTTCCCAAATTACATTCCCTTGGGAGTCAGGGGTCCAGGATTTTGGACATACTCTGTACATTAGCCCATTTGAGGTATCCTGGTTCAAAAACTGTTGCCCTATGATGCACCATTTCACTCAATTAAAGGTCATGACAACAAGAGCTTTAGTAGTATATAGATAGCAGTCTTATTAAAAATGAGGTGAATTTTGATAAACAAGCATTTCCTCTTTCAAATTCATTACAATTAGAGAGTGACACTTATTTCTAACCTAAGGGCAATGGTGCCTCTTTTGTTCCCTGCTGCCAGCGCTTAGCACTCACTTCTCAAGCGTGGCCAGTAACTGGTCCGGCTCAGGATTATCCTGGATTTGGATCATCTGTTCACGGCTCAGCCGGATAATGTCACACAAAGACTGCGAAGCATTGGAATGTTGCTGGGAAGAGGGAACAATAAACAAGAAGCTTCATAAAGATCTGGAACAGCACCTCAACACACCAAAACTACAGCAAAGCAACTGTTTCAGTTTTCATCTACTGTTATCAGCCAGTAGAAAACAATTCAATGGCATGATGAACACTGCACACAACTTATATACAAACAAGTATTTCTACAGTTGTAATTGCTACTTACATTGTCATCTTTTGAAGGGTGGATCATCCCAATGAGCCTCTGCACAATTTTCTCCTCATTAAGCCACTTTGGATGATGTAAACAAAAGAATGGTAAGACTAAAGAAACATGTCTCAGTTCTACCCCACTTATACATTGAAACTTATTCAGGGACAAATGCAGTTCCAATGATGCTTCACCCTTTCCCCAAAAGTCTATCACTGAGCTATGTTTACTGGTGTAACACTAAGAAACCTCATAATACAATTTGAGCAGTGAAAAGGGTCAAAAGAAATGGAATGTAAAAAATAATTATCAAGATTTCAGAAGATCAAGTGGTGGTTATTCTAGATAAATAGGTTAATAGGTATTCACTGACTTTAAAGCTTTTATCCCTAATCCTTGATGGGCAGGAAATGGTTCTTGCTTGGCAAAGATGCAGCAGAACACTGTGATACCTATAATAATCCATTTAAGTCTTTTAAATGGCTATTGCTCATAAGAAAGAAAAATAGGGCATGACAGAGTTATAATATGGTTTGGATTGACTAACACATCAGATCTTTTACTTAATTATTTACCTCCACAGAACAAGGAAATGGAAAAAATATAAAAAAAAAAACAAATTAGGGTTGAGGGAAAGGGGGAAAAAGCCACTCTGGAAACAAATGGCCCTAAAAATTTCTATCCTCAATATCGCAATCGCACTTAGACTTATATCCTGCTTCACAGTGCTTTACAGCCCTCTCTAAGCGGTTTACAGTGTCAGCATATTGCCCCCAACAATCTGGGTCCTCATTTTACCATCCTCAGAAGGATGGAAGGCTGAGTCAACCTTGAGCCGGTGAGAATCGAACTGCTGGCAGTCAGCAGAATTAGCCTACAATACTGCATTCTAAACCACTGCACCACCATGGCTCTGGTGGGAGCCATGGCTCTGGTGGGAATGGAATAGTCAATTCTCCCATCAGGGGAAAAAAATATGTAGTACATACAGCCGAGTCTATAGTTGATTTTTTTTAACAATCCTGCACAGGAACGGGCCATACCGCATATCAGCCTAATCATGAAGTCCACATTTTTGCAATCCTTGGGCAGTATAATGGTTAAACCATGTAACTGTGATTAGGTATCCCCAGGTTCAAATTCCTACTCAGCCATGAAGTTCAAATGAGTCACCGCTGTTTAACTTAGCATAAAGGAATCTTATTGTTGTGGTCCGCCAGCGGCCTGCGGAGCTGGCAGCAGAGTCGGACAGCAAGGAGGCTGGAGAGGAACATGGCCCAGTCCTGGAGTCTGGAGAAGGCTCTGTGTCGGAGGCAGAGATGGGGCCCGGGCCATCTGGGAGGTCTGTGCTGACTCCGGAGCCACCAGAGGCTGACATCAGCGAGGCAGAGGAACAGGGGGAGCCTGTTCCCAATGCGCACATGCGCAGAGCTGCCAGAAGGCAAGAAGAGTTAAGGAAGAAAAGGGCTACTCGGGAGTAAGGCATGGAGATGATTGGCCCCTCCCCTAGGACATAAAAGAGGAGCAAACGGATGTGAGCTTTGCAGGAAGCAACTTGGTTCAGTTCTGTTCAGTGTAACTCAGCAGCTCCGTTTTGACTCTGTACTCCGTTTTGGCCTTGCAAAGCTACTTGCCAATTAGGTCTTTGGCAGCGTGTCAAGGGAGATAAAGGTGGGTGCTTATCAGCATTCTTCTGAAAGACTTTGGCAGACTTCTGGCGGACTAATTAAACCTGTTTGGGACTTATTACGGCTGTGAATGAAAATAATTCACAGCCGTTGAAATAAAAAGAGGTTTTTTGGGACTACGTTTGTGATTTATGATTTATCAGGAAGCCTAGGTCAGAACACTTATAAAGAAGATGTTGGATAACCATTTGTCTGAAGTGGTGTAGGGTTTCCTGCCTAAGCAGGGGGTTGGACTAGACGACCTCCAAGGTCCCTTCCAACTCCCTCTCCTCTCCTCTCCCCTCCCCTCCCTTCCTATTCCTATTCCTATTCCTATTTCTATTTCTATTTCATTCTATTCTAAGAAGGCAATAACAAACTGCTTCCATACTGTGTCAAGAAAGCTAGCTGAACACACCCATGAAGTCACCATGAGCTCATGCTATTTCAATTGAGTCTTTGCCTTTTGTGTGTATGAATGAACAAACTAGAAAGGAAAATGATAGAAGCCCCTTGAGACAAATCATATGATTAGTGATGAAGGGAGTTATCAATTATGATTAAGCTTTATTTCTTTAGTGGTCCAGAAAGACTTTAAGACATTACCTGATCAGTCTTACGGTTGATAAGAATCCCCATAACCTTGCTGAAGAAGCTGGCCAACAGAGGGTTGAGGATTCCACCAGTCTGAAGGAAGCCATAGAGACGTCGCAGGAGAGATTCATCCTCACCCAGTGCATTATTTATCTGTGTGACGTCTGATGTCAAGATCTCACAAGAAACACTTGGATATCTAAAAAAGGAGAGCTTTTTAAAAGCAGATGTAGACCAAACCCTACTGCATCTCTCCCAAGTTTGACTACTGACTGAAAGATGACGAAGATGAAGACAAATGATCTTCACAGTAAAATATTAACAGAATCTATGCAATAGCAATAGCACTTAGACCAGCGGTTCTCAACCTGTGGGTCGCGACCCCTTTGGGGGTCAAACAACCATTTCACAGGGGTCGCCGTGTGCGTTAGCCCGCCATCTTGGTGACACCGTCACTCGCAGGGGTGAAATGCTCCCGCTTCAGCCATGCCTGCGGGTCGCCAGATAGCCGGTAGCGACAGAAGCGGGAGACTTCGCCCACCCACCTGGACGCCGCCATTTGG
Organism: Thermophis baileyi; assembly: GCA_003457575.1. Taxonomy (NCBI): domain Eukaryota; kingdom Metazoa; phylum Chordata; class Lepidosauria; order Squamata; family Dipsadidae; genus Thermophis; species Thermophis baileyi. The sequence goes on from QLTV01002494.1 coordinate 139,743, forward strand.
GTTCTTTTACCCTCTGCGCATGCGCAGAACGCTTTGCGCATGCGCAGAGGGTAAAAGAACCCAAATGGCGGCGTCCGGGTGAAGTCTCCCGTTTCCTTCGCTATCAGCTGTCCGGCAAAAATCTTGGATGGCACTTAGAAGATCTGCACATTGAAAAAAATTCCATCTGTTAATTATAAAGGCTGTGCTGTTTGGATCCGCACATGTACTACACTGATAGATTATAACATCCTAGCTTCTTCAGAAGAACTTAATACATATGAAAGCCAACGCCAGCTAAAGAACTGGTAGCTATGATTTCACATTGCTGCATATATAAGAAAAATGATAAAAGAAGCTAAATTGTTCTGGGACTTTAGAATTCAAACTGATAGGCACCTGCCACATAACATCCCAGACTTAACTGTCCATAAGAAAACAAAAAAGTCTGGATAGGAGACATGGTAGTACCCAGAGACAGCAGAATAGAAGACAAAGAACTACAGAAGACAACAAAATAGAACCTGCAAATAGAAATAGAATGACTGTGGCAAAAGAAAGCAAAGGTAGTACCAATAGTAATAGGCACTTTTGGATGCAATTTCAAAATAACTGGAACACCACTTTAACACAATTGGCATTGACAAAATCTCCATCAGTCAATTACAAAAGGCAGCTTTACTCAGAACAGCATATGTCCTGCAACAATATCTTTAACACCATCAAAAATCCATATCTGCCTATCTATCCCAGGTCCTTGGGATGGACTTGATAGGTAGATAAAAATGGCAAATCCAATCTGAATATCTGGCTGACTGTGTGATGAATAATAATAATAACAACAATAATAATAATAACAAACAACAAATAACAAAACAACAATAATAATCCCCCAGTGAGGCACTACCTTGACATGGTTGTGGGGCTTGTGTGCTGACGAAGATGAGAGCTATGCCAGAGGTTCTACCATACTGGACAGGTCTCATCAGAGGAGTCAGACAAAGAGTGTCTCTCCCATAAAAAATATGGTGAGACGTAAATTTCAGAAAGACATACCGGCTTGGATGTTGCCCAAGTTAACAAGGTTCGTGCTAGATGTTGGAGTTCCTGGATATCTGGTGAAAAATGGGCTGCAGGACTCAGGACTGTTGGCTGAGCAACCAGGGCCAGCAGCTGCAGAACTACTGGAAGAAAAGGTGTTTACCCGCCACAAATACCGTATTTTTCAGAGTATAAGACACACTTTCTCCCCCCCCCCAAAAGAGGATGAAAATTTGGGTGCGTCTTATACACCGAATGTAGCCCACCCGCCGAAAATGGAGTGCGCAGAGGCGGCAATTGGCTATGGCATTCCTTGCAGCCTGAAACAGCTGATCGTCGGGAGGCCGATCCAACCGACAATTAGCTGCTTGTGCTAATCAGGCTGTGCTGAAGCGGGCTGTTTGCTATGTGCTGCAAGGAGGCAAATTGCTGGGAGGCAGAGGCAGATTTTTTCCCCTTGTGCTAATCAGGCTGTGCTGAAACTGAAAGTGAAACTGAAACAGGCTGTTTTCTGTTTGCTGCAAGGAGGCAAATTGCTGGGAGGCAGAGGCAGATTTTTTTTTCTTGTTCTCCTCCCCAAAAAAGGTAGGTGCGTCTTATAGTCCGGAGCGTCTTATACTCTGAAAAATACAGTATACAGTGATTGAAAACAAAGAAATAATGATCTGTTATTACAGATCAAGTCCAATAAGAGGAGGATATTTGAAACGAATGCACCAGTTCTGGAAAGAACAATATCAATGTCAATTTATAATATGAAATAAAGTATTCACAGAAGCAGAATTGGAAGAACTGCAAAGGTTCACCCAGGGCAAAGAAATCAAATCCTTGCCAGAAGTAACTCAGAATGTAGAGGCAAAACAGTGGGAGTTGGTAGTAGAGAAATCCAGCAGAGATATACAATTGTTTTCATTTAGAAACCAGGCACCTACTCCTCTGCCTCAGGAAGAACAAAACCCTCTAACGAAAGAAGTAAAAGAATTGAAACAAAGAATAACTGAGCATCTAGAACAGCACAAAAACATCAGAATAAGGCTGCCTGCATTGAAGCTTGTTCCAAAGAAACAGCTAGCACAAGCGTTAAAAGATGCAAATACTGCAATATCAAGTATAAGCACCAACTCACTGCATGAAACAAACCAACTAATGTACAGCACAGCTGCAGTTATAACTTAATACCTGGGATGCAAAATCAACAAAGAAAAAAAACTAAACAGTGCACCACAAAAATGGAAGATTAGATTGGAAAATAAGATCAGCAAGTTGAGATCAGATGCAAGCAAGCTAGAGCAGATGAAAGAAAAGAAGCTGAAGAACAAGAAGACCAAAGAAACCTAATCAAGAAATACCACTTAGAAACAAGGAAAATCAAGGAAGCACTGGAAATAATAAAGCAGCAAATAACAGCTATAGCCAAGAAGCTATAGCCAAGAAGGTCCGACCCATAGGGGGGGACACACGCTCGACCTGGTATTTCTCTCAGGGCAGTGGAGAGATGATCTGAATTTAAGGGGTATAGTGACATCTCCCTTGTCATGGTCAGACCATTCCCTGCTGAAGTTAGACTTTATGGCACCACTCCCTCATCGCAGGGAGGTGGAACCGATTAGGTGGTTCCGCCCCAGACGCCTGATGGACCCGGAAGGGTTCCAGAAGGAGCTTGGGGAATTACCTGAATCCCTTGTCCACAATTCATCTGAGGCTCTAGTAGCCGCCTGGAACAGGGCGGCCTCTGGGGCTCTAGATCGGATTGCGCCTGTGCGACCTCTACATGGCAGTAGATCCCGTAG
>QLTV01002494.1:161079-172413 GCA_003457575.1 Thermophis baileyi
TGCACTACTATTAATCTTCTCATCGTTCCCATCACCCATCTCCTCCCACAAATGACTGTATGACTGTAACTTTGTTGCTTGTATCCTTACAATTTATATTGACTGGTTCCTACTATGATTTGATTGCTTATTTGTACCAGGACTATCATTAAGTGTTGTACCTTATGATTCTTGACAAACTTATCTTTTCTTTTATGTACACTGAGAGCATATGCACCAAGACAAATTCCTTGTGTGTCCAATCACACTTGGCCAATAAAAAATTCTATTCTATTCTATTCTAATTGATGCCATACCAAGAAAACTTGTATGACACTTTAAAAATCTGAGTGTTGACAAAATTTCCACCTGTCAATTACAAAAGGCTGCTTGGATCTGCACATATACTATGCCAATACATTACAACATCCTAGGATCTTGGGAAAAACTTAATGCATATGAAAGCCAACGTCAGCTAAAGAGCTGGCAACTGTGGCTTTACATTGTTATGTATATAATAATTGCTAGGTGGATAAAAATGCCAAATCCAATCTAAACATCTGGCTGACTGTGGAATCAACCATAATATATTAAACTTGTATGCCACCTGATTCTGAAAGACTTTGTCATGAAAAGCCAGACAGTATATAACAAACATAGGATTAATACATAATTTTGCTGTTAAATTAAGGAACTATGTTTATTTTACTGCTTAATCATTCAAGGCACGATTAGAACCACCATGGGTAGAAAGGTTGATGGAGGTCTTACACAACCCAAGCAACTGTCCATAATTTCTAGAATTATGTACAGTTATTCTGTATACTGTACTTCTAGGATTACTGAGTTGGTGATTCAGTAAGCACTCTATCTACAGCATCTGGGATCTTTTTCTCACTCAGACCAATTTAATTTAAATTCAAATTATGTTTTCCAGATTGCTGCTATATTACACTCATTTTGTACATTCAAAAGCATATCAAACACCATTGGTTTGGTTTGGTTTGTTAACTATTGCACATAGAATTCCCTCAATTTACACACAGAACATGGTTAAGCAGGTGGTTTGAGCACTGACCTGTTATTTTCCACACTGGCTTTGTTCACAAGTTACAGCTGAATAAACTGCCCCTCCAGCCAACTGACCTATCTCCATATGCTAGTAGCACATGACTGCAGGTAATTCAATTAGTTCAGTAGGAATTTATTGTTTTTCCAGCTATCACTTCACTGCCACTTCATGGCATGTTACAGGTGGGAGGGGAGGAGTCTAGAGTAGTATCACTGAGATCAATACTACAATCCCCACTCGTTTATGCTTTTATACCTTCCTGCATGATCATGTTGTGGAGATGAAAACCAGAACAGTTGGTGCTTAGAAGGGGCGTTGGTCTTACCTGATACGCTCCATCTCGTAGCAGTGGAGACAGCATCCATGTATGGGTTAACTCCGTCTATTATCCAATCAGGACTGAGTCTGCGAAGTAGATGACATGCCTCCTCCTCATGTGACTTCCACTTTTTTGACGAAGGCATGAATGCAGACAGGCGTGGTGCTCCCAGAGTGCAAGAAGATCTCGAAGGTCAAGGCCGGACGCAATCTGGGTGGGGATGGATGCTGTCTCCACTGCTACGAGATGGAGCGTATCAGGTAAGACCAATGCCCCATCTCCATGCTAGTGGAGACAGCATCCATGTATGGGACATACCAAAGCTGGCTGTCCTAGTGGGAGGGAGCGGCCCGGTCTTGCACCTCCTGGTCTGATCGAACTTGCTGCAGCACTCTCCGACCAAAGGCTGCCTCAGCAGATGCATATGAGTCCAGCTTATAATGGCGTATGAAAGGAGATGGAGAAGACCAGGTGGCCGCTCAACAAACCTCCTCCAGAGAAGCCTGCGTAGCCCAAGCAGCTGAAGTAGCCGCACTCCTCGTAGAATGAGCGGTGATGCGTCTCGGGAGAGGTAAAGCCTGAACCTCATAGGCCCTGGCAATGCAGGCTCTAATCCACCGCCCAACGGTGGAGGCAGAAATCCTAGAACCCATCGAAGAAGGTTGAAAGGAAACCAGAAGGGATTCAGATCTCCGAAACGAAGAAGTACGCGAAATATAAATTTTGAGAGCCCGACGAACATCCAAAGTGTGCCACCTGCGTTCGAGCCGATGAACAGGTCAAGGACAAAAGAACCAGCTCCTGGGCCCTGTGGAACCACGAGTTGATTTTGGGAACGAAGGTAGGATCAAGATGCAGGACGACCCTGTCCGCGTAGAAAACACAGAGATCCAAGCGAATGGATAGCGCTGCCAACTCTGAAATTCTGCAGGCCGATTTAACTGCCACCAAGAAGGCCACCTTGTAGGAAAGATGTCATAGACTGGCCTCTCGAAGAGGCTCAAATGGACCTTGAGTAAGGGAATCAAGCACCTTTGACAGATCCCACGTGGGGTATCGATGAACAACAGGAGGTCGCAGATTAGACGCCCCCCCGTAGAAATTGGCGAATTACGGGGTGTTGGGACAAGGAATGCTTGGCGCCACAGGTCAAAATCGATGATAAAGCTGCCACCTGCCATCGAAGAGTATTAGGGGCAAGCCTCTTGTCCATGCCCGCCTGGAGAAACTCCAACACATGATTCACTGAAGCCTCCAAGGGGCGACATCCCTGCGCTGAACACCAAACACAAAAGGCTCTCCACGTAGCGTCGTAAATCCGATTGGTGGAATCCTTGCGGGAAGCCTGGAGAGTCCTGATGACGCCCTCCAAAAGATTGCCCCCCCCTCAACAATCGCCGCTCAACCTCCAGACGGTCAGATGAAACCAATGGGGGTCCGGATGGACGAGTGCCCCCTGGCTGAGATGAATCTTGTTTTGGGGAATTTGCCATGGCCTGGCCACCGACAGGGCGATGAGGTCTGCGAACCAGAGACGTCTGGGCCAGTGAGGAGCCAGCAGAAGAAGCTCCGCCCTCTCCTCCAGCAGCTTCCGAATGACCCTGGGGATGAGGGGAAGAGGGGGAAAGGCGTACAGCAGTCCCTGAGGCCAAGGGCTGCGCAAGGCATTCACCACCTCTGCGCCAGGCACTGGGAAGCGGGAGAAGAAACGAGGAAGTTGAGCGTTGTTCCGGGTGGCGAATAGGTCAACTGAGGGAAGACCGAACCTGACCGATATCTCCGTGAACAGCGAGGGGAGGATGCGCCACTCCGCATGATCCACCATGGACCGACTGAGCCAGTCCGCTTGGATGTTCGCCGCTCCTGAGATGTGGCTCGCCCGAATGGATAAGAGGTGGGCCTCCGCCCACAGGCCAAGCTGAAAGGCCTCCTCCATGAGGGCCTTGGAGTGAGTGCCCCCTAGCCTGTTGACATGGGCTTTCGCTGCAACATTGTCTGTGAGGACCAGCACGTGATGACCTGAGATCACCTCCCGGAACTCCCTGAGGGCCAAGTGAATCGCCCGAAGCTCCAACCAGTTTATGTTGTGGGAAAGATCCTCCTGGGTCCACTGACCTTTAGCCATGTGAGATTGGAGGTGTGCTCCCCAACCCGACAGGCTGGCGTCCGTTGTCATGACCAAGCGTCGCGGCTCCTGGAACATACAGCCCCTGGAAATGGCCTCCGAGGTCCACCACTGCAGCGACCGAAGAACCTCCCCCAGAAACTCGACCTGCTGGAGAGATGAGCTGGAGCCCTCCCTCTGAAATGGAAGCAGGAACCACTGCAGACACCTTGAGTGGAGTCGAGCCCACGGCGTGATGGAGATGCAGGAAATCATCTTTCCCAGGAGCTGGGACAGAAGGTGGAGGGTCGCAGAGCGGTCGCGACAGACGGCCGCTGCCATGTCCCTGACCGCAAGATGTAAACCCCGGCTGGAAGCCGCTGGAAGCGGAGAAGAGGCTGGTCGAGCCATCCACCTGCTGCCGTGTCTTCTGGCAGCCGGAGCAGAGAGGCAGCGAAGGGCGAAGGGAGCCGTAGCCCCGCATGGAGCTGGAACCATAGAGCAGGAAGCGCACTCCCAGAGCGGCCGCTCCCAGAAGACTCGGCAGCAGGTGGCTGGCCCAACTGGCCTCTTACCGCTCGGTCGGTGAGTGGCACTCTGGCCGGCCAGAGGCGGGGTTGTCCGCTAGGTGGGCACTACGTGGCAAGAGGTGCCGGGCGGCTGCTCTCTTGCGAGTGGGGTGGGAGTTTGCAGGCAAGGGGGATGGATGGATGGGAGGCGGGTGAGCGCCAAGAACACTGGGGGGAGATAGAGCGGAGAGGCAACTCCCGATCAGCTCAGCTGATCAGCGGGTCCTGATTAAGGGGCCCAGCTGCCATTAGCTGACTGGGGAAAGGAAGGGCTGCCTCCTGTGCTGGCCACGCCCACCCTTTCACTAGGGCTTGTTTTCGGGGGAGGGCGTATATTTACGCCCACCCCAAAAATCAGGCTTGGCCTTATTTTCAGGACATGTCATATTTACGGGGAAACATGGTAGCAACTGTTCAGCTCTTTTCATCAGGCCTCAAGGCTTCCTCCGGAACCCCGGTGTTCACAGAGGGGGATGCTAGAGCTACCACCGGTCCGTCCACCGTGGGAACCTGAAGAATATTAGAAAGACCAGCCTCGACATTGTAAAAACGTCTCTCAATACTATTGGGATTGGGGCCAGACCCTGGCGAAGCCCACTGCCTCTGGACCAGGTCAAGAAACATCTTGGGAGCTGGGATCTCCTCCGTTTCCACCGTAGGTTCCACAAAAAGGGTGTCAGCCGGATTAGCAGACTCCGAGGCGGTAGCGGAGGAAGCTGGGTTAGATCCCAAACGGGTGGTGGTCTTGGCCTTGTGAAGTAAGGATCTAAAGAGTTGAGGACGAAATAAGCCAACAATTGAGGGATGATCAGGCGGAAGGCCCTCATCTTCAGATAAATCAAATTCTCTGATTTCGCCTTCTTCACCCACTGAGATTGCTCAGTCGGAAGAAGAATGAGACAAGGCCTCTTCTCGAAACTGGTCTTCCTCCTCCAGGAGAGGAGGAACCTGGCTGGTGAACCAGACCCCTCGTGAGCCCTCATCTGCAAGGCAGCAGCGATGCTCTGTTTAATAGCCTCAGCCATCCATTCCCTCATGCTGGCTTGGGCAGATACACCAAGATGCTCCTCAGAGCGAAGGCCTGCAGCAGTAGGAGTGAATGTGGCTTCTGCCCTAGAACTCCTGCTGCAATGAACTTGGGCCTCAGTAGTAACCAGATTCCTGGAAGATGGCACAAAGCCAAATCCTCCCTCACTGTTGTCAGGCAGAATCAAGGGAGGCTCTCTTAATATCTCGGAAGGCAAAACAATATCCTGAGAAACCCCAGAAGTCTGTTCCCCTTGCAAAGGGGGCGAAAGAGATAAAGGTCTGGTGGATTGTTGTTCCTGCTGCCCACTGGGCCTGTGGGAAGAAGCCATCTGGGCCTTGGCTATAACTTTTTCAATAGCCTTGTGCCTACTCTGAGCTTGCTTATCTGCCCTCTTAGAGGACCTGTGGGACTGGCCTGAGCGGGACCCCCCAGACTCTAACTTCCTCCTGGAAGCCCAGGTCATTGCTCCTGAACGGCTATGGCTGCTAGACGAAGAGGGAGACAAATCCCCCCCAAAATGGCCGCCCGAGAGGAGGTGGCATCCGCCATCTTTAAATCCTCCACGTGGCTCAGGGAAGAAGGCAGCAGCAAGGAACAGCCCTCAGATAATGAGCTGAAAAAGGATAGCTTGCTCCAAAGAACAGAGGCTACTTAATCAGAGGGGAGAGGGAACAGCGAGGCAAGAAACCCAGGAGGAAAAACTCCGATACAAAGAAAATCAAAATGGCAGCCGGATTCAAAATGGCGGCTCCCTCTGCTGATTGCCTGTAGCTGCAGAGCGAGTCTTGTGTGCTACAGAAGGCAAGGCAAATCAGCTGTTTAGCGGTAGGGGAGGCTCTGCCGAAGGCGGCCAACCCACCCTTAGCGATCCGAGGGCGTCGGAAGAAACAGGGGCTGATTGGAACGGACTCACCCCAACGAACTGCCGGCTTCAGGGCTGTCTCTGCAAGCCCCCCCCCCCCAGTCAAACCTCCAGCGCTACGGAGCCGGAGCTCGTGAGCGCAAAGCTTCGATCAGCACAAGAGGCAATAGAAGAAGGTTGCAGTCCTTTTCCTCTCTCCCAGCCTTTTTAAAGGATCAGCGTGGCGGAAGAGCCCCTCGTGCACGCTGTCCTGCTAGGTCTACCAGCCGGTAGCCTAGCCACCGTAATTGCGGCCCTCAGTGGTCTCAGGCAAGCCCTTCTCGCCGGAAAATCAATCAGAAAGATAATGGGAACTGTCTCTTTAAAACAGGAAAAAAATAGCATACAGTATATGGGAGCTCTTCAAACCCACGTCTATGTCCAAGGACCAACTGAGTCCAAAAAGCGGAAATCACATGAGGAGGCGGCGTGTCATCTACTTTGCAGACTCAGTCCTGATTGGATAATAGACAGAGTTAACCCATACATGGATGCTGTCTCCACTAGCATGGAAATCAGTCCCATTTTTACAGGCAGCTCTTAGGATAATTCTCCAGTTAAACATGCTACCTCCCCCTCTTCGTGCCCATTAGCTAAGTATTTGTGTGGAGGGGTTGCAAGAATATGACTCTCCACAGTAGAATTGGGAAAGATGAGTCCGACACATAAATCTCCCTGGTTCTGGACACTTTGAAGATCTGAATTCTATCGACAGAAGTCTCATATATTCATGCCTCTCCTTGAGGTCTGAAGATCTACTTACTTGTAGCGCACTCTTTCATCCACATCTCCAGGGGGCTCCTCGGTCACACAGGTGACTAGAGCTTCCATATGTTCTGGCTGTACCAGGAAGTCTACAAGCTTTCGGTTGACCACCTTGCATTCCTGCAATACATCTTCCTCATCCAAAAGTTCAAAAAGGGTCACATTCCCACGCTCCAAAAGTGTGTCAATATGAGAAATTGTGTGGAGATCAAACTTCCAGAACATGGCTTCCTAAAGAAAGTGAGAAAAGAGCAAAAGCCCGGTCACTAAAAGGAGAAGGATAGATAGATGTGTATAGACATTATAATTATTCAATTATAATTACGTACATTTTCATCCACACTAAGTCTTTCCACATAAAATTGTACAACAGCTTTTTCAGATACAAAGAGTATTTGTACAAATGGCCAAGCACAAAGTTTCTTCTGTTTAAAACCTATATAATGGATTGAGACTAAGAGGAAGAACAAAAGTCCACAACTGAAAATACTAGCTAATATTCCGGGATTATGAGCTTGCTATAAAGGGGGGGGAGGGGGAAGTTTAGGATTATTTAGGAAAAATTAAGACATGAAACAAATGGTCAGCATATCCAGAACTAAGCAGTGATGGTGTAAAGGTACGTAATAAGAATTTTAGGAATTATGAGTTTCACAAACTTAGTAGACCCCAGAAAAGTATCATCAAACCCACGTTTGATTAAATACTAATATAATCCACACACCAATCTCAAATGGCAAAAGGAATTTCATCAGTTACACAAGAAGGAAGGCAATCCTATCAAGAGTGATGAAAACATTCCTGCAGACTAGAACTAAGCTACTGTAGGTGGAGGAGGATCAATAGGATGTATGTAAGGAATGGCAAGCTTTTGGAGAGTTATAATCTGAATATTTTAACAAGGACGTTAGTAAAGTTAGGTAGCACTGGTCTGGAAAGCTGTTATCAGAAATTTGCATACAAGTTTACAATCAATGTGAAATTATTTTATTGAGACTGATCATTCTAGAGCAGGGGTGTCAAACTCAAGGCCCGCGGGCCGGATCCAGCCCACGGGGTGCTTTGATTTGGCCCGCGGGGCCGCCCTGGAAACAGCAAAGGACCGGCCCGCAGTGCCTCTGCCAGCAAAAACGGACCTCGAGGGCTGCGTGCGGCCCTCGCGAGCTCCGTTTTCGCTGGCAGAGGGTTGCAGGAGGCCATTGCAGCCAAAAACAGAGCTCGCGAGGGCTGCGTACCGCCCTCCCGCCGTTTTTGCTGGCAGAGTTGCAGGAGGCCGTCGCAGCCGAAAACGGAGCTCGGGAGCCCAGCGCAGAGCGCTCGGGCCACAGGCGCCCCCGACACAAGTTACGTCAAACTGGCCATGCCCCCCCCGGCCCCCAGAGGTCAAACACAACCCTGATGCGGCCCTCAATGAAATTGAATTTGACACCCCTGTTCTAGAGAGGCTATTTGTACAGATTAATTATATGGTTATTTGCACAAATTATTCCATAATTGAGTTGTCCAGCTTAGTTCAATGCTCTAAAACTTACCCTAACATAACCCTCTTAACCTCCACAAAATAACTATCCTAAGGAGATGATAGGAAATGTATTAATTCCAGTAGCAAAAATTCCAATGTGTTCTAAACCAGCGGTTCTCAACCTGTGGGTCGTGACCCCTTTGGGGGTCGAACGACCATTTCACAGGGGTCGCCGCGCACGTTAGCCCGCCATTTTGGTGCCACCGTCACTGCAGGGGTGAAAAGGTCCCGGTTCGGCCGTGCTGCGGGTCGCCGGACAGCTGGTAGCCCGGACGCCGCCATTTGAGTTCTTCTACCCTCTGCGCATGCGTAGAATGCTTTGCGCATGCGCAGAGGGTAAAAGAACCCAAATGGCGGCGTCCGGGTGGGTGGGCGAAGTCTCCAACGAGTACCCGGGGACGGTGCGACGCACGGGTGGCCCTCGAATGCATAGGCGCCGACAGAAGGGCCGTGCGTGCTAGCCCGCCATCTTGGTGCCACGTCCCCTTTGTCACCTCATCGCTTCTCGCCTGGCAATGCACACGTGTGCAGAGGGGGCGGGGCGCGTGGCGGCGGGGCGGTGGTTGTGGCATTAGAAAGGTTGAGAACCACTGTTCTAAACAATAAGCTCCTAATTAGAAGAATTTAGTATACAAAACACACTGGAATTTATACAACAATGTACCTCTTGCAGTTGATGTAGTCTGATTCTGCTTTAGGATACTGTTCATTTGGTATCTTTCCACAAGAGAATCTACAGAGGTTCTAGTACTGAAGGTAGGTGGAATATCTGCATGGTTCATATGTGAAGATATATCGACTGGTGTAGCAAATTCACATGGGTCTTGAAATAAGCAGAGTTGTTCTCACATGTTTAAAGCCACAAGAAGGGGTATATAAATCATGCAGCAATGGTTTTTGAGAGCTACTATTCCCAAATAGCACTTAGACTTATAGCACTTAGACTTATATACCGCTTTACAGTGCTTTACAGCCCTCTCTAAGCGGTTCACAGAATCAGCATATTGCCAACAATCTGGGTCCTCATTTTACCCACCTCGGAAGGATGGAAGGCTGAGTCAACCTTGAGCCGGTGAGATTTGAACCACCGAACTGCAGCTAGCAGTCAGCTGAAGTAGCCTGCAGTGCTGCACTCTAACCACTGCGCCACCTCGGCTCTATCACACTAGGAAACCAGTTCATTCTTGAAGTTGCCAGGAACTGAGCAATCTACCCACAACTTAGCCGTTGTTGTTGAAAGAACTACTTGCCTCAGGACTTAGCGCTTTTTGGCATGTCACTCTATCTGTAGAATTACTGCAATCCATCATGACAAAGTAGTTAAAGAACAGCAGATTGGGCAACTTTCCTCCCTTCTTCTCAAACCATGCTTATGACAAAACCGGGTCCTCAGTCACATTACAAACTGCAAGCTTAATCAAGATGATGAGAATAAATGTGGCAGAACAACAGTACAATTGAATTTGCCTATAAGGCATAGGTCTTCTATGGCCAGCAGAGTGCTGCAGGAGGCCATGGAGGCTGAAAATGGGCCGTGTGGGAGCCTCGCGGGGCCTCCGCACAGCCCGTTTTTGGCCGGCAGAGGCACCGCAGGCCAGTCCTTTGATATTTCCAGGCCGGCCCCGCAGGCCAGATTTAAGCACCTTGAGTTTGACACCCCTGATATAGGCAATTAGATCCAAAACAGAACAGAACAGAATATCAGAGTTGGAAGGTACCTTGGAGGTCTTCTAGTCCAACCCCCTGCTCAGGCAGGAAACCCTATACCATTTCAGACAAATGGTTGTCCAATCTCTTCTTTAAAACTTCCAGTGTTGGAGCATTCACAACTTCTGGAGGCAAGTTGTTCCACTGATTGTTCTGTCAGGAAATTTCTCCTTAGTTCTAGGTTGCTTCTCTCCTTGATTAGTTTCCATCCATTGCTTCTTGTCCTGCCCTCAGGTGCTTTGGAGAATAGCTTGACTCCCTCTTCTCTGTGGCAATCCCTGAGATATTGGAACACTGCTATCATGTCACCCCTAGTCCTTCTTTTCATTAAACTAGACATACCCATCCAGATTCAGTCTCAGATTTTTCTCCACAGCTTCATGATTTCTGTCTTGCCAGATTTCAGCTGTAGCCTTTTGGGCCCCATCCAGACACCTACAGCCGCCAGGCACTAAGAAAAGGCAGCCACAGTGTTGCTTGGATCACCAGGATGGAGATGTAAAGCTGTGTATCATCAGCATATTGATGACATCTCATCAGCGCCCCCTAGTGTTTCTGAACAAGGACCGAAACGATGAATCTTGCAGCACCATGGCAGTTGTTCGCCCTTACAAACAACCGCAGAGGCTCTGCAACATTCGGCCTGCACATTACCGGCTGAAATGGAGCATCTGAGGAGCAGATCTGCCCCTCAGAAGCCCCGTTTGGCCGTCCAGAGGCCTCGCCCGGCCCATTGCAAGCCAAAATGGAGCCTCCGGGGGCCAGATCCGGCCCTCAGAAGCCCGTTCAGCTGTCCAGAGGCCTTGCCCGGTCCGTTGCAGACCGAAATGGAGCCTCCGGCTCCCGGAGGCTCCATTTTGGCCTGCAACAGGCCGGGGGAGGCCCGCGGAGGGCCAAACGGAGTGTCGGTAGGGCGCACGAGGCTGGAGAGGAGACTGCTTGCTAGATAGAATAGAATAACAGAGTTGGAAGGGACCTTGGAGGTCTTCTAGTCCAACCCCCTGCTTAGGCAGGAAACCCTACACCACTTCAGACAAATGGTTATCTAACATCTTCTTAAAAACTTCCAGTATTGGAGCATTCACAACTTCTGGAGGCAAATTGTTCCACTGATTAATTGTTCTGTCAGGAAATTTCTCCTTAGTTCTAAGTTGCTTCTCTCCTTGATTAGTTTCCACCCATTGCTTCTTGTCCTGCCTTCAGGTGCTTTGGAGAATAGCTTTACTCCCTCTTCTTTGTGGCAACCCCTGAGATATTGGAACACTGCTATCATGTCTCCCCTAGTCCTTCTCTTCACTAGACTAGACATACCCAATTCCAGCAACCGTTCTTCGTATGTTTTAGCCTCCAGTCCCCTAATCATCTT
>QLTV01002507.1:10813-30938 GCA_003457575.1 Thermophis baileyi
GGCTGAGTGGGGGCTGGCGGGGTTTCAGCGGGACGGAGCGCTGCCGGCGCCGCTGGCCGGGCTGGCCCTTGGCTTTCCCGCCAGGGCCGGTCGGGTCGCCCTGGGCCGGGAGACTCGGGCTCTCGGGCTGACCAACCCGGGGTGGGGGGCTCGTGTGGGGAACCGGGGGAGGCCAAGGGGGCTGGCACCTCCCCCCCCGCTTCATCCACCGCAGGCCCGTGGGCAGATGGGGCTGAAGGATGGCCACTCCAGAGGGAGTTCCCAGCACCCCAGGGGGCTCCAGGAGAAAGTCTGGATTCCGGCAAATCACACTTTCATTTTAAATACGCCAAAGAGTGCAAACGCTTTAACAAATGTCTGGCACTGGGAGGGCTCCCGATCACAAAGGCTGGCGAGTTGGTGCTTGTTTCACGGTGGGCAGAAGCTCAGGCCTCGAACTTGGCCTCCTTGCCGGCCAAAGTCCAAGCAGCAGCGTGGGATTCAGGCCTGGCCTGGCCGCTTTGGAAGTCAGGAGAGACCCGCTGGGGCCGTGGGGAGGGGGCAGCCAGTGCAAAGGAAGAGCTCGCCGGATGCCCTGCCCGCCCAGGGGCTGCGCTGGTTCTAAGCGGAGCTTCCGCATCGCTGCCGCTGTGGATTGTGCAGAACCTTCACACCAGAGGAGTCTCTTTCCCCAGGCCTCCCTTTTGTGCATCCCACGGATGTTTCCGTATCCGCCCTTCTACCTTGCCAGATGCTGCTCCCTCCTGGGGATTCCTGACAGCCTAAATGTCAATCAGAGGGTATGACAGCAGCAACCTAGCCCTGCCCACACGTCCCATCTCTGATCTGCTGCTGGGGGAGTTGGCAGGTGCCCTTTCCAGGAGACCCACCGTTGCAACATTGCGTTGACTCAAAGCCCTTCGATCTCTGGGCAGCAGAACATGGGCTTGAAAAGTGGATGTTTAAGGTGCCCTGGCTACGTTTGGGGCCGTGGCCACTTCTACTGCATTTTGGCTTCTTGAGGCACTGAGTTACGCAGACGGTGCATTTTATTCCTTAGCAGTTCATTTCTAGGGAGAGGGAAGGAATTTCCCCCTGTCCTGTGTCCCTCCTGCCATACGTGATCAGAGCCCGTCGACCAGAGTCCTTTCAGTTTTCCCAACTTACTTACAGCTAGAGGTGGTGTGTAAAAGCGTAACGCTTGTTGTAATGCTGTCAGTCCGGTCCCTGCCCTCTGCCATTTGAAAGGCCTTTTGTCTCCTGGGCAGATTCCAGCCGACTGCCCTACCTTGCCTGCGTGCTTTGAGGAAAGAAGGCAACGCGGCTCCTTTGGCCGGAGAGGCCAGCTTAGCTTTCTGCTCTTTTTCTGGCTATCAGCAGAAGCAGAGCCAATGGGAGGGGAGGCTCCGGTCCTTTTGCCCAAGCCTGGGCTGAGCCTTCTGATCCATTCCTTTCCAGCCTTCCGTAATGGACTCCAAAGCTCTGTTGCCGTCCCTGCCGCTCTCAGCCTCTGTAGCAACAACACACGGCACGACGTTCTTCTGGAGAGTCTTCCAACTGGGGCAAGGAGATTAGCTTTCTCTTTCCACCTCCAGCAACCACAGCCATCAGGAAAGGGCACAGGAGGCAGATGACAAAGTGGTGGTTTCACTCTGCGTGCCCTACTCAGATGATAATAGCAACAGCACTTAGACTTCTATACCGCTTCACAGTGCTTTACAGCACTCTCTAAGTCAGCGGTTCTTAACCTGTGGGTCGCGACCCCTTTGGGGGTCGAACGACCCTTTCACAGGGGTCGCCTAAGCGCAGCGCTAGCCCGCCATGTCCCCTTTGTCACCTCATCGCGCGCGGGGAGGGGGTTGCGGCATTAGGAAGGTTGAGAACCACTGCTCTAAGTGCTTTACAGCATCTGGCCCCCAGCAGTCTGGGTGCTCCTAATACACACTGTCCACTTTGGGGCACCCCCATTTAAAAAGCATAATAGCAAACCCGAGGCTGCCAAGACAGTCGGGAGGCTGGAAAGAAGTATCTAGACTGAGTGTGTTTAGTGTGCAAAAAAAGGGGCTGTAATACTTTTCCAGCCTCTGGAGGTGATCACCCAGGAGGAATGGCGTTGCTCTTTGTTGCCCCAGAAGGAAGGAAGGACCAGCACCAAGGAAGGAGGGGCAGGCTAGACATCGAGAAGGACTTGCACAGTGCAAGCTGTTGGCCAGTTGAGCCGGCTGCCAGTGAAGGGGCGGTGGGTTCCCCTTTGCTGGGGGTCTTTGCACGGAGGCCGGGTACCATCCCGTTGAAGCGCTGTGCCTGTAGGCCGTTCCATAAGACGGCTCCGATGGCTCCTCTGGTTTGGGACATGGGGCTCTTAGGGTTCAGAAGTGGCTCCCTTTGCCTGCTGGAGAAGCTGCAGCTCTGCCACCTCTTCCTCTTCCTCATCGCCTGGCATCTTCATTGGTGGCGCTGCCTCTCTGAACCTCTTTGCCCTCTCTGTTGTTTCTCTGCCCACAGAAGCTTTCTGCCTATCCTTGTCGGACCCGCTCTGGGAGCCCAGCGGAATAAAAACTGCCTTATGGAGATGGATCCAAGCTTAGCCAACCCTTCGTAGGCAGCCATGTGCTCCAGCAAAGCGTGCAAGTAACAAGCCGCTTCTGGAAGGTCCCCAGTTTTGACCGTGGCAAGTCTGTGGCGTCCTGCTTGGTTATCCTGGCCTCCCCTGCTGGCCACGGTCGCGTAGGGTGCAGCTGCGTGCCTCTGACTAGGAGGTCAAGGGGAGCCAGTGGAAGCCCTGTGGCCTTCAGTTGGTCGTGGATCTTAGCCACCGGCCAGTGCAGACAAGGGATCGGGGGGGGGGGGCAGCCAGGCTGGTGTCGATTGTGGCTTCGTAGAGAATTTCACAGTGTTCGGAAACCGAGTTTGCTCTGCAGTGCTGAGTGGGTAGCAGGGCTTCTGGGTGGCCACCGATGTTCTCAGGACGGCAGCCGTTCCCTTCTCCCCTGCAGGTCGCCAGGCCGCCTGTGGCCCCCCTGGCAGGCAACAGCCCCTCTCCGTGCCCTGTGGTGGCAGCAACATGAGTGAGGTGTCGGTGATTAAGGAGGGATGGCTGCACAAGCGAGGTGAGCGGTGCCCCGCCTGCCCTGTCGGAGGCCCTGAGCTGCCAGCGGGGCTTCTCCCCCAATGGAGGCCTCTCCCCCGGGCTGCAGGCCGCTCCTGGGAGTCGGGTTGCTCGTTGCTTTGGCTGCAGCTGGTGAAGGCCCTGAGCAGCCTTCCCAGAGAGGGGCCACCGGGCTGCATTTCTTCCAGCCCAGGGAAGACCCAGCGGTTGCATCCTTTGCCACGGTTGTGGCTCTGTAGTCTGTGCTCTTCAGGGGCTTGCCTCAACCATCTAGGACTCCCTGGTGTAGGGCAACCCAAAACAAACCAATGGAGGCGTCTTGGCATGAGCTGTTTGTCACCAGGCAGGTCTCCTCCCCCTCCCCCTCCCCTGAGCTGCTGCTCCTCCTCGTCCAGTCCTGGTTTCTGGCAGCCAAATATAGACCGCAGCTGGGGGCTATTTTGGTCCTGCCGTGGCCTGGAGGGGTGGCAGACTCCGCTGTGGCAAGCCTCGGTCTGCTTTTGCCAAGGGGGGCTTGGGCAGGAGAGCAGCCCGCCCCCCAAAAGCTCTCGCCTGGACTGAGCTGCCCTGGCCAGAATCCAGGAGGGTTCCTGCCCTGGAGCAGCAGGAGGTCTCCCCTATGCCCCCTCCCCACCCATAGAAGCTCTTTCTCCAGCCAATGGAAGAGACGCCTCAGCTGGTCTGGCAAGGTGACATATGAGGATCTGTTCCTCTTCCAACGTTTAGGCCAGATGGGGGCTTTTAGGGGTGTTGGGCCGAATGTGGAGGTTGATGGGGTCACACCTCTATGCCTGCCTACCCTGTTCGATCATTGGGGGTAGAGCAAAAGCTGCCTGCTCCCTGGGGGCGGCTGGGCCCAGCGTGTTCCCCTGGGTAACCCCAGAACGCCTTTCCAGGGGAATACATCAAAACCTGGAGGCCCCGATACTTCCTCCTCAAACGCGACGGCTCTTTCATCGGCTACAAGGAGAAGCCAGAAGCTGCTGATCACAGCACACCCCCGTTGAACAACTTCTCCGTGGCAGGTGCGTTGCCCAGGTTAGCTTGGAAAAGGTGGGCGGGCTGCTCTCCAGACCTCCAGGGACGCTGGCAGAGGATCCTCCCCCACCTTGCCAAGTGACTCGGGTGTGTGAGTGACGGGTACCCTGGCATTGCCCTCTTCCTCTTTGCCTCTCTGCATTGGGGGAAGCCACCCTGGCTGAGCCTGTGTAGATCTTGGTCGGTGGAACTGGGCCAGGCCGGAGCCCCCTTGAAAGGGCAGGGGCCGAGAGGGCCTCCGGGAAGGCTCCCTGGGGAGACTCCAACCTGGCGGCCCTTTCCTCCTCCTCCTCCTCCCGTCTCCCCAGAATGCCAGCTGATGAAAGCTGAGCGACCCCGCCCCAACACATTCATCATCCGCTGCCTGCAGTGGACGACGGTCATTGAGCGGACGTTCCACGTGGACTCTCCAGAGGAAAGGTGAGTGGACAGCCCCGAGGCCTCGTTTTGACCGCCACGAGCAGCTGCGGTTTCAGATGCCAGCTGGGAGTGGTGGGTGGTCTGTTTGGGGTCGTTTCCTGTCCTGCTACGTAGTTCCGCATCAAACTCTTGCACCCCGGTCATCGTTGGGCACCAGAAATGCCCGGCTTCTCTGACCGTGGCGGCTCCCTTACCCAGCAGTGGAGCCTCCTGCCTGGGGCTGCCACCTCGGTTTGTCTCGGCTGCCCCGTAACGGAGCCGGCCTGCCTTGGCAGACTTCTTAAGGCTTCTTGGCGCCCTGAGCGCCGGTTTGCATCTTCCCAGGGAAGAATGGATGCAGGCCATTCAGATGGTGGCCAACAGCTTAAAGAACCAGGAGGCGGAAGAGGAGGACAGGATGGACTACAAGTGTGGCTCCCCCAGCGAAGGTCTGGGGGCCGAGGAAATGGAAGTGGCGGTGACCAAGGCCAGAACCAAGGCGGTAAGCGAGGCAGGTCTGCGGGAAGGAGTCGGCCGCTGATCTTGGCTAGTTGAGGGGTGCTGTCAAATTACGGCCGTGGGATTCCAGGGATTTTACCTGAGGGGCTTTGCTCAGGCAGGCAAGGAGCTCTTTCTTTCTTTCTTTCTTTCTTTCTTTCTTTCTTTCTTTTCTCACTCTCACTCTCACTCTGCCTTCTGTTGCCAGACCATGAGTGACTTCGACTACCTGAAACTCCTGGGAAAGGGCACTTTTGGGAAGGTCATCCTTGTACGGGAAAAGGCCACGGGGCGCTACTATGCCATGAAGATTCTGCGCAAAAAGGTCATCATTGCCAAGGTGGGCGGAAGGTCCGGCCCCTCGGGGGGGGGGGAGCGGAGAGGCTTGGCCAGGCCAGCAACAGGTTGCCTTGGGGTCCAGCCAGAGGGCTGCTGCCCAAGAGCAGACCAGGCAGGGGGGCCCGTCCAAGGCTTAGCGGCCAGAGGCAGACGTTTAGGGAGGCCCCGCCCTGACTGATCCAAGCCTGCCTAGGGTAGAACTCGCCTGCCTCTCCTTCAGAGGACTGAGCGGGGTCCTTCCTCAGAAAATCTGGTGGTGGGGAGGCCCTTTGGAATCGGGGGCTTCCTGCCCCTGGAGAGAGAAAGAAACGAGCTCTCAGACGGTTTGATTCTGGGAAGCCCCTTTCCTCTGCCACCCAAGAGAAGAATGGATCCGACCCAAGGAATTCCCCCCCACACACACACACATAGAGAAGTTAGCCATCTGGCCAAGGAGCGCTGCCTGTTTCAGCCATGGGGGGAGAAGGGCACCTCTGTACTCCCTCCAGCTGTTCCTCTTCACCGGCCCTGGGAAGGCTTGCCATTCCTGCTGTTTTCCTGGAGCCTGGAGAGGCAGGCTGGGGGGGGGGGGCAGGTGCTTGCCAGGTGCGCTGGGTGAGGACGCTCTTCTCTCTTCCAAGGATGAAGTGGCCCACACCGTCACGGAGAGCCGAGTGCTGCAGAACACGAGGCACCCCTTTCTCACGGTACATGCCAAGGGGGGGGGGGTTGGCTATGATCCAGGGGGGCTTTGGAATACTTCCCTGCTAGCCGGAAGTATGCTTTGCTTCTGGGCTGAGTAGAGGGGGGCGCCCAGAACCAGTAAAAGCCTGGGGGTCCTGCCCCAAGGGCCCAGATTGAGGCCGGCTCAATTCCACACCGAGGCTTCAGGTGAGCGAGCCTCTGAAGTACCCTCCTCCTCCTCCTCCTCTCTCCCTCTCCCTCTCCCCCTCTCCCCCCATCAGGCGGCATCAGAATACACAAGGCAGAAGAAGAATAGGGTTGTGTGCCAAGCCTGGGGTTGATTTTACTCAGAGCGCAGGGCCATGGTGGGCAGGGAGGGAGCGGCTTCTCTGGAGGTGCCGTTTCTGAGGGAAATCTCTGCCCCTCTTTCTAGGCCCTGAAATATGCGTTCCAGACCAACGACCGCCTCTGCTTCGTCATGGAATACGCCAACGGAGGGGAGGTGGGTGTCCGCCAGGAGTCCCTTCCTTGGAGTTGTTGCGGCTCGCTCGCTGGAAGCAGGAGTGGCCTTTGGGTCTGGCATCCCTGCCCAGCCGCTTCCCCCTGACCCGGCTGCTTCCCTTCCAGCTGTTCTTCCACCTCTCGCGAGAACGCGTCTTCACGGAGGAGCGTGCCCGCTTCTATGGGGCCGAGATTGTTTCTGCCCTGGAGTATCTCCACTCGCGGGACGTCGTCTACCGAGACATCAAGGTGGAGATGGGGGTCCAAAGGGGTTGCCCCCAGGTCAGCTGTGCAGGGGGTGGGGGGGCTCCCCTCAGCTAGGGCCCAACCACCTTTGTGCCTTTTAGCTGGAGAACCTCATGCTGGATAAAGACGGGCACATCAAAATCACGGACTTTGGCCTGTGCAAGGAAGGCATCTCCGATGGTGCCACCATGAAGACCTTCTGTGGGACACCGGAGTACCTGGCCCCAGAGGTATGGGAGGAAGGGCGGGTCCAGCCTCGCCCAGCCGCAGGGGGCCCGGGGCCGCCGCCTCTGGGGCCAAGGCCGGCATGTGGGATGGCTTTCAGCCCCCGCGGCCAACGCTGCGTGTCTCGCCCTTCTCCTGCCCTTTGCCCCGCAGGTGCTGGAGGACAACGATTACGGGCGGGCCGTGGACTGGTGGGGCCTGGGCGTGGTCATGTACGAGATGATGTGCGGCCGGCTGCCCTTCTACAGCCAGGACCACGAGCGCCTCTTTGAGCTCATCCTCCTGGAGGAGATCCGCTTCCCACGCACCCTCAGCCCTGAAGCCAAGGCCCTGCTGGCCGGCCTGCTCAAGAAGGACCCCAAGCAGAGGTGAGGGAGTTCCCGGCTGCCCCTCCGAGCGCCAGCCTGGCCTTGGGCCTTGGCTTGGGAAGCAGAGGGGCCGAGCTGTCGGAGTCAGGGGTCCTTGGGCTGGGTTGCTGGATGTGCCGGAGAGCAGGGGTGGCCAAGAGCTGGATCTGGGAGGGAGGGGAGGGGGTCCCTTGATCAGATTCAAAGGCCAAGCCATGGTTGGCATGAATATGGCATTTGGAATACGTTACAGTTGACTTCTTTGTTTTAGAGATTGAAATAAACGCTTAGTGCATAGTTTGCACAAATGCACGTATAACGTGAGCGCCCTCTGGGCAGAACATACAGTGAGGTGCTGGGGTGCAGCCATGGGGGGGGGGGAGAGCTGCCAGCCCCACCCTGAGGAATTCCCCCTCCTTGTCTTCCCCAAAGGGCTTGGTTCTCCCTCAAACAGGCATTTGCCCTCCGCCTGAATCTGTGGGCACACTCACGCACACAGAAAGCTGTTAACCAAGCCTTTTTTTGCCAGGCTGGGGGGCGGCCCCAATGATGCCAAGGAGGTAATGGAGCATCGGTTCTTTGCTGCCGTTAACTGGCAAGACGTGGTCCAGAAGAAGGTAGGCCCTGCGGTGCTGCTGCTGCCGCCCTTCTCCCCTCTGGGGCTCTCCTGGATGGGGAGGCAGGGAGGGGAAGTTTGAGCACGATTCCCCCCCCCATGGGACGAACTAAGCAGGCTCTCTCCCGCCAGCTCATGCCCCCTTTCAAGCCCCAGGTGACGTCCGAAATAGATACACGGTACTTTGATGACGAGTTCACAGCCCAGTCCATCACCATTACGCCACCAGACCGATGTGAGTAGGGGACTTTGCACTGGGAGGCAGGCCGGGTGGAGGGGGGGCTCATCTAGTTCTTTGGTTCTGGCTTCACTGGGAAGCCCCCGGCCGGGCTGTTCTTGTCCACAGACGACTGCGTGGACCCCCTGGACGCCGACCAGCGGACCCACTTCCCTCAGTTCTCCTACTCCGCCAGCATTCGGGAGTAGGGCTGCAGCGCCAGCCGGAGAGAGCCAGGACTCGGGGTGGAGGGACCACCCCATCTGGCTGATCCCACCTTCCCACTTCTGGGAGCCAAGCGGAGGAGCCTGGACCTGCCACGTCAGCCCTTGCAGTCAGGACCAGCCGGCTCACTTGTGCCCATGTGTCCCTGCCCCCGCTCCCCCACACACCATCCCTCCCCCTTGCCTCTGGGCCACCGCTGGCTTTTACATGGAAATCGCTTTGGCGTGTTTGGTTGGCTTCTGAGGGCTGCGCTCTGCCACCAAATTGTGTCGGCGGAAGGCAGGGAGCACCGTTCACTGCCTCACGTATGGGGTGCCACCCTAGACCTCGAGTGTGGAGGACCCTAGCACTGTGGCTTGCAAGGCTGTGCTAAGAGGGGCAGAGCCCCGAAATCCCGCCACCCCTGTTTCTGTGAGATAGTGGCCGGCTGGCCGGCCAGCGCTCAGGTGCCTCTTGGGGCCAGTGGCCTGGCAACTGTTACCTTGTTGACCTTTGGTGGGCTTCCCCATCACCTCTGGGGGGTGCTGCTGCTGTTAACAGGAACTTTGAGGTGCCCTCCAAATAACGGGGAGCTGGCCCCCACTTAGAGCAGTGGCCTTTTCTAACGAAAGCCAGGGGGCCGGGCATGGCAGCTGCCCCCTAACAGTCCGCAGCTGCTGTTTGCAAGGCCCAGCAATGGCCCTCGCTGGAGCGATTGGGCCCAGCTGCCCCTGCCCATTAGGTCCTCTGAAGGGGGCTGCCCTTGTGGAGCGGGGGAGGGGGGGGCTCCCTGGCCCAGGCCTTGTGGCTGCCCCGGCAGCATTTCCCTCCCTCTTTTCAGCTGTGGAAGATGGCTGCCTGCCTCTCCCATCTCTGGCCCTGTGGGGATGGCAGTCCCCTGGCAGGCCTCCTCCCTTCTTCCCACAGCTGCAGGGCCCTGCCTTGGGAGGAAGGGCGGTTTGCTAGCCGGGTGCCTTTTGCCTTGCCCCCCAGCCCTATGCGGCTTGACCAGGGAAGGGCCGGGCCAGGCAGACTGGAGCCGCTCAGACTCTGCCAGGGCACAGACTGTTCAGCTGAGTTGCTGCAGAGGGCCCAGAAGCCACCCAGGCAGGACCCCCCCCCCTTGTTGTGGTCCTCTGGCAAGCATGGCCGGAAGGCGGACTGACCTTCCTGCAGCTGGCTAACAGTCCGCAGCCCCCCACCCACCCCCTGTGCAAAGAGTGGGAGGCCTTCAGGGAAAGGGGCTGCTCCGGCTGTGTAGCTGGCAGGCCAGAGCAGTCCCTCCTCCTGCCTACCTATGTCGCCTCTGGCAGGTACCGGAGGACGCCACCTGGTGGGCTGGAGGATAGCAAACGCCCCTGAGCTCACCTTTTCTCTATCTTGACTCTCCTATTGACCTCAGCAGACCTGGGGTTCCCGTGCCTCATGGGTTTTGGGGACCTGCCTGTGCCAGGGACTTCTGCCAGTTCCAGGATTGCTGTGGGCTCCACCGTGAGTCTTCTTTCTACAAAACGGGGGGGTGGGGGGCAGGGGGGATGCGGCATGAAGCTGGCTGCAAACATCCATGGCAGCCCTGTCTGGCTTCCCATGTCTCAACTCTTGCAGGCAGCCAGTGGCAGTGGCACGATTCCACTGTGCGAAGCCCCCAAGGAGCCCCTGAGGGGCCCTATGGCAAGTCGGAGGGAGAGGACGGGGGCTCCCCAGTGAATGCGGCCTCCAGGACTCCCGGTCGGCTGCCCCTGGTGCTGCCTGCTTGCCTTGCAGGGTGGCTCCCATCGGGCACTCCTGGCCAGAGCCTCCTGAGAGCGGGGGGGGGGGGTTGAGCCCTGGCTGCTGCAGACCCACCACGTGGCCTTCCTTTCAGCAGACCCGAAGTGCCGGCAGCCCCCGAGCCTCCTTGAGCCTTTCGGGTCTGGCCAGAACCAATCAGCCCAGCAGGCGCCTCAGACTGGGGCTCGGCTTCCTGGGGAGGAACTCTTGTGCCCTGCTGGACTTGCAAGGCTGGGGAGGATCTCTGTGACGCTTGGGGTGATTGGGGAAAGATGTTTTCCATGTTTGCTGTAGTTCTAATTCAGATTTACTAATTTAATGTTGCCCCTGTTAGATTAGAGTGAAGTGCCCGCTCTGTTGCGGCACGTTTTCTCTTCCCTCCCCCCCTTCTCTTCTCCACTGCTGGAAATCAGCAGCCCCTCTGGCCCTTCGCAGGC
This sequence comes from Thermophis baileyi, assembly GCA_003457575.1. NCBI lineage: Eukaryota > Metazoa > Chordata > Lepidosauria > Squamata > Dipsadidae > Thermophis > Thermophis baileyi. Next base: position 21,402 of record QLTV01002507.1, read on the forward strand.
AGAGATCCCGAGTTCCGTTTGTAAAATAAAGTTTGCTGGAGTGTTTTTGTAAATGTGGCTGATAAGCACAAAAACTGGAAAGGCTTTTTTTCTTTTTTTCTTTTTGGTAAACCACGGAATTGCCTTCCTCCACCCTCAGATTTGTACGGTACAAGCAATAAAAGATTTTATTTCTTGGTTATGTGGTGGTCTTTTTTTAATGTTTATTAAAATACTTTACAATTTTAAAGCAACACCCAAGCTCCTGTTCATTGTAGTTGATTATCTACAAATTCAATCCCAGATATCCGTGGTCTTTTGAGGAAGGCCACTTACCTCATTTTCACACGGATGAGCGTTTTATCCAGGGAATTTCAGCAAAGCCCATCCATCCCCCTCTTCCTCGCCTTCTTTAAAGCTTCGCAATTTAAGCCCCCTCCTTTAAATGGTGGGCCATTTCCTTCAGTGCTGCTCAATAGCCACCCAGCTGCCAAGGGAGAGGCACTGAAGCAAGCCACCATCGTCAGGCAACAGCCCCCACCTGCCCCCGTTCAGGAAATGTGTTCTTGGTGTAACTTTCCCTTCCATTCCGCCATCGGTTTTGAAAAGCGACATACAATAAGAGCATCCTGCAATATTATATTCTATGTTACCTTAGAACATCCAAACGTCCCTCCTGCTCCGCTCGCTCTGCTAATGAGCCCTAATTTAGCCAAGCTGGGAATCCTCTGGCGCTCTGAGCTCCCTCCCACCTTGTGGCAAAGGCCATGGCGGGCCCCGAGAGGAGGCCCTGGACGCTGCTGCTGCTGCAAAGAGCTGTTCTCTCGGTAGGGGCCTTGTTTGTGGGGCAGACTGTAAGCCGAGTAAGTGCCCTGGGCTGTTGGGGGTCGGGCGGCAAAGGGTGGTCATTGAAAGAAACGCTATTCTTGTCCTCTCACTAAGGGAGGACCTGTGGCCATTATTTTTCACCAAAGCTGCCCTCTACCAGTTCTGGCAATCTGGAGGAGCAATTCTTTGGCATGGACCATCCCTTACAAGCAGGCCTCAGTAGCTCCTCTGTCTGAGCTGCAAAGTTACCCTCTGCTCACCTGGGTTCCTCAAACGGGGGGGGGGCAGCCTCTCAGTCACTTGGGAGCAAGGACTCACCCCCCCCTCACCAACTCAGGAGATGCCAATGGAATGCCTGCCATCTCTGGGGCAGCTGGGAAGGTTCGCTAATAAAATGAGGCTGCATCCACCTCTGAGGAGGGTTGTGTGTTCCTTTAAACGACCCTCCTCTTTCAGTAATGCTGCTCTGTTTCAGGCGGATGAGAAAAGGGAGCCTTTGAAAAGCAAGAGCAATGAAGGGCGGAGCACCGAAAAAGCATCTGGGAAGGTGGGTCACTCCTGGCCCTGCAGAGGAGAGCTATGGGGAGGGAGGGAGGAAGGAAGGCAGGAAGGCAAGAAGGAAGGCAGGAAGGCAGGCCAGCCTCAGCCTGAAGTTTCAGATCTGGAAATTATTTGGTGCTCTCAGGAATCAATCCTGGGGGAAGTCAACCCAAGGTTGGGGCTGCAGGGGGGCCACTGGCAAGAACCCAGCTGGTCAAGGGAGAGAAGATGGCCAGCCCTCCTCCTCCTCTTCCTCCTCTGTGGGATTGCACAAGAGGCATGTTTCAGCCTCTTTGCACCTGAGCTGTGGCAGTGTGGGAGGAGCAAATCCCCAATCCTGCCCCCCTCCCCGCCAAGACTTTAAGCTGCCAGATTGCCAGGGGATTGGGTGCAATAGGACCACCAGAAACTCTGGCCGGGGAAGGAGGTGGAGCTAGGGTGCCTCTGTCAAGCATTAGGTTGCATCCATTAGATTGGCAAGGGGGGAGCTCAGCGGGTGGGCTCCCCTGGTGGGCCAAAGGCCCGGAATCCTGCCCTTGAACAGCATTGGACCCAGCAGGAGGCAACCACGAGCCCTCCAGGGCTCCAGGGCTCCGGGCTCTGGGATGGAGGGCAGCAGGTTGTGTGCAAGGGGTGTGGGGGGGGGAGGCGGCTGCTTGGGCTTTGCTTTGGCAGGTAGCTCTCCCCACCCCCACAGCTGCCCGATTCCTCTCCTCTCCCAGAAAAAAGGCCTGGAAAGCTATGAAAAAGAGGCTGAGAAGCGGGGGTGCCCCCAAGCCCTGCCTGAAGCTCCTTTGCCGAGAGAGCGAGGTGAGGCACTGATAACCCAAAAGGGCCCTGGAGGGCAGCGAAGGGAGCCCATCTCGGGGGGGGGGATAATCCTACGCATGCACCACGCTTTGTGACAAGCCGGCATCCCCTCATCTGCTGACCTCCCGGTCTCCCCCCTCTCCCCCAGTGGTCCCAGCCTCGCTGGCCCTTGCGCAGGAGCTGTCCCAAGCGATGCTGCGGATGGACATGGCCCTGGAAAGGGAGTATGCCTTCGACATCTTTAGCAACTTGATGGTGAGCACTGGCAGTGGAGCCCCCGCCCCCCGCCCGGCCTTTGGCAACACCCGGCCTGGAGGCCCGTGGCGTCGTGCATCCAGAATACTCTTTGCTGGGGAAGCAGGCGAAGGCAGGAGAGCCGGCTTGCTACATTCCCTGCGGGAACCCAATGAAGGCATCCCGGATGGCGCTTTCTCCTCTGGAATGGAGGAAGATGCTACCAGCAGTCTTGGTAACTGTAAGACAGGGACTGACCCCCTTGGCTTGGCCCAGGTTTCAGGGATCCTCTGATGGCGTCTCTGCCTAGCCAAGGGAGCCTAAATCTCCATCGTTTGGGGGTTGCTGGCTACCTATGGCCTCTTGCTGTGTGTGCTACGTACACCCCCTGGCCGGGGAGCATAGGGCTGCCAAGGGGTCTGCCCTGCGCTGGAGAAGAGCAGAGCCGAACACCGCCTCCCCCTCAGCTCCATTCCAGGGAACGTCTCTCTAGTCCACCCACTTCCCCTGGCCTGCCCAATGGGCACACTGTGCCAGGGGCCAGGCCCTGCCCAACCTTTGGCTCTGACCTGTTCACAGCGGAAGCAGCCGTCTTATGCGTTCCAGGGCTTTGACCTGCCGCGGTCGGTGACAGTGGAGATGCGAGCCCTTCTGGTGGATTGGCTGGTACAAGTGCATGTAAGTGCTGGGCTTGGGGTGGCCTGATTTGTTGGGTCTAGAAGTGGGGGGGGGAGTTCCCCCTTACCTGCTCTGCTCCTTTCCCCCCAGGAGTATCTGAATCTGGCTGATGAGACCCTCCACCTGGCCGTCCACCTCATGAACTGCTACATGAGAGCAGGCCGGGTCAGGATCCCTCGCCTGCAGCTCCTCAGCGCCACCTGCCTCTTTCTGGCGTGCAAACTGGAGGAGCACACCTGTCCAGAGGTGAGAGTGCGAAAGCTGGATTCGGGCATGTCCATTGCCCTTCCAGAGACCGGGGCAACCAAAGCGACTCGCTCGCTCTGGTTCAGTCCAGCAGCCCTTCTTGGTCCTTGGCCTTTGAGGCTGGCAGAGGAGGGCATCTGGGCCTCTGGAAGGCCCCACCACGTTCTGGCATCAGGCCCGAGCTGCTCTCTCCTTTCCTGCAGCCAGCCCAGCTGTGCTTCATGATGGAGAACTCCTGCAGCCGAAAGGACCTCCTGCGAATGGAACGCAAAATCCTGGCCCGGCTCAGGTTTGAGCTGCACTACGCCAATCCCATCCACCTGTTCCGCCTCCTGGCAGAAGTGGCCCATTGCACCTTGGAGGTAAAGGTCCCCAAGTGAGCGGGCCAGGGCCCAGAACCAGCTGCAGGGTCACCAGTTGCTGTTCCCAAGCGGTCCCTGGGTCAAGGTCCCTGGCCTTGTGGGAGGGCAGGAGAGAGAGAGATGTACCTGTGCAGACCCGGAGACCCCCCCCCCAGTGATTTAGTCCTTTTCTCCCTCTTTCCCCATGCCTGTTCAGGTCCAGTTCTTGGCCCTCTATTTCCTGGAAGCGTCTCTGATGGAGGTGGACTGCCTGCGCTTTGAGCCCGCTCAGTTGTCCTTTGCGGCTTTGTTGTGGGAGGGTAGGAGAGAGAGAGATGTACCTGTGCAGACCCGGAGACCCCCCCCAATGATTTAGTCCTTTTCTCCCTCTTTCCCCATGCCTGTTCAGGTCCAGTTCTTGGCCCTCTATTTCCTGGAAGCGTCTCTGATGGAGGTGGACTGCCTGCGCTTTGAGCCCGCTCAGTTGTCCTTTGCGGCTTTGTCTCTGGCACACCGGCTGTCGTGGGAAGCCAGAATCCAAGGCATGGATGCGCTTCAGGAATATTTTCCAAAGTTCCACATGTACAGGTATGATGAGCAAGGAACGGAGGTGATGCCAATGAGAAATAGCGGAGGTGCAAATAATTTGGGGTCTCTCCCTCATTTCCCAGCTTTTTAAAGCACAACCTCTTGGATGTGAGACTGCATGTTCCTTCATGTGCCAGAGGGCATGGGAACCACAGGTGTGGCTGCTGCCCCAATTCTTGCATGGCACCAGATGTCTCGTGCCCCATGGGGTGCCCGGTTACATTGTGCCCCATTCAGGACACACTGGAGGTCAGCTGCAGCCCAGCGAGACAGGGCCCTGGCTGTCCCCACAACCGCAAGGCTGGGGCATTTGAACAGTAACCGACCAAGGATGGGTTCGGTCGGTAAGTGCCCGCCAACCGCTCCTCTCTCCTCACAGCGAGGCCGAGCTGTCGGATGTCTTCCCGTACATGGCCAAGGCAGTTTTGCAGGGGGCCAACGCCTCCCTTCGTGCGATCTTCCTGAAATACTCCAGGCCACAGAAACTTTGTGTCAGCACCAACCCTGCCATTGCTGCCTCTAAGTTCCTGAGCCGCTTCCTGGGGATCCCATCCAATGAAGGAGGAGGATGCCGGGGTGATGTTTGAACTGTCCCTTCCCTCTGCATGTGGGAATGGGGAGTGCAGAAAGCCAAGCATTGTCCCAGGCATGACTCTAGGCTCAGGAGGGTGTGGGACCCCTTCTCTCCTTTTCTTCCTTCATACAGAAAACTTTCTCACTTCATCCTGGTCCGTTTGTCTGTCTATCCCACCTTCTCTCTGCAGTCTTGAGTCTTGCACAATTTCTCCCCCCCAAAAAAAAGAGATTGTAAGCCAAGGGACTTCATATGTCTAATAAAGTGTTTTATTCTCTTGAAAACACTCTGGCTTCTGAGGTCAGAAAAATGGGGTGCTTCTCCCTCCCATAGAGCTGGCAGGACCCAGGAGACAAAATTGCAGTGTGGGGCCCAGGCGTCACAGCTCAGGGCCCAGAGGGGCTGGGGGGAGCTGCTGCTGCTGCTGCTGCTGCTGTGGCTACCGGCTGAACATGCCAGAGGGCATCCCAGGCCTTCAATTCTCCCGCTCCAACCCCATTCCAAGCAGCTTACAAGCCATTTCCACATTCATTCATAGGTAGCCGTGAGCCCTCCCTTACCTGCTGCTGCTAATACAGCCCCGTTGACTGGCTCCTCTCAAGCCAACTTCAGCCTAGCCGGCTGTCTGGCCACGCAGCTCCCTTCAAACTCTGGGAAACCCGATCTACGAGTCCAGCTTGGAAATCGCTGGAGACGCTTTTCAGCATCGCGTCGAGCAGGCCTCGGAGGCAGGCAAGAGGCGCTAGCCCGCCCACCCGCTGGAGCGCTGCCTGGGGCCGCCTCTCCCGGTTTGGTCCCGAGCCGTGCGAGATCACCTGCTGGTGCTGAGGCGGGAGGAGTTTCCCACAATGCACTCGCGCGCTGTCCGCGGTGCTGAAGCGGCGCTCGTGGCTCTGCCCGCATCCCTCCCTCTACGCCCAGCCTCTCTGCCAGCTCCCCGTCCGGCGGAAGCAGGCGTTGGGCTAGGCATGGGTCTCGGCCAGTGAAGGCGGGGATGGAGGAGCGCAGCCCGTACCAGAAGAGCTGCCCGGAGGCCGGCGGGGCCTCCTTGGTGCTGGGGACGGGCGGAGGGGGCTGCCGGGCCCGCTGCGCCGCGGCTGCGGAATTGGAGGCCAAGCTCCGGCGGGCGGTGGAATTCAAGGCGGAGGGGCATCGCTGCTACAAGCAGAAGAAACTCCGCGAAGCCATCGGCAAGTACCACCGAGCCCTGCTGCAGCTGAAGGGACTGGAACCGCCGGCCGCCGAGGGGGAGGCCGAGGCGGCGGCTGCGAAGGGCAGCTCGCTGGTCGCCTGGCGTCGCCTGTCCGCCGAGCAGCGGGAGCAGGCGGACAGCACCGAGATGGAGTGCTACGACAGCCTGACTGGTAAGAGCCCGCCCCCGCCGCCGAGGTGGGAGGGAGGAGGAAGCCGCGTAGTCCTGGCCCCAGGTCGGGAGTAGAACGGCCCGACCCCGCCCGCCCAGCTGGAGAGAGCTCTTCAGAGTCGGACGCGGCTCCCAGCACTGTGGAAGGGGCCTCCGTTGCCTGCCGACGCCCAGGGAACCGCTGCTTGGGGCCAACTGGAATTCTGCAAAGCTTGAAAAGGCGCCACCGTACTTAATGCTGCCGTTTGGTCATTGAATGCCAATTAAGCATGCTTTTTGCCGGTAGCCTTTTCCCCTTAATGTCATCAGGTATTCCTTTCAATGGAGCCAAGCTGCTCACTGGAACTTTAAAAGCCCCCTGTATGATGGGCCGAGGCCACCTAACTGGCCCAAAGATCCCCCCCCCCAGGGCGTTTCACCGCTGACCCGCCTGCCTCACAACTGCGCCCCAAAGCGCCAGGCGATGGCTCCCGGCCCGTCCTGGTTGCGGACCGGCGTCCTTGCTTTGAGACTAGCGGTGCGGGACGGAGGTCCTTCTCAGCGGCTGGCAGCACCGTGAGGTCTCCTCTGGGTCCTCCGTGTCACGTGGTTTTGCCACGACGAGCCCTTCTAGAAGCGAAACAGGTGGCTAGAGCTGCACTTCCGGTTGCATTCTTGGTGTGCAGAATGGAAGCCTTCAGCTGGGTCATTTCAGGTGGGATTTGTGGCCTGAAATGAACTTCGACAACTTTGTGGTTTTGTCTCATAGAAGAAAGAGAAATTACAAAATGAAGGAAAGAGCTTAGTATGTGAAGAGGAAGAGGAGGAGGGGGAAGAAGAAGAAATAGACCCATCCCAGTTTATCCCTAAAGAGTTAATCTTGGAAAAAAGAGGGAGCCGTACAATAGCATCACTGCTTGGCAGAACTAGTGCGGCGCGCGCGCAGTCTCTAGAAGGAGCAGATCTCCTCCCCCTCCCCCCATTTGCTGCAGTCTGAGGTACCAATTGGCCCCGGGCCGGATCAAGCGCAGCGCGGGGCCCCCGACCCCTCGGTGGCGGCTCAGTCTCACCACGCCGCCCCCGCCGCAGGTGAAAGCAGGGACGGAGAGCTCGGGGTGTCTCGGTGCCTTCCGCTTTCTTCCCCGCAGCCTGCCTCCTGCAGTCGGAGCTGGTGAACTACGAGCGAGTCCGCGAATATTGCCTCAAGGTGCTGGCCAAGGAGAAGGGCAACTTCAAAGCCATGTACCGCGCGGGCATCGCCTTCTACCACCTGGGCGACTGCGACAAGGCCCTGCTCTACCTGAAGGAGGCCAAGTGCCGCCAGCCCACAGGTGGGTTTCTGGGCGGGCCGCGGGCCAGGCGGAAAAGGGCCGCTCGGGGACCCTTGCTCCTGACCCACGGCCGCTCCAGCCTGGCCAGGCCCGGGCAAGAAGGGGGGCGAAGCCGCGCGCCACGTCGGAGGGAAGCGGGAGGGGGGCACTTCCCATCCGGCGCAGCCCCCCCCGCTCACGCCCCCTCCCCCCCCAGACACCAACGTCCTCCGCTACATCCAGCTGACGGAAATGAAGATCAGCCGCTGCCACCAGCGCGAAAAGGAGGTGACCGCGTAGGAAGGACCTGCCCCCTCTCCCTCCCTCCGGTGTGGCCGGGCCGGGCCTTGATCGAAGCCTCAGCTGCGTCCAAGATCCGGGAATCCGCGGTGCCCGCTTCAACCCGTCCAGCGATGCTCTCGAGAGACAGCTTGACCCAGAGCGACCCCCCGCCCGCCCGGACTGCGGGCGGGAGAATGTAGGGTTTTTTTGCCAAACACCTCTGGGGCACCGAGTCCTTTCTTGGGGTGGGGAAGGGCGCAAGCGGGACCTTCGACAGGCTCCAAAGAGGGGCTTTCGGAGAGGCGCGGATGCCTTTCACGGCTCCGCCTCCTGGAGGTTTTTCCTCGGAAGTAGGAGAGAGGGGTAAAAGTGAAGGGAGCAGCCAGAGGGTTCTGGTACTGTGGCCCTCAACTCCCACCCCCTCCCCCACACACAGAATGGGTGAACACAGCGCTCTCTTGGACAGGCAGATGGAGCCGCCGCCGAACTCCCCTCGCCCCCCCCCTGCAAAGAGCAGCAGGGTTTTCTAGTGGAAGGAAGGAAGGAAGGAAAGAAGGGAAGGGAGGAAAGAAGGGAAGGGAAGGGAAGGGAAGGGAAGGAAGGAGAGAGAAAAGTGCACCTTCCTCCTCACACTCAGCATCTCACCTGGCAGGAAAACGCTTGTGTCATTGTCCCCATCCCCCCCCCCCCCTTCGGCTCAGTGGCTGCCCAATTGCTTCTGGTAGCCCTTGGAGGGGAGATTTGTCCTGCCTGGCTGGTCCCCCTCCCATCTGCAGCCCATTCCCCTCCCTGGGCCTAAAACCCAGGCTCTGGTTCTGGTTTGTGCCAGAAGGTGATCAGCCTCTCAAAATCCCTCTGGATCCACAAAGTGGTTCCCGACCACCTAAATAAATCAGTTCCTGGGCAAAGGGCTGCCACGGGCATCCCACCCAGCCTCCGCTTAGTGCTGATGGGCAGAAAACCTTTGGGCAGACCCCTGGTCCTTCTTTGCGAATTGGGGTTTCTTCATCCAAACAGCAAACCGTTGGAAGGAACAGGCTGGGCCTTGCCCTCTGGCAACCATGCAGGAGGGGCCCTGGGGCTGGCTGGGGAGGGGCAAATGGGGTGCAGCTTCCTTGTGCCAGGGCCATACAGAGGACAGCAATGCTAACTGGGAGAAGGGCTACCAATGGCCTGCTCCCCATTGCTCAGTTCCTGGCTGCCTTCACCCCCGCTTGCAAAAGGCCCAGTTTTGACGGCCGCCTGCTGCGATGCTGAAGCCCCGGTTGGGGTTAGGTATTCAGAAGAGACAGCCAGGCTTCCTGTGTGTGTGGGTGAAGGTGCAGCCCAGAACCTGGGAGTTGGGGGTCTCCTGGCTGCCCTGCCACGATGGCTCTGTGATTGGAGCAGTTTGCCTGAGAGTAGCCATCTCATCCCTCGGGGCAGGGGCTTCACTTGGCATGGGGAGGCCTTCTCACAGAAAGCTGGCTAAGGGGGTCTGCCCAGGTATGCCACGCTCCCCTCTCCGGAAGGTCCTGCGAGCTTCGGCTGTAGCTGTTTTATTTCCTAAGAAAGCCTCTCTGATTTGGGGGGGCTCAGAGGCCTCCTTGGAAAGTGCAACCAATTCTCTGCTTTGCACTTAGAAATCTAAACTCACCTGACAAATATGGGGCAGAAAGGGAAGGGCTGGGAGCTCTTCAGTCGCCTGGGTGAGCCTACCCTGCAGGGCTGTTGGAGGCTGAAGCCTGTAGGAAGATCATGCCATACTGACACTGCAGAGCAAGGGCAAAGGTGCCATCGCACAAT
>QLTV01002508.1:7952-22250 GCA_003457575.1 Thermophis baileyi
TACAGTCCATGGTCCAGGAATCCAAAGTTTTTTTGGTGACACCAACGCTTTAGCCAGTGGTTCACTTCTAGAATTATTTGTTCTCTTACCGGATGTTGTCCTTTCATTAGAATCTGCCTGCCTTCTTCCTTCAATTGGGTAAGTAACTGTTTTTGTTTTTGTTTTGCTTTTTTAAAAAAAGTAAATTGGGGGGGGGGTTCTTGGGGTTTTTTTTAGGAATTTTTTTGGCAGGGGCCATTCTGTGTGCTTTTGCAATGCTGCTTAGGCAGGGGGTTGGACTAGATGACCTTGCAAGGTCCCTTCTCCCAACTCTGTAAATCTGTTAAATCTGTTAAATCTGGTGTGTGAGTCAGTACAGCTGCTTTTGCATGGTGTGTGAGTCAGTACAGCTGCTTTTGCATGGTATGTGAGTCAGTTGTGTTGTTTTGTGTTGTGTGTGTGTAAAGTGTAAAAGTTTTTTTTCCAGCTCTTTGTGGCTCTGTGAGGCTCATGTTTGTGGCAGGGGCCATTCTGTGTGCTTTTGCATGGTGTGTGAGTCAGTTGTGTTGTTTTGTGTTGTGTGTGTGTGTAAAGAGTAAAAGTTTTTTTTCACCTCTTTGTGGCTCTGTGAGGCTCATGTTTGTGGCAGGGGCCATTCTGTGTGCTTTTGCATGGTGTGTGAGTCAGTTGTGTTGTTTTGTGTTGTGTGTGTGTGTAAAGAGTAAAAGTTTTTTTTCACCTCTTTGTGGCTCTGTGAGGCTCATGTTTGTGGCAGGGGCCATTCTGTGTGCTTTTGCATGGTGTGTGAGTCAGTTGTGTTGTTTTGTGTTGTGTGTGTGTGTAAAGAGTAAAAGTTTTTTTTCACCTCTTTGTGGCTCTGTGAGGCTCATGTTTGTGGCAGGGGCCATTCTGTGTGCTTTTGCATGGTGTGTGAGTCAGTTGTGTTGTTTTGTGTTGTGTGTGTGTGTAAAGAGTAAAAGTTTTTTTTCACCTCTTTGTGGCTCTGTGAGGCTCATGTTTGTGGCAGGGGCCATTCTGTGTGCTTTTGCATGGTGTGTGAGTCAGTTGTGTTGTTTTGTGTTGTGTGTGTGTGTAAAGAGTAAAAGTTTTTTTTCACCTCTTTGTGGCTCTGTGAGGCTCATGTTTGTGGCAGGGGCCATTCTGTGTGCTTTTGCATGGTGTGTGAGTCAGTTGTGTTGTTTTGTGTTGTGTGTGTGTGTAAAGAGTAAAAGTTTTTTTTCACCTCTTTGTGGCTCTGTGAGGCTCATGTTTGTGGCAGGGGCCATTCTGTGTGCTTTTGCATGGTGTGTGAGTCAGTTGTGTTGTTTTGTGTTGTGTGTGTGTGTAAAGAGTAAAAGTTTTTTTTCACCTCTTTGTGGCTCTGTGAGGCTCATGTTTGTGGCAGGGGCCATTCTGTGTGCTTTTGCATGGTGTGTGAGTCAGTTGTGTTGTTTTGTGTTGTGTGTGTGTGTAAAGAGTAAAAGTTTTTTTTCACCTCTTTGTGGCTCTGTGAGGCTCATGTTTGTGGCAGGGGCCATTCTGTGTGCTTTTGCATGGTGTGTGAGTCAGTTGTGTTGTTTTGTGTTGTGTGTGTGTGTAAAGAGTAAAAGTTTTTTTTCACCTCTTTGTGGCTCTGTGAGGCTCATGTTTGTGGCAGGGGCCATTCTGTGTGCTTTTGCATGGTGTGTGAGTCAGTTGTGTTGTTTTGTGTTGTGTGTGTGTGTAAAGAGTAAAAGTTTTTTTTCACCTCTTTGTGGCTCTGTGAGGCTCATGTTTGTGGCAGGGGCCATTCTGTGTGCTTTTGCATGGTGTGTGAGTCAGTTGTGTTGTTTTGTGTTGTGTGTGTGTGTAAAGAGTAAAAGTTTTTTTTCACCTCTTTGTGGCTCTGTGAGGCTCATGTTTGTGGCAGGGGCCATTCTGTGTGCTTTTGCATGGTGTGTGAGTCAGTTGTGTTGTTTTGTGTTGTGTGTGTGTGTAAAGAGTAAAAGTTTTTTTTCACCTCTTTGTGGCTCTGTGAGGCTCATGTTTGTGGCAGGGGCCATTCTGTGTGCTTTTGCATGGTGTGTGAGTCAGTTGTGTTGTTTTGTGTTGTGTGTGTGTGTAAAGAGTAAAAGTTTTTTTTCACCTCTTTGTGGCTCTGTGAGGCTCATGTTTGTGGCAGGGGCCATTCTGTGTGCTTTTGCATGGTGTGTGAGTCAGTTGTGTTGTTTTGTGTTGTGTGTGTGTGTAAAGAGTAAAAGTTTTTTTTCACCTCTTTGTGGCTCTGTGAGGCTCATGTTTGTGGCAGGGGCCATTCTGTGTGCTTTTGCATGGTGTGTGAGTCAGTTGTGTTGTTTTGTGTTGTGTGTGTGTGTAAAGAGTAAAAGTTTTTTTTCACCTCTTTGTGGCTCTGTGAGGCTCATGTTTGTGGCAGGGGCCATTCTGTGTGCTTTTGCATGGTGTGTGAGTCAGTTGTGTTGTTTTGTGTTGTGTGTGTGTGTAAAGAGTAAAAGTTTTTTTTCACCTCTTTGTGGCTCTGTGAGGCTCATGTTTGTGGCAGGGGCCATTCTGTGTGCTTTTGCATGGTGTGTGAGTCAGTTGTGTTGTTTTGTGTTGTGTGTGTGTGTAAAGAGTAAAAGTTTTTTTTCACCTCTTTGTGGCTCTGTGAGGCTCATGTTTGTGGCAGGGGCCATTCTGTGTGCTTTTGCATGGTGTGTGAGTCAGTTGTGTTGTTTTGTGTTGTGTGTGTGTGTAAAGAGTAAAAGTTTTTTTTCACCTCTTTGTGGCTCTGTGAGGCTCATGTTTGTGGCAGGGGCCATTCTGTGTGCTTTTGCATGGTGTGTGAGTCAGTTGTGTTGTTTTGTGTTGTGTGTGTGTGTAAAGAGTAAAAGTTTTTTTTCACCTCTTTGTGGCTCTGTGAGGCTCATGTTTGTGGCAGGGGCCATTCTGTGTGCTTTTGCATGGTGTGTGAGTCAGTTGTGTTGTTTTGTGTTGTGTGTGTGTGTAAAGAGTAAAAGTTTTTTTTCACCTCTTTGTGGCTCTGTGAGGCTCATGTTTGTGGCAGGGGCCATTCTGTGTGCTTTTGCATGGTGTGTGAGTCAGTTGTGTTGTTTTGTGTTGTGTGTGTGTGTAAAGAGTAAAAGTTTTTTTTCACCTCTTTGTGGCTCTGTGAGGCTCATGTTTGTGGCAGGGGCCATTCTGTGTGCTTTTGCATGGTGTGTGAGTCAGTTGTGTTGTTTTGTGTTGTGTGTGTGTGTAAAGAGTAAAAGTTTTTTTTCACCTCTTTGTGGCTCTGTGAGGCTCATGTTTGTGGCAGGGGCCATTCTGTGTGCTTTTGCATGGTGTGTACCGTTTCCAATTTAACAAACCTCATGACCATCAGCGTTACTGGCCTACCTCTTTCAAAATGGGACCCTGCTCCTGCAGTGAGCAGGTGGCTCAAAGAACATCGCTCAGCCGATGATCCGCGCATCAAGGGCAAGAAAAGTGGAAGTGGGGAGAGTGCCCCTGACGACCCTAACTGGAAATACCTCAAACAACTGAAAGTTAAAGTTATTTTCTTTTTGTAGGTAAAAAAAAGGGCAAAGAAGTGACGTCGACTTGGCCACGCCCACCCGGTCACCTGACCACCAAGCCATGCCCATCCGGTCACATGACCACCAAGCACGCCCAATGAGTCACCTGACCACCAAGCCACACCCACCTGAAGCCACGCCCACCAGACCTCAAGCCACGCCCATAAAATAAGCCACACCCACAGAACCGGTAGGGAAAATTTTCACATTTGACCACTGTGAGCAACTGCAAGAATTTAAGAGCCAAGGAACAACACTCCCAGTGAAAAAGCTTAGTAAGAATAAGGATAAGAGCTGCAGAGGAGCTGCAGGCAAGAGATAAATACTGTTTGCCAAAAATCCCTCCTCTGCTAGAAGTACCTACACATACCAATAAAGGAGAATATTTGTAGCTCAGCATTGAAATGAGGGGTCTTTGGTGCTCTCTGAGCTTGTTTGTTTTGTTTTGCAGACATTTCATTACCCAAACTAGGTTACATCATCAGTGCTAGTAAGGAGTGCAGTTTGCTGTCAGTTTATATTCTAGTCTAGTCTATTACCTAATAAATACTGGAATGCTTGTTTTTGTCTACCAAAGTCTGTACAGCAAGGTCATTCTTGAAGTTATCTTTTTATTAATTTGTATTAAAGTCCAACTAATGCAATATCTAATAAAATATTTAATGTATATGTCTGCCAATCTCACATACGTGAGTCTGGGTGGTTTACAATAAAATAGATAAAAACACATATAATACAAAAAAACCCCCAAAACACAACAGCCAGGAATTTAAAAAACCCACTATTAATATAGCCAGGAGATGCATCTCACACCCTGGCCCTAGGCTGAGACACAAAATCAGGTTTTAAAGGCCTTAAGAAAGGCCAACATATAATAATAATAAAAAATACTTTAAACCATATTAAATATAATCAGCATTTCACAAAGCAGTAAGAACTACTGTAATGGTAATGATAGAACTCAGTAAAACTAGCAAGTCTTGAAATATATGTACCCCTTATCTATGCAACTGATCAGAGAGAGTGCAACCCTTCCAGAACTGCATGGTCACCATTTAATTGAACAGATGACTTACCTACTATCAGTATATCTGTCTCTTTGGGACTGCATCTCAGTTTATTAATTTGTTTGGTCTAGTGTTTCAGGCACCAGACTAGAAACTAGGAGACTAAGTTCTACTCCTGCCTTAGGTATGAAATCACTCTCTCTCAGCCCAACTCACCTCACAGGGTTGTTGTGGGAAAAATAGGAGGATGGAGTAGTATTAGGTATGTCTACCACCTTATTTATAAAAATAATGAAGGCAGGATAAAAATAAATTTAATAAATAGAATCTCATCCATTACCATACTTAAGAATAGGTAACTTTTAATGCTCTAGGTTGATAAACTGAAACAACAGCTCCAGCAAACAAAGCTTGGTGCTTGGAATGGCAAAGAGAAAGACCAGAGCTCTCCCATTCAAGACAATCATAGCATGGTCCTATCAACCAAGGTATCTTTTCTTTACTGTTCCTGTTAGAAAATGGCAGGAAACAGAAACTCTCTTGAACTGTGGGAAAGAGTCCTTTATTGAGGAAAAATGGCCTGAAGTATTCAGTACTCAGTGGCTTATATAGGAAAGCCAGAGCAATTATTTGTCTTCAACCTAAGGCATAATGTTAGGAATATGGCTACTTTTTGTGTGTCTGTTGACTATACAGGTAGTCCTCGACTTACAACAGTTCATTTAGTGACCGTTCAAAGTTACAACGGCACTGAAAAAAGTAACTTATGACCGTTTTTCACAGTTACAACCTTTGCAGCATCCCCATGATCTCTTAATTGTATTAATATTCCATTGACAATCAAAGGAGAAAGGTCTAGTGCTCAGCATAAGAACCTGATTGATATGCAGATGGCCCCAGGCTCAGTTTCTGGAGCAACATTAAGTTGGAAAAATCTTTAAGAACCATTGGCTGTATTTACATGATGCAAAGAGCCTCACACACAGCTAACCCTATATTAGCTTAGCTACATGTTATCACTGCAGTCAGATTATACTTCAGTATGATCGGAGATCACATTAAAAAAAAAGGATTATACTTCAGTATGTTGTGCAAACTCAAAAAATTGGAATGAATTTAGCAAGCATAGTCCATTAAACCATGAAATAAGTGCACTGAGATAACAGAGCAGTTGTCAGACTGTCTGGAATCAGTGGACTAATGGCCAAATCCTAAAATAGTTTCATATGTTCATTACTGATGGGGGAGGGTTGGTCTACAAAGTTATGGGCCATCTATCCCCCTCGAGAATATTTTATGCTTGCACCAAGGTGTTAGTGGCTTCTTGATACAACACTGCATGTCCTTGTTTGTAGGCTTCCCCACTTGCATCTTTTCCAGTCCTGAGCACTGTATCGATCAGCCCCTGTTTGCACAACAGTTTCAACGGTGTCAACCAGGAATTAGAAGAGGTGTTTGTAAAGGAGCAAGGACACGAAGAACTCCTCAGAGTGAGTTATGGCTGGTGGGGCAAGATATGAGAGCCACCTTATTTGGAACTCAGGGCATGTCAATTTTGTTGGATGTTTACATAGTCTTTACACTGCCAGTTTAAATTACCAAGCTCCTCCCATCCAAAAACAACTGCATGTACATTTTCATGCACAGTTTGGATTCCCTACTTTGAAATTCCCAATCTCTCATTTAATGAGGAAAGTGAAATTCTGAATATTATAATTTCCTCTGACTATAGTATGCTATATGAAGTACAGAATACATTTCAGAGAGATCTACATTGCACTGTTCTTCACAGGGCTGACCATCAGACAGAGCAAATGTGCAAAATCCACTTTTGGGGACAAACTATGTTTTGTTTGCAGGTGATTGTGATAATTGTGGGGTAGAACTTCAGAGAATAACAACTCTGGGCATCTCCTCTCAGTTTATATTCCAGCAGAGGGAGGAACTTGGAGAAAGAAAGTTGTGGGGGACAGGTGGAAAGCCAGGTCTGAGAGAGGCTCCAACCTGAGTCCCAGCCTGAGACTACTTCCCCCGATGGGGAAACAAGGTTAGGAATAATTTTAGGGCTGTAGGTGTCAAGGTTCCAACAGATGCCCTAATTAACTCATGAGTCTCAAGCCAAGTTTCAAAAGAAATCCAGTTATTTATTAGGAGCAGCATGTCGGCATCTACTCGGTTGAGGTCAACTCTGCCGCACGTGATTTACAGCTCATCTTTGACCCTGTTTCCCCCCCTCCTCTCAGTCTGTGTCATAAATCACATTCTCCAACGAGGCACTCCCGCGGGCAGTAGAAGACACGCCTCACAAGCCGGCTTTGGTAATCTGAGATCCACCCTTGGAAGAAGGTATGCGTGGAATGTGCTCCCCCCGTGCTGCCCATGACAACTCGAGAGCAGACTAGAAATGCTTTTGTGAGTTGACATTCGGCTCCCCTCACTTCCTGGAGGCGACCTGTGCAAAGCAAAAACAATTTGAGTACAGGTATAGGATTTAGGGATGCATCCCCCCCCCGGGGGGTAATTTTAATTGCACCCTGACTGGGTTGATGATCTTTACTATGGGGAATGGTCCCATAAACTTTGGCCCTAGTTTCTTGCTGGGGAGTTTTAACCTCAGGTATTTTGTGGAGAGGTAGACCTTCTCCCCCACCTGGAATGACCTTTGCGGGGCTCGGTGTTTGCCTGTTTCTTATAGGTTTGCGCCTCTTTAGCTAGCGCTTTCTTGACATTCTCCCAGGTTGCTTTCAGCATTGACATCCAGTTGGTCAAGCTGACTGAGGAGGGGGGGTCCCTAGGATATTCAGGCATTGGGACGAAGTCCATGCCACTAACTACTTTGAACGGAGTTAGTCCCGTGCTACTGTGAACAGCATTATTGTACGCGACCTCAACGAAAGGCAGGAGGTCCGCCCAGTTGGACTGCTGATAGTTAATGTAACACCTCAAGTACTGTTCTACCATGGCATTCAGTCTCTCTGCCCCCCCCCCGGTTGATGATCTTTACTATTGGGAATGGTCCCATAAACTTTGGCCCTAGTTTCTTGCTGGGGAGTTTTAACCTCAGGTATTTTGTGGAGAGGTAGACCTTCTCCCCCACCTGGAATGACCTTTGCGGGGCTCGGTGTTTGCCTGTTTCTTATAGGTTTGCGCCTCTTTAGCTAGCGCTTTCTTGACATTCTCCCAGGTTGCTTTCAGCATTGACATCCAGTCGGTCAAGCTGACTGAGGAGGGGGAGTCCCTTGGATATTCAGGCATGCAGGTGGTAGATGTGTTTCAGGAACAGTTTGGCCAACTGGTGGGCTGAGGGTAGACAGCTGCTGGGGATGAAGTGCGCCTGTTTGAAAAATAGATCTATTACAGACCAGATCACCGTGTTCCCCCCACTTTTCGGCAACTCCACTATAAAGTCCATTGTGATCTCCTCCCACAGTCTCGTTGGCTCTGCCACCTGTTGGAGCAGTCGGGGGGTGGGGTGTCTTCCAGGTCTCCTTTTCATGGTGGTGCAGATGGTGCAGCTTTTTACATAGATATCTACGTCTTCCTTCGTGCCGGGCCACGAGAATTTTCTCCTCACTAGGTGTAAAGTTTTTAGGAACCCAAAGTGGCCTGCCGGTTTGACATCGTAACTCCTCTGGAGGATTAGGGTGCGTAAGGATTCTGGAAGCGTCGCGGCAAGACAGGCTGGAAAATAGCAGAGCTCCGACGAGCTTCGCGAAATTCAGCCTGACAAACCGCTGTTGGGGGGTCTTCGGACCGGAAGGTGAAGAACGAGGGAGAGGCATCTCAGGCGACCTAGAGGAGCAGGCAAGCTCCTCGAGTGGTCAGAGACAGCTTTTCGGACCGGCGGCGGCAGCCATTTCTGAATGACTGCTACAAAGCTGGGGCAACCGGACCAAGTTTATGTGCAGGAGCGGTGTTTGGACAAAGTGCTGAAACCGGGTGAGAAAGTGACCAACTCACAGGTAAAATCAACTTTTAATTTGGAATTTTAAAGAATTTCCCAAGCTGAAACAGCGGCTAATTGGCACTTGGGAACTGTAACAAAGGAGGGGGGGGGAATGGAGACTAAAGTATTAAAGCCCAAGAAGATTACTTGCATCTTGGATATAATTTTAATTGGAGAAATATAAATAACAGAAGGAAGAATTTGGTGAGAAAACCTCTTTTTTTGGTGGATTTAAAGTTATTATTTGACAGTTTTGACAATCAGCTGGGAATGTACTTTGGAGTGGAGAGTGCCATCTACTGGAGAGAAGAAAATATTGCAACAACTTGTGGATTGTAAAAGAGAAAGTGTAGCTGCCTGACCTTGACTGCAAGATGATAACTTGGAAAGGCTGAGAATTTTTAAGGAGTGTTTGTTTTGCCTATACTGCTTGGCTTTGTTTTTTCAACGGTGGCAGAGGATAACAAACTTTGGAATTAGATTGTATTGGACTATTATTTGAATTGGATTTAATAGAAACTGGAAAATAAAAAAAGAGACTATATGGACCTTAAGTTTTAATTTAGTGTGATATAACATAAAAAGCTTAAATTGGCAATATGTAGATTTGGATTATGAAGAATTATTTGTTATGTTAAAAAATGTGTGTGAAACTGTAAAAGGTGATAAAAAAATCAGAAATTTTGTTGGAATATACAGAGCATGAAATAGTAGAAGAGTCAGAAATTGTGCTGGAAAATACAGAAAAAAAACAGGGATTGAAAGCAAAAAACGACAAGATGATTTCACTGGGATTTACAGTGACAAGAATAGAGCTGAGAGAGGGCAATATTATTCAAAAAAGAATCAATCAAAGGGTAAAATGGGAAAGAATGGGAAGAGATTAGAGAAAATTGGGGGGAGAACCACCACACGAATATAAAAATCAAAAGAGAGAAAAAAGACTCAGGAGAAAAGATATATGACATATAAAAAGAAAAAAAGAAAAAGAAGAAGAAGAAGCTAAGGGAATGGGACAAAAGGAGAAAATTAATAAGAAGTGGAATTTTTGAGAGACCAAAGGAAAATGGCTAAAAAAGGAAGGCTAGTGGAAAAAGAAAAGAAAATAAGGTTCATATTAATAGACTTAAGAAAACTGCATTATTATTATTAATGGTAGATAGTTGATTAAGTTAAAGGTTTATGGTAAATGTTTTAGTAGTAATTAAGATATATGATGTATATTATTCATAGCAAAACAGATTTAGTAGAAAAAGTGGGGTAGGAAATTTGGCATATTTTTAACTGTGGATTGTTAATTAAATTAAAGGGTTTTTGGTGTAAGATTTGAGGACGATGATGTATACTGATTAGAGTAAGACAGAACAGAAGATGGAATGTGAAAAGGAAATTTGTTATATTTTTAAAGACAATTTAAATTAAATTAAATTAATTAAAATATGAGAAGAAGCTGAAATATACTGGGACAGAAAATATGAGAAATGTATGCAGTGAATAAGATAGTTAATTGATGTTATTGTAAGGGATTAGTAATTTGGGCGATTAGTAATACTATCTATGTATTAAGAAGAAAATAAGTTAAGATAAAGAAATATGTAATGAGAATATTATGGGTTGGAATTGAAACAGAGTGTGATAATGGAATGGATTATGTATATGAAAAGCTATGTAATAGTGAGCTGGACATCACTTTGTGCAGAAAATATGTAATGTTTGTTGGAAAAAATATAAAAAAACTTTTTATTAAAAAAAAATGGATTTTGGGACGTAGAGTTTCGTCCCCTTCCACACTAGGTCATCTCTTTTTGTCAAGATGTGTTGGTTGTCTCGGAACCAGGTGTCTGCTAACAGTTCGGTTTTGAGTTTCGTGGTTAGATCGCTTGCGGGTTGGTCTTGCTGGTCGTGGTGTTGTTGTCTGGTGGTCACCTGGGCGGCTGTTTGGGTAGGGGGATACTACCTCCTCTCGTTCACATTTGTACTGGGGCATGAGGGAGAGGGCATCAGCTAGAAAGTTCCTCCCCCCTGGAATGTGCTTTAGCACGAAGTCGAACCAGTTGAAGTATTGAGCCCAGCGGACTTGTTTAGGCGATAGTTTTCACAGGGTCCGAAGGGCCTCCAGATTTTTGTGGTCAGTCCAGACTTCAAACGGTCTCTGCCCCCCTTCCAGCAGGTGGTGCCAGGTTAGCAGTGCCCCTCTCACCACGAAAGCCTCTTTTTCCCATGCAGCCCATCGTCTCTCTGTGTCCGTGAGCTTGCGGGAGGTGTAGGCACAGGGCTGTAGGTTTCCTTGGCTATTTCTTTGGAGTAGCACTGCTCCCACTGCCACGTCGCTGGCGTCTGCTTGGATGACGAAGGGTTGTTCGGGGTCAGGATGCTTCAGCACCGGTTCCTTTGCAAACAGTTCTTTCAGTGTTTCAAATGCCTTTTGGCAGGTTAAGTCCCACTGTAGGGGTTGTCCCGGGTGGGGTTTCATTCCTGGGGCCCCTGTCTTTAGGAGGTCTGTCATGGGTTTGGCAATCTTCGCGAAGGAGGGGATGAATTGCCTGTAGAAATTTGCGAACCCTAGGAAGCTTTGTAGCTGTCTGCGGGTGCGAGGGGGTTGCCAGCCTAGGACGGATTGTACTTTGGCTGGGTCAATCTCTATACTCTCATTTGACACTCGGTAGCCCAGGTAGTCTAGCCGTGCGCGGTGAAATTCACATTTTGATAGCTTGACGTACAGGTTGGCTGCCAGAAGTTTTTCCAGTACCCGGCGAACTAAGGGTATGTGGTCGTTCATGGTCTCAGTGTAGATGAGGATGTCGGTGAGGTAGACGAGGACCCCCTTGTAGAGGTGCTCATGCAGCACCTCGTTTATTAACTGCATGAACACCGCTGGGGCTCCCTGCAGTCTGAAAGGCATCACTTTGAATTGGAAGCTCCCTAGGGGGCAGTTGAACGCTGTTTTCCACTCATCTCCCTCCCTGACGCGTACTCGGTAATATGCTTCTCTGAGGTCTAATTTGGTAAAAACTTTTCCCTTGGCTAGGTGAGATAGCATGTCCTTCATGAGGGGGAGGGGGTATAGGTTGTGTACACACACGGCATTTATTCCTCTAAAGTCCATGCACAATCTCATAGTTCCATCTTTTTTTTCTTTGAAGAGGACTGGCGCTGCGACCCGTGGCTTGGCTGGCTCGATGAACCCCCTTGCTAGGTTTTTGTCTATGTATTTGTGCATTTCTTGAATTTCCCGGGGCGTCATGGCGTACAGTTTGGGCTTGGGTAGTTTTGCCCCAGGGATGATTTCGATGGCGCAGTCCGTCTCATGGTAGGGAGGCAGGACGTCGCACTCGGCCTTGCTGAATACTTCTGCGAGGTCCTGATATTCCCTCGGGATCTGTTCAGCCTCTGGGGTTTTGTCGGAGGTGGCTGCCAGTTGTTCTGGTGGGCCCTTTTTGAGGGTTCCCTGCGTGGGCGGTGTTTCTGCTTGCTGGTGTGGATGGGGTTGGGGTCCCCTTGCTATCCTCAGTCTGCGGCTGCCCCCTTGCCACCAGATGGTCGGTCCCCACTTGTTTAGCCAGGAGAGTCCCAGTATGACTGCGTCTGTTGTTTTGGAGGCTATTACGAATCGGATTACTTCCCAGTGGTTCGCTAGCTCTAGCCTCACTGGTTCAGTCAGGTGGGTGGCATAGGCTCCCCCCAATAGGGACCCATTGACCTGTTCGATCCGGATCGGGTGGGCCAGCCTTTTCGCTCTGATCCCCAGTTTCAGGACTGTGGTGAGGTTCATCAAGCATCTAGTGCAACCTGAGTCTATTAGGGCCTGAAAAGTCCCATGGTTTCCTGTTTTCGGGGCTGTTAGGCATATTGGGAAAACGAAAGGGTGAACTGGTACACTCACCATTGGGTCGTTTTTGCCCTCATCCTCGCTGTCGTAGGATTCCAGCGATTGGTCGTCGTTGCCTGGGGTTCCCACCCCCTTCAGCTGGGTGGGGAGGGACCTCTGCAGCCTGGAGGGCCTTCCGGGACGTGTCGGTGGCACACTTGGGGCCTCGTTCCGGTCGTGCCCTGGGTGGTGGCTCTGGCCTTGGCTTCGGGGCGGGGGTTGCGCATGCTGATACCATGTGGCCTATCCCCCCGCATCTGTAGCGTTTCAGCGGACTTCGTGGGAGGGCTGGTTTTGGGGCCGGCTGTGGTGCTGTGGTTCCCCATCGGCTGGGTGGTCTCTGGTCTGGTTGACCTCTCTCTTTAGTGTCTGGTTACTTTCTCATGTCGTTTGCGCGCAACCCGCCGTCGACTTTTATGGCTACTTGGAACCACTCAGAGAGTCGGTTCAGGATGTCCCGGTAGGCAGTTACCTGGGCGATTTGCTTGTCCAGGCTTGTTCTGAAAAAATACACTAACAGTCGCTCTGGTATAGGGGGTAGCTTCCCAATGACTCTCCTGAATTCATGGATGTGTTCTTTGATGGGTTGCCCCCTCTGCCTTAGGTTTCTGAGCTCATCTTCCACGTACGGGTCCTCCTCCACCTCCTCAAATCTGGCCTCTAGCAGTTGTAGGAATTCATCTACGTCTTGCAGTTGGGGGGCTCTCCTCTTGTGGAGGGCTGCTAGCCATTCCCTTGCTTCTCCCTCTAGGCCCTCTGCGATGGTATTCACCATGGCTCTGGGGGATGGGTAGAGGTGTCCATAGCATTCTAGGTAGATCTCAGCCGAGTCAAGGAATAGAGCTAGCTGGTCTGAGTCCCCATCAAATTTTCCCCTGAAGCGGGGCGGTTCATTCAGCACTGCTCCTCCCTCCTCCTGTCGGCCCCTGTGGGCCTGCGCTTGATGTGGCTGGCCCTCTTCCTTGGATCTAGTTTGGAGAGGGGGAGGGGGTGCACTGCTGCGTGGGAGTGGCACTGGCTGCAGTCTCTGGCTCCTCCTTCTGGTGGGGGGGGAAGGGGGGCTGCGTTCCAGTCTGCATCTCCTCACTTCAAAAGGATCAGCTGCCCCTCCCCTCTCTTTTGGCCGGCATGACGGCCCCTTCTCATGAATGGTGGCTCAAATTCCTCCCTCAGTTGCTCTATGGAACTCTCCAGGGGCTCCAACAGGGGCTTTGGGAGCCTGGCTTGTGCCCAGTCCCACATCCAATCCACTGTTCCCAGCTCGCTCACGGGCTTTCCCTTTTTCTGGGCATTGGGGTGGGGGAACTCAACCTCAGCTGCTTTAGGGGTTATCTTCCACCAATGCTCATCCCTTCTTACTTTGGTCGTCTCAGCTTTGATGTCTGGGAGAGGCTGCACTCCAGTTGCAATCAGGCTGCTGGGTCCTGAGGTTGCCTGATTGGAGGTAATCTCTGCCTCCTTTTGGGTCGCTTGCAGCAGGCTTTCTTCGGATAGGCCACCCTCTGCCATGGTTGCCTGAGTTTCTCTCCAAGCACCCCAGATATCAGGGAGCGGTTGGAGAGCCCGGGTGTTGTGGCCAGCCGGCGACCCGTGCAGCTGGTTGCAGACTCCGACAGCGAAGAGGCTGTGGTGGTGATGCGCCGGCAGCCTGTGCAGCTGGTACCCGAGTCGGACAGTGAGGAGGTTGGTGTGGACTCGGTGCCAGAGGCAGAGATGCAGCCAGGGCCTTCAGAACCTCCAGAGGCTCCCATCACTGACGAGGAAGAAGAGGAGGAGCCTATTCTTAATGCACGGGCATGCAGAGCTGTCAAGAGGCAGGAATGGTTCCTCAGGAGGAGGTCTCCTTGGGAGTAAGGCTTGGGGATAATTGGCCATGCCCTTAGCCTATTTAAGTAGTGACCACACTCAACCACATTGCAGGAAACAACTCCGTTCAATCCACGT
>QLTV01002508.1:36392-47013 GCA_003457575.1 Thermophis baileyi
CCCCCGGCTCAAATTGTATCGAGCAGTCCAGGGGCCGGTGAGGGGGGAGGCAGTTGCAGTCTTCTTCACTACACACTCCCTCTAGGTCTCGGTATTCTGCTGGCACCTGCTGGGAGCCTGGGGGCGTGGTTTAAAGCGCCGGGGCTGCCAGCTGGGGATGGTTTGAGTCCAGGGGTGCTGGCTCTTTCGGGCTGCTCTGCTTCCCTGGTGGGGGTGTAGGCCCAATGTGCAGGGTTAGCTTCCGGTACCCATCCTCCCATTTTATGGTAGGGGTCCACTTGTCTAGCCAAGCAAGCCCTAAAATGATTGCTTCAGACATCTTGGGGGCAACTAAGTTCCTGGTGGCGTCCCATTTGCAAGTCTACCAACTCGGTGAGGAGAGTGGCGAGGGCCCCCCCAATTAGCGATCCGTCCACTTGTTGGAAGTGGATCTGGTTTGCTAGGGGCCTGGTGCTGATCCCTAGCTTCTCTACCACTGCCTTGCTGATTAGACATCTCGAGCAGCCCGTGTCTATCATGGCATCTACGTCTCCCTCTTTTCCTGTCTCTGACACTGTGATTTTTGCCTTAATGAGGATGGGGCGTACGGCTTCACTCACCATTGGGTCGTCTACGCCACTGCCTCCCTCATCCCATTGCGGGGGCGATTCCTCCGCTGGTGATGTCTCTGCATCGTCAGGCGGGGGAGGGGACTCCTCCGCTTGTAGGGCCAAGCGCCCCAGCTCTGGCGGTTTCGTGGACTTCTTTCTGGGCCCAGGAGTTGGACTTGCCCTCGGTAGCGCGATGGGGGTCGGCGCCAGGCACTCCGAAGACCGGTGGCCTGCTTGGCCACATCGGTAGCATTTCATTGGCCGCGTTGGTTCAGGGCGTGGGGCGTCGGTTTGCCTCGGGGGAACCCGGCGTCCCAAAGGCCTCCTGGCCGGGCGATCTGCGGGAGGCTTTTTCCGACCTCGAATTACGTGATCCAGAGCGATGGCGGTCATGTACCACTCTTGGACTCTACAAGGGACCCCTCGGATCTCACACGCCTCTTTTAGTTCAGGATCCAGGGCATCTCGGAACGTGTGCACCAAGAGACGTTCAGGCCAATCTCACACTTTCCCAGCTGCTCTTCTGAATTCCCACACTAATTCTTTCACTGGGTGGCCTGCTTGCTTCAACTTCTGAATTTGTTCTTCGGCTTCCACATCTTGGGCCGCATCGTGGAACCGGACCCTCATTAGTTGGACAAACTCGTTCGCGTTGTCTAGTTCCAGGGCCACTTCGTCATGGAGTTCAGCCACCCACTCCGCTGCCTCCCCCTCGTTCATTCCCTTGGTTATCTTTTCAATTTACTGTCTATCCGACCGGAATTCCGCTCCGTGCTCATCAACGTAAGCCCACACTCGGTGGAGGAAATAGGCTAGTTTCTTGGGATTCCCATTAAACGTGGCATGGAACTGGGGGGGGTGGGGGTGGCTCCCAGACCAGCGGGGCGGCGGCTTGCACGTGCACGGCCGGCGGAGCGATGGCTTGTTGCGGGGGCCCTCTGATTAGCCCCCCTCCCGGCTGCACCTGTTGGCCTGCTCCAAACGCGCCCCAGTCGGCGGGGAGGGGTCCCTGCGCTTGCGGCGGGGGTTGTGCAGCAGGACCTGGCATCGCGGGGGCTGGTTGCGCCACTTTTCAATTTACTGTCTATCCGACCGGAATTCCGCTCCGTGCTCATCAACGTAAGCCCACACTCGGTGGACGAAATAGGCTAGTTTCTTGGGATTCCCATTAAACGTGGCATGGAACTGGGGGGGGTGGGGGTGGCTCCCAGACCAGCGGGGCGGCGGCTTGCACGTGCACGGCCGGCGGAGCGATGGCTTGTTGCGGGGGCCCTCTGATTAGCCCCCCTCCCGGCTGCACCTGTTGGCCTGCTCCAAACGCGCCCCAGTCGGCGGGGAGGGGTCCCTGCGCTTGCGGCGGGGGTTGTGCAGCAGGACCTGGCATCGCGGGGGCTGTTGCGCCACTCCAAGCCCCGGCGTAAGGTTGGTTGGCAGAGGGGATCCCGGCGTCCATGGGCATTGCGCCCATCCCATTCCAGGGAAGAAAGCCCACCAGGGTGGGGCTTGCCATGGCGGCACGATGCCGAGATTTGGCGGCTGGGCTGGAGTTGGCAGTCTCCACGCTCCCTGCTGCCAAGGATGCGGGCTCCCTAGGCCGGCTTGGTGGGACACCCGCAGTTCGGGGTGAAGGGTGTAGAGGTCCCCTGGAGTCCTGCTGGCCGCAGTGTGGAAAGAGGCTGTGTTCCCACTCAACTGGGGCACCAGGTGCTTCCTTGGAGAGGAGAACGTGGGTTGTGCCAGGTTCCATCTAGTGGCTTCGGGTCCCAAGGGGGGATTTGTCCAACTTACGCTTAGGCGTCCGAACTGGTCGTGGAGATCCATCAGCGATTGACTGCGAGACAGCGGCTGGGATCCCTCACCCCTCGTGGGGCTTGCCACGGCGGCACGATGCCGAGGTTTGGCAGCTGGGCTGGAGATGGTAATCTCCACGCTCCCTGCTGCCAAGGATGCGGGCTCCCTAGGCCGGCTTGGTGGGTCGCCCGCAGCTCAGGGTGAAGGGTGGTCCACGTAGGCTTTGCCCCAGTGTAGAGGGCCCCTGGGATCCCGCTGGCCACGGTGTGGAAAGAGGCTGTGTCCCCACTCAACTGGGGCCCCAGGTGCTTCCTTGGGAAGGAGAACGTGGGTTGGGCCAGATTCCATCTAGTGGCTTCGGGTCCCGATTGGGGATTAGTCCAACTTATGGTTAGGCGTCCGAACTGGTCGTGGAGGTCCATCAGCGATTGACTGCGAGACAGCGGCTGACAACCCTCGCCTTCGGACCGGCCTGCGAGTGTGATTTTCTGTTGCCTCCACTCATGGGCCATGACTAATCCCGCGCCCGGGTGAGGCTTCCATGTTTGCTTGGGGGGACCGAGGTTCAGGGTAGCTGGATGAGTTTTGTAAGAGAGATTCGGGTTAGTGTCAGGGTTCCAAATAGCGTCTAAACCTAAATCAGAGTCCAATGCAAAGTATTGTTCAAAGTTCCAATTTATTAATAGAGCCATGTTGGCACAACTGTGAGAAACCCAAATCTGATGCTACGAGGGTTTCTCCACCCAGTTGAAAGAGCAAGCCCCTTGTCCCCACCCCCACAAGTTCATCACGTTGGCCAGTCGTCTTCTGCCAACGTGTCCGTTACTCCCATCAGCTTCCGGGCAGGTGCTGGACAAAGGATGACCTTGAGAATCTAAAGGAATTTGTTATGGCTACATTTCTACATCCCTCATGCAATAGCCCCTCCCAAATTCCCACAGCAAGAATACGTTTCAAAAGCATAAAGTGTGGCAGGCCAAAGTGTCCAAATAAGATGGCTTCGGCCTGACAAAGGTTTTGGTTCATTCTCTTTATATGTTGCGCCAGGTCTTCTTTTTCAAGGATGTTCAATTTGTGTTTAGTTAAGTCCATTTGCTGTTTTAAATTTATTTTTTGTGGTTCCTTTTGTAACTCTACCTCGAGTCTTCTATATTCTTCTTCTAGAGTTTTTTGTTGCTGCTTCTTCTTTTTGTTTTTCTTCACTGTATATGATATAGCAACTCCTCTCATATATGCTTTCGCTGTGTCCCACAAGTTTTGTAGTGACGTATCTTCTTTCCTATTTTCTTTAAAAAAGAATCCCATTTGTTTTTCCAACGTCTGTCTAAATTCTCTATCATTTAATATCGATCGATTTAGAGTCCATCTTGTACTTTTCTTTCGTCCTTTCCAGCTAATTCTCATTGGATTGTGATCTGCCCATAAATTTGTGTCTATTTCTACCTCGTATACATTAGTATTTAGTTCCATCGACATCCATACCATATCAATTCTGGACCAGGATTGGTGTCTGTTAGAGTAAAATGTGTATTGGTTTTTCCCCTGGTTTCTCTCTCTCCATACATCTTGTATGTTTAACTCTTCTGCCATTTTAAAGAAGGTTCTAGGTAATATCCTTCTTATTCCTTTCTTTGTTCTATTACTTTTATAGTCCAGTTTTTTATCTATTATTGCGTTAAAGTCTCCTAGAAGACAAAGATTATCACACTCCATGTCACGTATAGTATTATATAATTTTTTATAAAATTGTTCTTGTCCACTATTTGGTGCGTAGATTGCAACTAGGAGTACCCGCTTTTGATTTAGTGTTGTTTCCACAATCAGAATCCTTCCCTCTTCATCATTATATATTTGGTTAGCCTGAATTGTTTCTTTAACATATAACACCACTCCCCTCTTCTTTTGTTGTGATACTGACACAAATAGTTTTCCCAATTTAGAATGTTCCAGTAATTGCTTGTGTTGTTCTTTTATATGAACTTCTTGTAGTGATATTATATCTAGATTCAGTCTTTGTAGTTTATTGAAGGTTTTCTTCCTTTTCATGGGAGAGTTCAATCCATTAATGTTTAGTGATAGTATCTTAAGATCTTCTTGCATTGTTCTATCTATATCTAGGTCTTATACTCCTTGTTGTTCTTATTTCTCTCGGTTCTTTGGGTCTTGCTCCGTTGCTCTCTGTTCTATCTCTTTTCTCTTTTTCACTTTCCTTTTGCTGTAGTTTCTTTTCTTCTATAGCAGGCATTCTTTGATCTCCATCTTCTGTTGCTTCTCTCTCCTCTAATTCCTCTTCGGTACCAAAGTGCTGATTGTGAAACTCCAACGCTTTATCCAATGAGTCCACTCTATATCTCTTTTCACGCCATGTGACCAATATTCCTTCCGGGGTCAACCATCTGAAATTGACGTTATATTTAATCAACAACGAGGTTAGAAATTGGTACGGCCTCCGCAACTCTCTGACTCTTCTTGGAACCTGTTTTAGGACTACCAGTTGTTTCCCTTTATACTGTATTGGTTCGTCTCTCATCTTGTTAAGCACTTCGTCTCTCATCGATTTCTTCACGAATCTTACATGCACCTCCTTTGGTAGATTGTGTCTCCTTGCAAAATTAGTATGGATTCTGTATGTTTCGTCTATTTCTATCAGCATCTCTTCCTTCTCTGTCCCTAATGCCTTTGCTAGTAACTCTGCCATAGCATCCGGTAAGTCCTCCCCCTTCTCCTCTATCATGTTCTGGAATCTCAGATAGTGTGCTGCTTTCTCTGACTCCAGAAATATTACTGTGGTTTCTAACTCTTTATTTGCCTGGATTAGTCTATCACTTATTTCATCTACTCTTTTTTCTTCTTTCTCCATCCTCTCTTCTATTTCCTGTATTTTCTGTTCATTTTTTGTAATCAATTGCTGGAAGCTTTCAAACTTTTCATCCATCTTTTGTATCTTTTCTTTTAATTCTCCCGTGTCATTTCTTACTTCTCCTATCTCTTTCTTCATTTCATCGTGATTTTTTGCCATGGCTTCCTGCATCGATTGTAACATAGCCTGCAGGTCCTTGAATGAATTTAACTTTTCCCTTTGTAGCATATCTTCTATTGACCTCTGATTTGACAGGCTTGAGGCAGCTGATGATGGTTGGGAGGCAGGTTTCCTCTCTATCCCTACCTCTGTTAGATTTATAGTACTCGTCATGTTTAACAGTTTTACCACACATTTTTTTTGTATCCAACACTTCCACCACCTTTTTACACGTATATAACCCTCCAGTACTCAATCTCACTTAAGCTATAGATATAAACCGAGACATAAACATCTTCCAAATCCAATCTCACTTCAATCCTCCCTTTAGACCATTCTTTTTGTAATCCACAATGTCTTACATACAGTTAAAGGAAAGGGTAATAGTAATAATGAGGCAGGGGGTGGGATGCATTTAATTTAGTTATAATAATAATCATAGGAGTAAGATTATATCGTGTGAGAAATGCAAGCTTTTGGAAAGTACCGAGAAGATTGCAAATTGTACCCAAGTATTGCTTCATGAACCATGTACTAAGTAAACAACTTTTGTAACCTTAACTGTAAGATTTGGGCTAACTGGAATTAGTGGATGGTGTAAGATAAGCCCCAGCCCGGTAGTGTCTTAATTATCCTTATAAGGGAAAGTATAGCCATATAACCAATTATGATAGCTTCTTCTTTCTGTATAGCTTGATAGGGTAACGCCTCAGGAAGGGCTGGGGTTGCTAAATGAATAAAAGTAATACCTTGGGCGTAGCCCGGGGTTCAGACTTTTTTTTGCCATGCTTATGCTCTGAACCTTTGCGCAAATAAACCTGTGTTCTCCAACCCTGCGTGGTCTTGTGTCCTGAATTGGTAACAGGATTTGCTGCAACAATAATAGTAATAATAGTGGTAGAAATAGTAGTAGTAGTAGTAATAATAATAATAATAACAACAACAACAACAATGGTACTGATAATAGTAATAATAACAATGGTTCCCGGATAGGAAATGTAGATTGTAGTTCAAGAGGGTTCAAAAGGTATCGCTCTATTTGTCTTTAATGTTCTGCTTTATCTGTCCGATAGTCTTAAGAGTTCATCAGGTGGATTTGTAATCCATAGCGTCTGATAGATCACTTCAGGAGCCAGGCAGCCTTTAGCCTTAATCCATATTATTTATAATCCACTACCGATCAACCAGGTTGTAAAATATCAAGTATCCAAAAACAAAGGGAGAAAACAAAGCAGAGCTAATGTCACAAAGACAAGTTAGTCCTTACTTCCACAAACCTTCAGTTATATATCCTCTTTGCCCAGTAGGTGTCCCCCTTGCATCTTGCTTCACTTTTCAAAGTGCTCTGTCAGTGCCAGAGGAAAGAACCATTTTGTTTTCCTTCTTTATATCTTTTCCAAGAAAGTGACTCAAAGTATTTCCAAAGCTAACTCTGTTCAGCTCTTCTTTTTAAAACTCCAGTAAACTCCAGTCCGGATCAGCCTCTCCGTTTCTTTTTTTTTAACCACAACAGCTCTCCCTTTGCTCCTTCCTTATTGTTATGGATCCATAGCTGCTCCGCATTTCCCCTTGCCGCTTCAACAGTGGGGGGGGGAGAAAAATCCCTCCCCTCCTTCTCACTGGAGCCCCTTTTCTTCTTAGGTCAACTTAGGGAGATTCACTCACTTTAATGAGAGTCGGAACAAAACTACAACCAGGACCAATCCACTGCTCTCTCCCGCTTTTTCACCGCTTCCTCTGACTGCCTGTCAACGCTTCGGTTCGGCCATTAATGGCTGTCTTCTTCTCCGTCTTCTTTCAGGAAGGATTACTCCCGATCCACAAAACAGACCGCCGCCCGTTTTGGATCAAAAGGACACCCTTCCTCTCCCGTTGCCCCTCCAAGGCAACTTCGGCTTCGAGAAGCCCCCCAGATGGACAGAAATCGGCTGTGCTCCGCGGAGCGCCCGCTCGCACACCCGTTCGCGCTGACAGTTGGCCCCGCCCAATTCTCAGTTTCTTAATAGAAGTCAATATGTTCCTATGTTAACCACTGTTCCCTCTAAGGTGTGCGGCCGCGCGGCCGCGCACGTCACAGGGAATTGCCGCGCAGCAGTTTCGAACTGCTGCGCAGCGATTTCCCATGTCAGAGGGAACGTTGCTGCGCGGCCGCGCACGTGACAGGGAATCGCCGCGCAGCAGTTTCAAACTGCCGCGCGGCGATTTCCCTTGTTAGAGGGAACGTTGATGTTAACCAAGCATCTGTACAATCTTACATTTTCCCTACATTCCATCCAGTTAGTATGTTACATTAGAGCAGTGTTTGCCAACTTCAGCAACTATAAAATGTGTGGATTTCAACTCTTAGACTTTTTAGTAATGGCAAGGCTGGGTGGGGAATTTTAGGGTTGAAGTCCACACATCTTAAAGTTGCTAAGGTTGGGTAGAAACTTAATTATTTTCGAATCTCCTAGGGATTTAGTGGTGGCAGCAGACCAAAATGGTAACAATGAAAGATGCGCACATGCCCCAGCAAGGTGGCTTTGCAATAAAACATATAACAGTGTACCTGTGAGAAAAAATAAATCTCCAATGGTTTCTTTGTAAAAGAGAAAAAGGAAAGGTAAGGGAGTTTTGTCACATGCACTTGCAGTGCATTTTATTGCTTATCATTGACTCTTTTCAAATACTGTGTCTAAGACTGGTGGCAACTATTGACCTATACCACCATCATTGAGAATTGATATATGCAGTCTTTAACCTGCTGCTGTGTACCTCAGATATTGCTCACTCACCAAAGCACAGTTGCATCTTGGTCAAATTTCATTATGGTGTCACTGTGCCTTACTCTTTGCCTTGCCCCCAAATCTATTATTGTCATCTAATTTAAATTATGTGTATTCTGATTTTTGGATATATTGTGGGGAAAACGAATGTTAGTCCTTCGGGTTTTGTAATCCACTGCCCCTTCATACTATTATTTCCAAAGCATATCCATATTCCATCAACCTATGGAAAAGGAAAAGGAGCTGTTCCACCAGATATATCTGGAAGACAAGCTTCATTTGGTTTCTCTTCTCCATGATTTTTCTTAGTAACTGTAAGCCTGCTAATAGACTACACTTTTGTCAGTATTTATGTTATGTAAATTGCTGTAGGATTGTTTTTGGGAGAAGAGGGATAAAATGTTTTAAATATTTAAAAATGTTGTCCAGGCCTCCCCATGGTTCTGCTTATTCCTGCCTGCTTTGTGCTTAAAGGGTGTCCTCTCTTTTAGATCTTGGATGTCCCAGATGGGCACAGAGCCCCAGCTCCTCTCCAGAGAGGCACTGGGGATTCCTTGTTGCCACGACTGGAAAACAGCAGTAGCAGCTGCAGCAGCCTTTCTCTTTCTCCATCCCCTTCAGCTGCTCTTGGACAATCCCCCAATACTCCTGCCCAAATAACAACTGATGAAGCTTTGCCAGGGGCTTTAGACAAGCCAGTGTTGGAGGCCAAAGGAAGAGGTAGGTTGGGTAGGTTAGTAGCAGTCTGCTGTTGTATAGAGCTTTGAAGAATTGCACATTGAAGGGGAGGTGTTATTGGCTGCTTGTTTTAAATGGTCTTTGACATTCAGCAACTTGAGGATGGGTTAGTAATGAAAAAGGGGAGGTCTGTATTGTATATAAACAAATATAAAAGTTGCAGTTAGTTTGCTGTAAACACTTGGATCTGATTATTTCTATTGGATGGGCAGTGTTTTGATGGCTGGGGAGTAAACATTTGGGATGTATCCAAAATGATGGTGCAAAGTGTTTGGAAGAAAAAAATGTTATTTTCCCCCCCTTGGAATTTTGGAGGTGTTATTTTTTATTCTGTGTTTTATAAATTGTTAAGTCTATTTTAGGGCATATTTCTTCTTCCAAATGGCAAGAAATTGTGCTACCAATTTTTTTGGCAACTATGGACAGAGGTTATTCTACAGACTATTAAAAGGGGTTAGGGGACCACATGCATCCTGAGAGCTCAGATTACCCACACTTTATTTATGGTCACCATTTCACATTGGCTGTATATACAGGTAGTCTTCAACTTACAACAGTTCATTTAGTAACCGTTCAAAGTAACAACAGCACTGAAAAAAGTGACTTATGACCGTTTTTCAGTTACAACCTTTGCAGTATTCCCATGATCATGTGATCAAAATTCAGATGTTTGGCAACTGAGTCATATGAGTTATGACCGTTGCAGCGTCCCAGGGTCATTTGATCCCTTTTGCGACCTTCTGACAAGCAAAGTCAATGGGGAAGCCAGCTTCACTTAAGAACCAGGTTACTAACTTATCAACTGCAGTGATTCACTTAATAACAATCCTTAATATAGGGGTGTCTGCAGGATGTGGTAAAAAAGTCAGGATGGCGGCTATGATGCAATCAAAGCTCCACCTGTTTCTTATGTGCATTGCGTGTCATGGCCACCATCTCTACTGTTTTTATTATACCCTGTGGACATCCCTGATATGAAAGTGTTGTCATTAAGCATGGTGAGACTTAATGTTTGCTTCTTTAGGAACTGAGTTTTCCATATTGGTAATGCTGGATGAGTAAAACACATATGCAGGCAGTGCTAATAGAACAGCTTTGTAATACTTAATGAAATGCAAACTTTTAAAAACAAATTTATGTAGCTGTGAAATTTACTCTTGTTTGAAAACCATTCCAGTACACTACATGGGAAATTTACTGCTTGAGCAGCCCCAAGTCCCATGAAAATAGTTAATAAGATTTCATTTCAGTATTTCGGTTCTATCAGAGCTACAACTCTATTTGCTTATAGTTCCACCTGAGGGTCAGAAATCTTGGTAGTATCTGGTAAAGCTAGCATATTATCTGAGTTTTCAGTACTTCTGCATTTATTTGACTGAATGTGTTCTCTTCCCTAATTTTCCTCTTTCAGAAAATGGCAGTACTTCACCAGTAGAATAGAATAGAATAGAATAACAGAGTTGGAAGGGACCTTGGAAGTCTTCTAGTCCAACCCCCTGCTTAGGCAGGAAACCCTACACCACTTCAGACAAATGGTTATCCAACATCTTCTTAAAAACTTCCAGTGTTGGAGCATTCACAACTTCTGGAGGCAAGCTGTTCCACTGATTAATTGTTCTAACTGTCAGGAAATTTCTCCTTAGTTCTAAGTTGCTTCTCTCCTTGATTAGTTTCCACCCATTGCTTCTTGTTCTACCCTCAGGTGCTTTGGAGAATAG
>QLTV01002508.1:48477-59443 GCA_003457575.1 Thermophis baileyi
CATCCTTCCCAAGCTCTCTCTAAGTTTATTGAAATTAGCTCTCTTAAAGTCCAAGACTCTAGTTTGACTTTGTTCTACTGTTTGTGTTTGCATAATGTTGAACTCCAATATTGCATGATCACTTGCCCCCAAGGTTCCTGTAGCTTCAACACCTTCTATCATTTCATCTCTGTTAGTGAGAATTAAGTCCAATATGGCTGATCCCCTTGTTCCCTTCTCTACTTTTTGGGTAACAAAGTTGTCTGCTAGGTTTGTTAGGAACCTGTTGGATCTTCCACTTGGTGCAGAGTTTGTCTCCCAGTTGATGTCAGGGTAGTTAAAATCCCCCATTACTATTGTGTCTTTGCCTTTGCCTTGTCTCCTCGTCCCAACCACTCCTATGTGTTCAAGCGGGAGCCTCCAGAGGGGTGTGAAAAAATCCATGCTTTTGAGGAAGTAGTGTAAGTAGGAGGTCACATTTATCTTTTGTAACCATAGGTGATAGAATGAAAAATTGAGAAGGATCAAGTACAGAACTGCTCTCCATATAACACTGACAGAAATTATGATAAAAGAACCAATTCTAATCTGAGTTGCATATGACTCCATGAAGCATTGATAGACAAGTATTTTATTTGTCATCTTTATATTAAATGTCTTTCAAAGATATTTCCTTACAATATACCCATGTCTTATCCTTACAGTAATCTTGAGAGACAAGCTGAACTTAAGATAGGGAGTGATTCAGGGTAGTGTTGTTCTCCCCAATCCTACTCTGAAACTCATGACACCTATTTTACTAAATATGTTAATGTTGCCTATGCTACATATTATAAGTGCAAAGTGAGCAATACAAAAGATGTGTCATCAGATTTCTAATATAGTTGTTTAAAAATGCACCTAAAAATCTTTTCTGTTCCAGCCCATCAGCAAACCCATTTTTGTATGGACTGAGTTTATTGTGAGAAAGCACGTAGAGTTTCAAATGTATCCATCGCAGCCCATCTATTTTTGCTTCATTGCCAAAGCAGATCAATGTTGATTCTGTGAACAAATTTGATTTGGGATGGATAATATTTAGAGTTGAAAAGTAATTCCCAGGTGCTTCTATACTTACATTGTGTTTCTTTCTTGGTAGCCATAGTGTCTCTTGGGTGGAGTGCTGTGCACATTAATGGATTTATGACACTATCATAAAGTATGTGCACTTTGTAAATTGAAAACTTCTAAGTCTGGTAATGTTTGTTGTACAAAACTCCATGCCTGTTGCACCATGCTGCTGGTAGCCATCTCACACACTTTTGCTGTAAGGTGCAAAATCCTGAAAGACAGAACACTCATTCATGTATATTTTAAAAACTTATTTCTTGTGCAGTCATCCTGTAACCTATCAAAATCTGAAACACTTGTTGACATTAGTTCTTATATACCTTTCTGATTTTTTTTTAAAGGCCTGATCAGCCTATCCTGCCCTCTTGTCCTGATAAGAACAAAGTCCACTTCAATCCAAGTGGCTCTGCCTTCTGCCAGTTTAGTCTGGTGAAACCTCTTATTCCCTAGACTTCCTGTTCAGAGATTTCTCTTCCTCTCCCAGCCCAATGCCACCAGGCACATTTTCCTCTTGCCAAGTCACTACCACTGTTCCCATCCTCACTTTACAGAGAGATTTGAGAGGAGACAAGTTCAGTGAAAAACCAAAATCTCCTTCATTAGGCTTGGAGTCCTGGAAACAGCACCAGTGTGAAGACACTGTCCTCATTCATAGTTCCCTGGTAGTCTGAAGCTCAAGGAGTGGCGCAGAGGCAAAATGAATTCATGGTCCTTCCAAGGCCTGTAGAGAAAAGTGCCTTGATACTGGGAAG
This sequence comes from Thermophis baileyi, assembly GCA_003457575.1. Classification (NCBI taxonomy): domain Eukaryota; kingdom Metazoa; phylum Chordata; class Lepidosauria; order Squamata; family Dipsadidae; genus Thermophis; species Thermophis baileyi. The sequence goes on from QLTV01002508.1 coordinate 50,319, forward strand.
TTGAGTGATTCCAGCAACAGCCTTAATATAAAGATTGCAATTGGACTCCTTTCAGCCACAGTAGTCCTGGTACTCCCAGTACTTAAAGCACTTCCTTTCCTTAAGCATCTCCGTCAATGTCTTTCTGCTGCTCAGATAACCAAAGAGCACCTAGTCTTCTCTGTTGGAATACATAGACAGTTAATTACCAAGATTGTCTTTCTCTCTGCTTGCTGTGTGAGGCAGGAGCTCATTAATAGTGTTTCAATGTTCCAAGAGATGTTTCTCAAGGTCCCTACAGAATAGAGAGTATGAATATAAGAACTTGTGTATGCTGATTGAACAGTTGATGACACTGGGTAAAAATTGAGCAGGTTAGTATTTCATAGGGTGCCAAGTCTGCAATATCCTGTTAAGATTCTTTTCATACCCTGCTTCATTGTATGGCACTCACATCACTGGAACACAATTGGCTAAATGCTTGAAGTATTTTCTTTCCTAATGATTATGATGCACCAGATAGTTGACTAACTATAATATTCAAGATGTGTGTCTTAGAGATAAAGATCTTGATTCCCTTAGTAAGAAGGAACAGCAAAGGAGGGAGTGTCCTGTCTGCAGTTTTTCCAGGTGGTCTTCCTGAAATTACTTCTTTCAAAAGAACTTTGCAGAATGAGATTGAAGCAGAAGCCATTCTGGAGAGATGAAGCTGTCAGTGAAATCAACATATGCTATTTTTCTTTACTATAATAAATTGAACTGGTTGAGTGTGCACTGGAGCTGACATAGGGCAACGCCTCGTGTGCCCTCAGATATGGCTCCGTGTGCCACCTGTGGCACACGTGCCATAGGTTCGCCATCACGGTTATAGACCATTTATTTATTTAAATTAGATTTTTTTTAAACCCTGCCTTTATTATTTTTATAAATAACTCAAGGCAGCAAACATAACTAATAATCCTTCCACCTCCTATTTTCCCCACAATAACCCTGTGAGGTGAGTTGAGCTGAGAGTGTGAGTGACTGGCTCAAAGTCACCCAGCTGGCTTTCATGCCTAAGGTGGGGACTAGAACTTACAAGTCTCCTGGTTTCTACCCTGGTGCTTTAACCACTAGACCAAAGTAGTTTTTTTTACCCCAGCAGAGAATGTGAACAATCCCTTTCCAAATCAAATCATCATGTTCTAAAGTGGTAATTAACTTATCCTTTGGTGGAAAACTATCTTAGCCAGAAGTACTGTATATTATTATCTCCTTTGCTGAGAAGAAACAAGGGGGCTAGTTATCTAATAGAGAAATTAAGAGATGGAGAAAAAGTGTCTTGGGGAAAACCATATCAGTTCAAGTTAGATACAACTAGATTAATGGCTGAGAAGTCACTCATGTATCTTGGACTTCAGGAAAGCAGATTTTAAAGAACTTGGGCAAAAGGTAGGCAACTTCTATGTCTCAAAATTATATTTAAAAAGGGGATGGGAGACCCTAAAAATGTAGGCATAGACTTGAACAATCCCCATTAGGACTGGAAGTTTTAAGACCCCTATAGGGATGAATAGCCATTGGTAGGTGGAAAAGCAAAAAGGCTTGTAGAGAATATGGAAGATGGGGTTGATAACAAAGGAATATACTTAGTATCTCAAGCCTGTAGACATAGAGTCAAGCTAAAGCTTAAGAATGAGATGAACTGTGAGGACACAATACAAAATACTTCTTTGAAGGGATAAAAGAAGAGTATGAGGTTGTTTTTTCACATAGAGAAGATGAAATTGTGTAACACCTTTGCATCTGTCTTCTCTCAAAAAAGAGAGACCTTTCTATGCCATTTAAGAAAGGGCAAGGGACACAGAAAACTAAAATTCAGTTACACATTTGTTTTTACTGATGAAGGCACTATGACCAGTTAGAAAATGTTATTTGTAATGTAAGCCAGAATGGGCTGGTCAGGAACAAATGGCATTAGGTGACCCCTATTTATGACAGTGATTAGTTCAGTACCCCAAGGGAATGATAAGGATATAATGTGTCTTAATCTCAGTCATTTTAAAAAGTCATCTCTATGGCCAAGGTGGATAAATGAGGGTTAGACTGTTTTGCATTCTGATGAATTGCAGCTGACTGAACCACACCCCAACAGTGTTGGTAAATGGTTTTGCAACATTCTTAAGGGGAAAAACAGTTAAGTGGCCTATGTCCTTAGTTTAGTGCTATCAGCATAGTTATAAAATGACTTACTGAGTTGGTTTATCAAATTAGCATATGAGATCAAGGTCAATTAACTAAAATGCCTTAAAGGTCAAAATCACAATTCAAAATAAGACTTGAACAATGCATAAAATCCAAGAGGATGATCATCTTTGACAAATGCAGTATCATACATCCAGGTGGGGGGGGGAAATCAACTTTATGGGTACAGAATTAAAGAGACTTAGCTTGGTGGGAATGCAAATAAGGATGTAGGTGTGCCATAGAATCACTGGTTAAACATGAGTAAGCAATCTGAGGTAGCAGCTAAAAAGTCCAATGCAGCCTCAGGCTGCAGGAACCAAAGCATTTGGTCCCAATCACAAAAGTTGAACTTCATTGGATATTTCTGTGCCGAGGTGGCGCAGTGGTTAGAGTGCAGTACTGCAGGCTACTTCAGCTGACTGTTCAGCAGTTCAGCGGTTCAAATCTCACCGGCTCAAGGTTGACTCAGCCTTCCATCCTTCCGAGGTGGGTAAAATGAGGACCCAGATTGTTGGGGGCAATATGCTGACTCTGTGAACCGCTTAGAGAGTGCTGTAAAGCACTGTAAAGCGGTATATAAGTCTAAGTGCTATAGTGCTAACTCTGCCTGGACAGGTTCAGATGAGAGATCAAGTTAAGAGGTCTGAAAATTAAACCCTATGAGAAAGTTAAAGGAGCTTGCACAGGAGAAGGCTAGAGCAGTGTTTCTCAACCTCTTCAACTTTAAGATGTGTGGCTGTTGGCTAGGGAATTCTGGGAGTTGAAGTCAACACATCTTAAAGTTGTGGAGATTGAGAAAACACTGCTCTAGAGGAAGGTAGAGTGGTTTGCAATATTTAAAAGATTCTCAAAGACAAAAGGGAGAACCTGTTCCCCTTGAAACTGAAAGCAGAGCAACAATCAATGGATTTAATTAAAGTTTGGTTGAATATTAGGAATTATGTTAAGAGTTAATGATCAATGGAAAAATCTATCTAGAATTATGGCAGATTTCTCCTTACTGGAGGTTTTAAACAGATTGGGTTTAAATCTGGAAGATACAGTTTGATAGATTCAAATATGTTCTTTCCAACTCTACTTTGTGTTGTAGCATGCTATCTTTTCTTCATATATTTTTAAATAAGAATAATCTTTCAAGATGTTTAGAGCCTGTCAGGAACTGAAGGAGGTATTAGCACCCACATTACTTATAGCTGCTGTTCCTCATTTTTTTTTCTTGAATAATTTTTTATTTTATTTGGAAAATTAGGGTAAAATACAAACTCCAAAAGGAAAAAGTTTTACAAAAATAAAACAAAGATAGACAAAGCATTAGAAAAGAAAAAATGTGCATTAAAAATACAAACACACACACATATATAATCCCCCCTAGTTGAATGCTGATAAATATATTGGAACAATATTAGTTCTCCCTCCCCCTTGAGAAGCAGGCCCAAAATTTATAAACTTCTACATCTATTTGCAACCAATTTGACCTGTCATCTATCTACTATATACAGCAGGGCTGTCAAACTCTCAGCCCGCGGGCCGGATGTGTCATGCGCTGGCCACGCCCACGCCCAGTTTAGCGAACGGGGAAAAAAGTCCCGATACGTTACGTGACGCCGCCATGACAACGCGAGTTTGACAGCCCTGATATACAGTATAAAGGCAAAGTAGTTAACAGGTGAACCAACAGCAAAGTTAAACTTCAAAGCCTGTTAACAATCTATTATTGTGTTTAACTAGTAGAAAGTCTACACTGGCTTCTTATCTACCATAAATCACAGTCACTATCTCTGATCAATCTGGGATCGAATATCCTCATTTGATTAATAATAAAATTTCTCCTTAAGATTTTGGTTGACTTTCCCAACAATTGTGTCTTATTCCACAAAATCAAAAGCCTCTGTTGCCAATCCATTTTCCCAAAAAAGTCCAGTCCAAATTGTTTTCCAGTTAGATATAGTACATTCATTCCCCAATCACTCGTCAATTCTGTTAACTCCAAATCTGTACAATCCATATCCCTTTCAGCTGTTTCATTATCCAAAGTAGGTAGCACTGATGATGTTACCTAGTTTGGGTAATGAAACATCTGCAAGAAAACAACCAAGCTCGAAGAGCACCAAGGACTCCTCATTTCAACCCTGAGCTACAAATATTGTCCTTTATTGGTGCCTCATTCTTGAGTCTGTATATGAATTCTAGGAAATAAATTTGATAAATTTAAAGACAATATTCAAAGAAAAATGTCTTATTTCAAGTTACATAAGCTTGCATATAGTATTGTCTTAGGACCTCTTAAATTGGATATGGATAATAGCAGAAGATTGCAGTTCTATAATAATTGTAGAGTAACAAAAGTGTAGAGGTTTTTTTTTTTTTGGCTTGGCTTTTTGTGAAGTTCTGGAGCACTGGGTTGTGCAAACCCAACCAACTGGTTTGTTCAATGAATTATGACTAAGGAAATGGTTTCCCGTGTTGAGTGAATCTGGCCACTGTGTAACAACACACTATGTTTTTGTCAGCAAATAATCCCTGCTACACTAGAAGCAATTTGCTACAGCAACAAAGCGAATGCCCTTCAGGCAGCTTCGTTGCCATCTTTATTTCACCGTCCTGCCCGCAACAACTGTTGCTCCCTGGAACTTCAGTCCCACCTCTTCCCACCAGCAATGAAAACTTGACACAAAGCTTGACTCATCTGGGTAATTTATTGAATTTATGTGCCCCCCCATCTTGTCTGTCATAATCATGGCAGAAGCGTCTGCTGACGTCTAAAATGGTCACCCTATTTCTTCCAAGCCCCGATATAATTCTCTGGCATCCAGACACTCATTTCCGACAGGGAGAAGGAAATGGAGACGTAGCACTGCACTGGAAAAAGAAAAAAAAATCTTGTCCGAAATCCTTTTTCACCTGGCAGTCCCAAAGGTGCTTTCTCAGGAGGCAACTGGACTTTCTGGTTTTTATTTGAAGATGTTTCGCTTGTCATCCAAGAAGCTTCTTCAGCTGAAGAAGCTTCTTGGATGAGAAGCGAAATGTCTTCAAAGTAAAACCAGAAAGTCCAGTTGCCTCTTGAAAAAGCACCTTTGGGACAACCATGACCTGGATGACTGAGAATCTCCATAGACATTTTCGCCTGGCAGTTTCCCTTCAGCAGGGTCCGGCTTGTCAGGCAGTGCATTATATATCTTCACGTGGAGTTGGAAAGGTCCTTTTTAGTCCACAGCTCAGCTGCTTCTATGAGGTTCTATTTTCTGCCAGTGCGGGAATGAGTGCATGGAGCTATCACCACTGAGCGTGTCTGGACCCGAAACTACTCCATTATAGGGCATGGGGGTCACTGACAGGTCAGGAGGTGGAGGAACTTGTTTTTTCTCCAAACGGCCTTCCCATTTGCCTGTTGCGCCCCCACAGGCCCCCCCCTGCAATGCCAGAAGCCACATCGTCCTCCCCTCTTTCGTTGGAGCTGACTGAGTGGCAAGCCAAGTGGGCTCAGGCCAGTGGTGAAATCTAAAAATTTTCCCTACCGGTTCTGTGGGCGTGACTCAACTGACTCACACACAATGCAGAAGCAGCTGGACTTCACACAAAATGGCCCCTGCAACAAGCAGGAACCTCACAGATTCACAGAGAGCTCAAAAACAACTATCACACTTTACACAAAAATAACACAAAAGCTACACAACTGACTCACACACAATGCAGAAGCAGCTGGACTTCACACAAAATGGCCCCTGCAACAAGCAGGAACCTCACAGAGTCACAGAGAGCTCGAAAACCAACTTTCATACTTCACACACAAACAACACAAAAGCTACACAACTGACTCCTACGCAACTGACTCACACACAATGCAGAAGCAGCTGGACGTCACACAAAATGGCCCCTGCAACAAGCAGGAACCTCACAGAGTCACAGTTCGGGCGAATAGGTAGTAAAAAATGCTTTTAAAAAAGTAAAAAAAAGGTTCATCAGCTGTGACAATCAGCTGTGCCGCCCGATCATCGGAACTTTTTTTTTTTACTTTTTAAAAGCATTTTTACTACCGGTTCAGGGAACCGGAAGCATTTGTTACTACCGGTTCAGGTGAACAGGGCCAAACCGGTAGCATTTCACCCCTGGCTCAGGCGAACAGCAAGGCCAGCACGGCTCCTGGCATTGCAGGGGGCTGGGGGGGTGCGGCTTGGGGGCAGCTAAACTGCCTGTTGTCAGGCCAGAGTGGCAGTGGCGGGGCTACCCGAAGCCGTGCGCCACGCCGTTCACTTGCCGTGCCCCCCAGCCCCCTGGAATTGCAGAAGCTGCACCAGCCTTGCTGTTCGCCTGCTGCACACACCCCCGCAATGCCAGGAGCTGTGCCAGCCTTGTCGTTTGCCTGCTGTGCGCCCCCAGCCCCCCCCCCCACACACACACACAATGCCAGAAGCCACGTCAGCCTTGCTCCTCCTCCCCCCCTCTTTTGCTGGAGCTGAGTGGTGAGCCAAGCTGTCTTTGTGAAGCCCCCTTAAGACTCCCCTCCCTCTCTCCCCCAACACACTCTTGCCTGTCTGTCCCCCCCCCAGTGGCCCCGGCGGCTGCTACTCCTGCTGCCACTTCCCCTCCCTCTGGTCCTGGTGACAGATCTGCAAGGTCCCAAAACTTGCGGAGCAGCCACAGTACTTTTTAAAAAAATCTTGCATCGCACGCTGCCCCCACAGCACCATTGCTTCTGACTGCCACCTGATTGGCTGGGGGCTATTTGTCCCGTGCAGCCAAGGGCCCAGGTCAAACGGTGTCTGGGCAGGGCCAGGGGCCCATTGGCCATGGAGAATGGCCGGGGGAGGGCCAGCAGAGGAGGAAAGGTGGGTGTAAATGGGCTGAGGTGGGTGGCTGGGGGCGAAGGAGGCACGGCCAAGGGTCCATGCCTAAACGTCCCATTCTGCACTCCGCCTAGGCTCCTTTTCTCCTTAAGGAAACACTGGGTTACCATGCCCCAGATAAGAACCTGCAGATTTCCCCTTCCTCTTTTGAAACCTACTGTACTGTCATTCTGAGTGTCTCGGTTTGATTTCTGATTTAGATACATTTAGAGGGTAAATGTATCTTTAAAGTCTTTAGGATTTGAATTTCCAATATCATATTAACCATTCTGTATCTGGACTGTAAAAAATCAGAATGTCCAGATAACAGCAGAGAGTTGACTGTAGTTCAGATACAGTCTGCCTAAATTAAGTCCATTGATTTCAATGGATCTAGTCTAAATATGATTAAAACTACATCTAATCCTAAAGTTTAATAGCTGTGCAGCAGGTAGAAGGCCCACAGATTGTCTACTATACCAATCTGGGGGTTGGGGACCCCTGCCATAAAGGGTTTTAAAGTTGATAACCAGCACCTTGAATTGGACCTGGAAGCAAGCCAGCAACCAGTGGCGTTTGGGCAACATTTGGTGTTCCATGGGACCCCTAGAACTGTTCGTGCTGCTGCATTTTGAGCCAGTTGTAGCTTCCGAATACTCATCAATACTTATGGATGAATATTGGAGAAAAAATAGTCAGTCATGCAGTTATTAAAGATAGAAATTTCCCTGCAAAGTACAGTGGATATAAAAAATCTACACACCCCTGTCAAAATGCCAGGGTTTTGAGATGTTAAAAAAAATTAGACCAAGATAAATCACTTTGGAATTCTTTCCACCTTTAACATATCTGTACAATTCAATTGAAAAACAAACTTGAAATCTTTTAGGGGGAAAAAATAACAAAAAACGTACCAAAATGTGGTTGCATAAGTATGCACACCCTTAAACTAATACTTTGAAGCACCTTTTGATTTCATGACAGCATTCAGTCTTTTGGGCTAGGAGCCTATCAGCATGGCACATCTTGCCTTGGGGATATTTGCCCACTCTTCCTTGCAAAAGCACTCCAAATCTGTCAGATTGTGAGGGCATCTCTTATGCACAGCCCTCTTCAGGTCACCCCAGAGATTTTCAATTGGATTCAGGTCCGGGCTGTGGTTGGGCCATTCCAAAACTGTAATATTCTTCTGGTGAAGCCATTGTTTTGTTGATTTGGAGGTATGCTTTGGGTTGTTGTCATATTGAAAGGTGAAATTCCTCTTCATCTTCAGCATTTTAGCAAAGGCCTGAAGGTTTTGTGCCAAAATTGACTGATGTTTGGAACTGTTCAGAATTCCCTGTACCTTGACTAATGCCCAAGTTCCAGCTGAAGAAAAGCAGCTCCAAAGAATAATGCTGCCACCACCATGCTTCACTGTGGGCATGGTGTACTTTTGGTGATGTGCAGGGTTGTTTTTGCACCAAACATACTTTTTGGAATTATGGCCAAAATGTTCAACCTTAGTCTCATCAGACCATAACACATTTTCCCACATGCTTTTGTGAGACGTGATGTAGGTTTTTGTAAAATGTAGCCGGGCTTTAATGCTTTTCTTTGTAAGAAAGTGCTTCCATCTTGCCACCCTACCCCACAGCCCAGACATATGAAGAATACAGGAGATTGTTGTCACATGTAATACACAACCACTACTTGCCAGAAATTCCTGCAACTCCTTTACAGTTGCTGTAGGCCTCTTGGCAGCCTCTTGGACCAGTTTTGTTTTTTCCTCAATTTTGGAGAGACATCCAGTTCTTGGTAATGTCACTGTTGTGCCACAGCGTCACTGAGCGGAGCATCTGCCTCCTTTCACTTGGCACGGAGCAGTTTGCCTCATGGTCTCACGCCTCGAGCCCAACCTACAGGGGTGGCGGTCACCATGGGATCGTGGATGACCCAGCAGCAAGACCCATTGAACCGGCCCGGTCCAGTGCTACAAGGGCCGCAGCAAGCACTCTGGGGACCAAGCACTGCTATCATGTCACCCCTAGTCCTTCTTTTCATAAGACTAGACATGTCCAGTTCCAGCAACCAGTCTTTATATGTTTTATCCACAAG
>QLTV01002508.1:68832-81661 GCA_003457575.1 Thermophis baileyi
CTGCTCCGGCCCTCTGGAACCAGCTACCCCCTGAGATCCGGACCACCCCCACACTGCTGGCCTTCCGGAAAGCGGTGAAGACCTGGCTCTTCCGGCAGGCTTGGGGCCGTTGATCTTGCCTCTGTAATTGGCGAGGTCCGGCCATGAAACGGTATGTATGAGTTTTTAACTGTTTTTAATTGTTTTTATTATGGTTTCTTTTAATGGTTTTTTTATATTGTTGTGAGCCGCCCAGAGTCCCTTGGGAGTTGGGCGGCATACAAATTTAATAAATAATAATAATAATAATCTTGGGCGTTGGATCTTCAGGCCTGCCACACACTCCAGTTGGGACGGTGCATTGATTGGACCATGTGATGGACATGTGGGTGCTGCGGCAGGGGCTTGGATTTTCTTTTGGGTGGAGAAAACCCGGAAGCTTTCAGATTCGGGTTTTCCCAGATGTGCCAATATGACATCTCTAATAAAATGGAACTTTGAGGAAACTCAAGCCTCGGAGTTTTCTTTCATTGGGGGTGTTACTTGGAACCCTGACACATAGGGCCCTTCCTCTCCCATCCGCCTTCAAAGGCCTCTCCAGTCTCTTAACCAAACATCCAAGCTCAAAGCTCCCCTGAAAAGTGTCCAATTCTGAGTCAAATACAGTCCAATCTTCAGGAGAAAAGCAAGGGAAATAACTCGTGTTTCATAATCTCTTAAATTTCATAATCTTTAGATGGGTGTTATATTTTTTAAAGCCATTCTCTGTGATGGCCTGGAGGAGGCAGAAATTCAGCGTCCATCGTCTATTCCAGCTAGCTCCCCCCCTCCCCCCGGAATCTTAGCTTCTAGCAATACCTCATTGTAAACCTCTAACATTGACAGACTTAGCGTATCCTGTAAATGTTTGTAAACTTCTGCAGGTAGTCCATCTGGTCCTGGTGACTTATTATTCTTTTGTCTTTTTATCGCCTCTGTCAGTTCCATCATCGTTATTCTTTCATTTAGCATAACATTCACGTTTTCAGGCACTTTTGGTAGTTTAGCTTTTTCCAAGTATTGCTTTATCTTTTCCTCTGAATTTTTTTCTTGATCATATAGTTTTTCATAAAACTCCTGAATTATTTTATTTTTAATCTCATTTTGATGCTGTAAGTTTCCTTTCTCATCTTGTAGTTTGCTTATCAATTTCTTTTCTTTCTCCTTTTTCATCTTATATGCTAGCCATCTTCCTGGTTTGTTGGCGTTTAAAAAATTTTTTGTTTTGCTCTTTTAATTTGTTGTGCCAGTTCTTCTTTTTCTATTAAGTTCAACTTATGTTTTATTATTTCCATTTGATTTTTTAAACTTCCCTTTTGTGGCTCTTTTTGTAGTTCTAGTTCGAGTTTTTTATGTTCTTCTTCTAATGTCTTTTGATATTGTTTTTTTCTTATTTTTTCTCGCTATGTAAGTTATAGCTAGTCCCCTAATATATGCTTTCAATATCCATCTCGACCTTTTCTTTTGTTCTTTCCAACTAACTTTTATTGGGTTATGGTCAGCCCATATATTGGTTTCTATCTCTATCTCTTGCACATTGATTCTTAATTCCGGTGACATCCATATCATATCAATTCTAGATCATGATTTGTGCCTGTTTGAATAGAATGTGTACTGGTTTTTCCCTGGATTTGTTTCTCTCCATAAATCCTGTATACAGATTTCTTCTGCCATTTTAAAAAAGGCCCTAGGAAGTATTTTCCTTGCTTTTTTCCCTGATTTGCTACTTCTGTAGTCAAGTTTTATGTCTACAATTGCATTGAAATCACCTATCACACAAATATTTTCATATTCCATTTCTATTATCTTCTTGTGTAGTTTTTAATAAAAATCTTCTTTGTTGTTTGGTGCATATATTGCTATAAAAGTATCTGTTTCTGGTTTATCACTACCTCCACCATCAAAATTCTTCCTTCTTCGTCCATATAAATTTGCTTGGAATTTATTGTTTCCTTAATATATAAGGCTACTCCTCTTTTCTTTTGTTGTGCTGATGAGAAATATAGTTTCCCAATTTTAGGACACTCCAATAATTTACTATGTTGTTTTTTTATGTGAGTTTCTTGGAGGCAAATTATATCTAATTTTAATTTTTGTAATCGTGTGTACATTTTTTAACTTTTCATGGGGGAATTCAATCCATTTATATTAATTGACAACATCTCAGTTTCCCCTTCCATCTCCTTCACTTATATATAGGTCTTATTCTCCTAGTTGTTCCCTATCCCTAACCCTAACCCTAACCCTAACCCTAACCCTAACCCTAACCCTAACCCTAACCCTAACCCTTGTTGTCTCTGGTTTTTTGCTCTTGCTCCTTCTCGTTCTGCTTTCTCGGCTTCACTTTCTTCTTGCTGTATACTCCTCTCTTCTCTTATTGATTCCTCTTCTCTCTCGCATTCCATTTCTCCTTTTGTTTCTTGTCCCTCATTTATGCTGAAGTAGCTGTCATAAAATTCTATCGCTTTGTCTAACGAGGCCAGTCTGTATCTTTTACCATCCCAATTAACAAGTATTCCCTCTGGTACCAGCTATCTAAAATTTACATCTCTTTTGATCAGCTTAGCAGTAAAAAATTGATATTGTTTCCGTAAATATCTTACCCTTCTAGGAATCTGTTTCAGGACCACAATTTCTTTCCCTCTATATTGCAGTGGTTCATCTCTTGCCTTTTTTAGTATTTCATCTCTTGTTGATTTTTTGACAAATCTCACGTGTACCTCCCCTGGTAGCTTATGTCTCCTTGCATAGCTTGTATTTATTCTAAATATTTCATCTACCTCTACATCCATCTCTTGTTTTCCTATCTCTAGGGCACTTGCCAACAACTCTATCATCACTTCTGGGAGGTCTTCCTCTTTATCCTCTTCTATATTCTGAAATCTTAAAAAATGAGCCGCCTTCTCCATTTCTAACATTATGACTGTCTCTTCCAGGTCCTTATTCGTTTGTGTTAACTTTTGATTTATCTCCTCTACTTTTTTCTCGGCTTCTTCTGATTTCTCCTCTACTTTCTGAATCCTTTGTTCATTTTTTGTTATCATCTGCTGAAAGTTCCCTAGTCTCACATCCATATTCTGAATCTGTTCCTTCATCTCCCCCAGATCGTTTTTCATCTCACTATGGTTTTTTGTCATGGCCTCCTGGATAGATTGGAGTGCCATTTGTATTTCTTTTTGAAATGTATTCGTTGTCAGGCCGAAGCCATTTTCTTTGGATCTTTGGAACCCTGACATTCGTTTTTTCTTGTTGCAACATAACGTCTATTGATCTTTGATTTGATGGACTGGAGGCAGCCGATGTTGGTGTGGAAGATGCTTTCTTTCCAATTTTAGTTAGGTTTGGAACACTGGTCATTTTTTTCCCCTCCCTTTTCCCTCTAGTCTTATCTTACAATCATACCTGTCTATATAGTAACTATATAATTACATCTTTTCCCTAGATTCTAGTATTAAATCTATTAAGAAAAGGAAAAACAATAATCCAAGGTAGCCCACCAAAGACCCAATGTCCCAGTTGTTCAACACCCCCCCCCCCCGGAAGCCAAAAAACCCAAAAATCCAATTCACTCAGTCACAAAGCATTTCCTCGGGGCCAGCTATATTTGTAATCCACAAAGTTGGGAAAGTAGAAACAAATACTTTAAAGTCAGCAATTATAGCCTTGTTGTTGTTTTATCCAAGTCTCTCTCTATATATATATTGTTTTTTCTTTTCTTCCAATGCTCCATCAGTTAATATTTGTAATCCAAATGGCCCACCAAATTCCCCAATGTCTCAATAATCCAAAATAGCCAGCAAACCAAAAGGCTACTTCGTTTAGTCTCAAAACAGTTCAAAGCTGTTCCATTGTTACACTCTATCAACAATGTTTGTAATCCACAAAGGTTCAAAGAGTTTCCAAAAACTCACTGTCTGTCCCCAAGCAACAGGCAAAACAACTTTGCAGCCATTTCCTTATCTCTGTCCCCTTTTCAATTCCAGGTCTGTTATGTCTTCCTTCTTTTATAGTCTTTTAAATTTCCAAAACTTGTTTCAACTTATGTAGTATCTTTTTCAGTCACTAGGTGTCGCCCTAGCTCTTTCTCTTCCAACTTATACAGCAGAGCTTTAAAGTCTATTCATCATTGGAAAAGCGAGGAAACACCTACAGAAGAAGATATAATTAAAAAAAATATTGGACTGTGCAGAAATGGACAGATTAACACTGAAGATGAAAAAGAAGACAGAATACTTTCGAACTTGGGACTTGTTTTATCAATGGTTGGACAACAGGGGTAGAAATTAGGAATTTAAGAAGTATTACTATGTAAACAAATTGACTCAGACAGTACACTGTTCATTAAGCACATAGTGTATGTAAAGAGAAAACCAATAAAAAATATAAATAAATAAATAAAATAAAATGATCTCCCCTGTCATGGTCAGATCATGCCCTGGTGTCCTTGAGACTCTCTTATACCACCCACCTCTGCAGGGATGTCAGACCCATTTGAGTGGTCCGCCCCCGGTAACCGATGTACCCAAATGGGTTCCAGAGAGAACTGGGGGATATGCCAGGGGGTTTGCTGCACAGCCCTGCTGAAGCCTTGGTAATGACCTGGAATCAAAGGGTGGCCAAGGCTTTGGACAGGATTGCGCCTGTGTGACCTCTCTTGACCCATTGCTCCTGACACTCCCCATGGTTCACAGAGGAGTTGCAGGTTCTGAAAAGGGTTAAGAGATGCCTAGAGTGCCACTGGAGGAAAACGAGGAACGACTCTGACTGGACAAAACTTAGAGCTGCTATTAAGGCCTACCTCGTGGCAGTTAGAGTGGCAAAACAGCATTATTTCTCTGTCCTTATTTCATCCACAGAGTGTCACCCAGTGGCCCTGTTCCAGATCACCCAGTCCCTCCTGGGACAGGATGGCTCGGGTGATCATCTTCAGGACTGTGCAGAGGAATTTGTTCAACACCTGACAGACAAAGTCACTTGGCTTCGTTCCCAGTTGGAACCCATGCATGGTGTAGGTCCATCTGAGATGCCTGGGGAAAGGTCTTGCAAGGTTATCTGGGAACAGTTTGATCCTGTTGGACCTGAGGAAGTGGACAGGGTCTTCAACAATTAAAATGTATGGACTTTGGAGAAAAAATTATAAATATGATTAAGGCAATTTACACAAACCAGAGAGCAAAAGTGATAGTGAATGGAGATGTGACAGAAAATTTCCATATAAAAAAAGGCACGAGACAAGGATGTCCATTATCCCCACTGTTATTTATATTAACATTGAAATATTAGACAGGATCCAGAAATAAAAGGAATGGAAATTAAAAAAGAAAAGTGTAAACTATAAGCATTTGCAGACAACTTCGTTTTTATATTAGAAGAACCATTAGAAACCGGCACTATATTGATAGGGAAAATTGAGGAGTATGGAGAAGTTGCAGGATGGAAAATAAATAAAGAAAAAACTAAACTAATAGTTAAAAATCTTACAGAAAAACAGAGAAACGAATTGGCAAAGAAGATAGACCTCCAGGTAGTAAAGAAAGTGGAATATTTAGGAACCTATTTAACAGCAAGATGTATAACAATCAAAGATGATAACTATACAAAGTTAATGCAACAAATTAAGTTGGACCTGGAGAAATGAAAGAACTTACAACTCTCAATGATAGGGAGCATAGCTACCATAAAAATGAACATACTACCGAAGTTACTTTTCTTATTTCAAACAATACCGATAAAACTAGAGAAAAAATATTTTGAAGAATTAAATAAAATGATTTTGAAATACATTTGGCAAGGGGAAAAAGCAAGAATAAAATTGAAAATGTTACAGGAGTCCAAAGGGAATGGGGGTTTTGGTCTACCGGACTGGGAGCTATATTATCAGGCATCTGTACTTACATGGGTAAAAGAATGGATAAATTTGAGGCATAGACGACTACTATTATTGGATGGTATGGAAGGAGTGCGGTACACAGATATTTTCATAGACACTATGTGAGGAATGCTTTACTTTTAGTATGGGAAAAAATTAAATCACAAAACTATATGAAAATACCAGTCTGGCTTTGTACAATGGAAGCGTTGACACATCCAAATGTTGTCAACCTGGAAAAAATTGTATCTTATAAAGACATTTTAAATGAGAATGGGGAACTTAAAACCAGACAGGAACTACAAAATCAAGGGGTGGATTTAGCTTGGTGGCTACACTTGCAAATACAATCGAGATACGAGAAAGATGCAAAAACATGGGGGTTTTATAAAGAACCAACAATACTTGATAAGATGTTATTAGGGACAGTTGAAAAATTGATAAGGAAAATATATGACTACTTATTAAATTTTAAAATGGAAGATGAACAAGTAAAAGAAACAATGATAGTATGGGCAAAAAACTTTGGATATACCATAGAATTAGACAAATGGCAAAAACTTTGGGATAGAAACTATAAACTGACAATGGCTACTGCATATAAAGAAAATCTCTATAAAATGTTTTAAAGGTGGCACTGGCAAGATTAGCAAAAATGTCTAACAACATGTCCGCCAAATGTTGGAAATGCAACCAAACTCCAGGTACTTATTATCATATGTGGTGGACATGTATGAAGGCAAGAAAATATTGGACAAAAATACACACATGGTTGGAGAAGATGACTAAGCAACATATAGACTTAAAACCAGAAATATTTTTGTTAGGTATAATACCAGAAAGTTGTGACAAAGGGACTATATATTTAATGTTACATGTATTGACAGCAGCGAGAATTGTATTTGCACAATATTGGAAAAATGAGAACACCCCACCAGATGAAAATATAATCCGGAAAATATTGGATTGTACAGAGATGGATAGATTGACATTGCAAATAAAAGATAAAGGAGACACAGAATACTATTTAACATGGAATAGGTTTTATCAATGGTTAGAGATAAGAGGTAGAAATTACATGAAGAAAGAGTATTGTTATGATTAAGTAAAATATGAATGTTGTCTATAATTATAAGTATGCTAATATAATTAATAGGAACATAAAAAAGCGAATATAATTATAAATATGGTTAGAATTATTGTGTTGTATTATTATTATTACTATCAGTATATGTGTTATTTTTTTCTTTCTTGTGTTTCGTAAAATGATATGCCTGTACAATACACTGTATTCCAAATATTTATATATAAATAAAAAAAAACTTGACTGAATAAAAAACCACTGTCAGTGCAACCACCTGCCAATTAGATATATGTCTCTCCTAGTTGATGAAAGCCTCCAGGACAGTGACTAGCAGGTGGGTCCAGGCAGTGATGAATTCTTTACTGCAGGAGGGGACGTTCCTGGGGCCTTTCACCCCCTCCTCAAAAAAAATCACTTGATCCCACCTGCCTGGACAATTTTCATCCAGTTTCCCACCTTCCCTAAAAAGAAAAGGTGGTTGCATGGCAGCTTCAGAGGGTTCCCGAAGAAACGGATTATCTGGACCCCTTTCAGTCAGAATTCAGGCCCGGTTTGGGACAGACACAGCATTGGTCACACTTGTTGATGATCTCTATCAAGAGTGGGATGGGCCCCATGCAGTGGTGGGATTCAGCTGGTTCAGACCGGTTTGGGTGAACCGGTAGCGCCTGTGGCTGGCCACGCCCCCTCCCGCCCGGTCGCCCCGCCCCGCCCCATCACTCCTTATCGCCCGCCATTGCTGCCTGCCTTCTGCCGCGGCCCTGATCTCCCTGGGTGAGTGAGCCTGCAAGCAAGCCCCGGTCAAGTCGACTCCCGGGCCAGCCTAGGCCGCCGCCGCAAGCCCCGGTCAAGTGTCGACTCCCAGGTCGGCCTAGGCCACTGCCTCAGGGTGGACACAGTGAGGCTTGGCCGCCTTTCGGACCTGGCTCTCGCCATCCTTCCACCCACATGCCACCCGCCCGCTCGCCCTCCGCCTCGGGTCAGGGGACGCGCCAGTCCCTGGCTCAGGCCTTCCCCGGGGCCTCCACCCACATGCCGCCCGCTTGCCCTCTGCCTCGCTCACCTTCCGAAGGACCGCCTTGGGGGGGGACACGGCGAGGCTTGGCCACCTTTCACGAGAAGCCTCCAGCTGCCGGTAGTTTTCGGCGCAAGAAGCCGGCTCGGTTCCGGCTGGCAAAGAGGCGGCAGCTGCAGGTTTCTTGTGCCAAAAACTACCGAAAACTACAGGCTGAAAAAGAGGCCTGAAGTCCTGTCGCCGCCCTGTTCTTTGCGCTGGCCGCGTACGCGCACCCCATTGCCTGCCGGTGCCGTTCGTGGCCAGACCCGGCCAGGAGAACGGCCTGCTGTGCCGGAGGGACTGGCCCACGCACCATCTCCTCGCAGAATGTCCCGGGCCACATCGTGAGATGTGTGCCTGTTTGCTCTGTGTGTATGCCCGAGAAGGAGGAGAAGCCAAGGCCAAACTTTCCTGCCTCCCTTTGCAGCGGAGCTGCTTGGAAGGCAGCTGCCACAGTCTGTCCCTTTAAGGTACTTAGAATGTGGGGGAGAGGGGGGGACCATAAAGGGACAGGCCGGAGGAGCTGCCTTCCAAGCAGCTCCGCTGTTGTGGCTTGCCCCCGTCCCGTGCAGCTGCTCATGGATCCGGAAGAACAAGAACAGACCATAGGGTGGCAAGAGCAGTCTGTAGCTCCGGCACCGGAGTCTGAGACCGAGGAGGACGCAGGGCCAGAGGACGATACTCAATCAGGGCCTTCTGCACCTCCCCAGCAGGAGTTCAGTGACTCCAGTGAAGAGGAGGAGCCTCTGATTGATGCTAGGGCACACAGGGCAGCTAGCCGGCAAGAGTGGCTTTGTAGATGGAGGTCTACTCACTCTGTTGGTGATATCAGTTGGACGAACTCCAGTCCGGGCTCTCGGCCAATTCCAGCAAGTGAGGCAATTAAGGACTTCATAATCTGTTTGCTTTGTTTTGTATTTGAAATCCCGGCCAAAGTGTTATGTGAGTGGTAACAAGCACTTTGGGAGAAACTCTGAACTTAAATGATCACTAAGCCTTGATTAGTGATAAAACCTTCTTTAGTTTGGACAAGTGTGTGTGTGTGTCGTTTCTGGGGGTTTGCTGCGCTGGGTCACAACATCCGCTGCAAAGGGAGGCACGAAAGTTCGGCCTTGGCTTCTCCTCCTTCCCGGGCATACACACAGAGCAAACAGGCACACACAGCTCACAGCACCAGAGGGACTCGTCCACGCACCATCTCCTCGCAGAAGGTCCCGGCGCCGTGAGGTGTGTGTGCCTGTTTGCTCACACACGTTAAGGCTGAGAATGAGAGAAGACTTGGCCGAACTTTGGAAGAACTTTGCCCAAGACTTCTCATGTATTCAGGGGCTACACTCTCCCAACGATGAGTTTGGCGGCGATCTAACGAACAGGGCGACAGGGGCATGTGTCCCTCCACAAGGAGTGTGAAGGGAGGCAGACACTGTGCCTCTGAAGAAAAGAGGCAGCGAAGCCCTGGCTGTCACACCTGCCCCTGTCGCCCCCGCTACTTTTGCTCTCAGCTTCTTCCATGGGGGCACTCTTAAAGTCGATCTTGAAGAGCTGGAAGTTGTTTCGTTAGATCGCCGCCAAACTCATCGTTGGGAGAGGTGTAGCCCCTGAATACACGAGAAGTCTTGGGCAAAGTTCTCTGACTTGTAAAACGCATCTGCGCGGTGTCTGCCTCCCTTCACACTCCTTGCACACGCCAGGAGCACCAAACTGGAGCAGGAAAGTGCGCACGGGAGCGAGAGAGCGCGAAGTTGGCCACTATGGGGCGAGCACCTTGGCTTCCCCTCTTGCTCCTCACAGTCACCCTGAGCTGGTGCGGTTCTTTACTTGGGCAGCCCCGACGGCCGCAGCAGCGCCCGCAGCAGCAACAAGCAGCGCCTCAACAACGAGGTACAGTAAGATTTGGCGGCGCAGAAATTGTTCTGTAAACAAATAGTGCATCTACGAGGGGCTTTGGCAAAAAAAAAAACCCCACCCCAAAACAAAACCCAGGCTTGCAGCAACAGTTAGGATCTTGTTAAGGAGGACCGCTCCTCCGCCACAGCCATGCATTTTCCAGTCCGGGCTGCTCGGTAGGCAGACTCGGCAGGAAGGCTTTTATTTTGTCAGCCCAAGGGCGGCGGGGGGGAGATACATAGGAAATTGCCCTGTCTCTGCATTGGTCATGTGACTGAGTGGGCGTGGCCAACTCGATGTCACTCACAGCAAGGTGCCGCCTCCCCTTGCCGTGACGTCGAGTTGGCCACGCCCACTCAGTCACATGACCCCACCAAGCCACGCCCACCAAGCCACGCCCACAGAACTGGTAGTAAAAACAATTGAATCCCACCACTGGCCCCATGCCAGCAAAGGAGGCATGCTGCAGATCCCATCAGTCAAGAAATTTCAGCTGGCAGGGTCCAGGAGAAGAGCCTTCTCTGCCGTGGCCCTGGCCCTTTGGAACATCTTGCCCCCTAACGTGAGATTGGCTCCCACTCTCATGACCTTCTGCAAGAGCCTGAAGACCTGACTCTGCCAGTTGGCTTGGGGCCCCAATGGGGGAGTATCACACTGGAAGTGATCAACTAATAGCAGTTTCCTGCCTCCCCCGTATATTCTGCTCCCTTCCTCCCCATCTTTAATTATAACTTGTATTTTATTGCAATTTTAATGTGATTTTATACATTCATTTATTCATTGATTCATTGATTCATTGATTCATTGATTCATTGATTCATTGATTCATTGATTCATTGATTCATTGATTCATTGATTCATTGATTCATTGATTCATTGATTTATTTTGGTTTTATTTTAATGTTGCAAGCTGCCCAGAGTCACCTTTTGGCAAGATGGGCAGCAAACAAATTTAATAAATAAAAAATAAATAAAAGTGGCCTCATTTTTGTTTAGCAAATATTTTAGGGCAGAAGCAAATATCAACCACACCTAAATATCACCATGGCTGTCAATCTAGAGAATAAAAAAAAAGTCACTGACCAATTGTCATCCATGGGAGGCAATTCCATCCAAGCAAACAAGGGAGGCTCACATCAGGCTATAGGAGTGTGATTAAAAAAAACCCTGGCTATGATGCCAAGCACAAACCCCTGCCTCAATGTAGGACAGCTTCCTGTCTCAGTGATTGTCTTTCAAACTGCTGAGCTGGCCTCTATGAAGAAAACCCACACCATGCTGCAGTAGATAGACCAGTTGCATCTTAAGTTTATTTCTCTGTTTCTATCGATGCAAAGATGGAATCCTCAAGAACAGCCAGTTCCCAACCCATACCTCCACCCTAGGCTTCCCGGAGAAGAAAAGTCTGAGAAAAAAACTGAGCATCTATATCCTGACTATATTCAAGGCTTCAAGAAGCAACCTCAGTGTATTACCTCACTATAAATTTATCTGGAGTATGTGTGTTAGTTGAAGACTAAGTTGAACTGGCGGAACTCTCAGTTGAACTGGTGTAGGATAGTGCAGTGCTGTCAAACTCGCGGCCCACGGGCCGGATGCATCACGTGCTGGCCACGCTCATGCCCCGTTTAGCGAAGAGGAAAAAAGTCACGATATGTCACATGACGCCGTGATGCCGCGAGTTTGACACCCCTGGGATAGTGTATCATGGGGTACTTGGCCTTTGAGTGCATCCCATATTCAAAATGTACTGGGTGGAGCCAGAAAAAAACCCTTAATTTTCACTTACAATATAGCTCTAATTATTTAAAATGTCATTACTTCCCAGTAAGTATTTAATACTTTTCTCCAACCACATTAGAAACTGCAACTTGGTTAGGTCTTGAGGCCTCAGGTTCTGCAGCTCTGCTTTAAAGTACATTACACAAATTTCCAGGACTTCTGGTAAAGATGGCCAACTGATGATGCACCCAGGGAAGGCTCCCTGAAGGGGTTTTCTCTGGACTGTCACTTTTTCAACTTACTAACAGAAGGAACCAGCATTCCTTTACTTTATATCAGGGCTGTCAAACTCCCGGCCTGCAGGCCGGATGCGTCATGCGCTGGCCACGCCCGGTTTAGCAAAGGGGGAAAAAGTCCCGATATGACATGTGACACCACCGTGACGACGTGAGTTTGACACCCCTGCTTTATATGATTCTCCTGGGTTAAGGAGTGTCCTAGAATCACCCCACAAGATCCTCCATGGAGCAACAGTCTGCAAGTAGCTTCAGGAGCTGTGGTTTGGAGTGAGCTGGTGAGCCGCTCAGCTTCAATCAATCCATTGTTGAAAAAGCAGCCATTTTGGAATTTATTTTTCAAATGGACAATAGGTTGTGCCTTTCATTTCTTAATCACTTTTAGGGATTATTATCTTTATTAAGCTAAAAGAGGCTCTCTTTCAGGCATAGCCTCTTACTCCTTTTTGAAGACCTGTGTGTCAGGCCGAAGCCATATCTTATTAGAGACTTTGGCCTGCCACACTTTACGCTTGAGAATATATTCTTGCTGTGGGAATTTGGGAGGGGCTGTTGCATGAGGGATGTAGACCTGTAGCCATAACAAATTCCTTTAGATTCTCAAGGTCATCCTTGTCCAGCACCTGCCCGGAAGCTGATGGGAGTAACTGACACGCTGGCAGAAGACGACTGGCTAATGTGATGAACTTGTGGGTGTGGGGACAAGGGGCTTGATCTTTCAAGGGTGGAGGGTGAAACGTCAGATTCGGGTTTCTCACAGATGTGCCAACATGGCTCTACTAATAAATTGGAACTTTGAGCAATACTTTGCCTCGGACTCTGATTAAGTTTTGGATGCTATTTGGAACCCTGACACTACCTTCACTGCTGCCTTCTGACAGGCAAAGTCAATGGGG
>QLTV01002508.1:110507-122116 GCA_003457575.1 Thermophis baileyi
CTTTGATCCATTAATCTTTGTTCAGTTACATCACTTTCCGGGTGTTTTTCCTTCCACAGTTGCATCATCATTATTATTATTATTATTCCACAGTTGCATCATCATCATCATCATTATTATTATTATTATTATTATTGAATCAATACTAATGTAATGAACACTGTTGTAAATATTTTGATTACTATCTCCTAAAACTATTTGTACCCAGACAACACACTCTTTAATTGAAAATGGAATTTTTATATGTTATAAAATAAAAAACTTGATGGGGAAAAAAAGAATGCTATCTTAGTTTATCATAACAAAGATGATAGGGAACTAGTTAAAAACTAACAATTGATCATGAGAACAGTGCCACAAAGTCTTCTACCAGAATTAATGTGTTAGTCTTTAAAGTAGGATCTAAATAAGAATTGCTAAGTTAATGTGAGTATAAACCTACTGATAGCATCTGTATTCAGGCTTTTGGGATGTCATAATCTTTGTAGCTTTCTAAGAAAATCCCTCCTGTTCCCTCCCCCTTTGTTCTTCTGGTGCTTGACTCTTCTTGGCTTTCTTGCCTTTGGCCCTCTCTTTCTGGTTTAAATATAGGTGGTTTTTTCCCCAGCTCTGCTTATTGCTTTGGGTTGAAATTCTTTATATAATGCTTCTGGGCTACATGCCATACACTATTTTAAAAATGAAGACTCTTGTGATGGCATATCTTGCTCAGAATGAGGCTAGTGCACTCCTGGATGGAATGGGAAACACTTGAGGACCACTTAACAACATCTAAGTCAGAGGTGGTTCTGACCGGTTTGGACGAACCGGTAGCAGAAATTTTGAGTAGTTCAGAAAACCGGCAAATACCACCTCTGGCTGGCCCCGCCCCTGCCCCCGCCCACCCGCTGGCCCACTCGCCCTGCCCAGTCACTCCTCATCTCGCCTCCCTGGCATAGTACACTGTGTGGCTCCTCGGTTGCGTTGACCACACAGTCTCTGTGGCTTGCCTGCCTTCCCACGTGGTCCAGGAAGGCCGTGGGGAAGGCAGGCAAGCATGGCAGGGCCACGGCCCGCTTGCCTGCCTTCCCTACTCCCACGTGGCCCGCGGCCCTGCCATGCTTGCCTGCCTTTCCCGCAGCCTTCCCAGCAGTCCCCGTGGCAAGGCCCACTTGCCTGCCTTCCCTACTCCCTTCCATGTGGCACGCGGCCCCACCATGCTTGCCTGCCTTCCCTGCGGCCTTCCCGGCGGTCCCCATGGCCAGGCCCACTTGCCTGCCTTCCCTACTCCCTTCCACGTGGCACGCCATGCTTTTTTTTTTCCAATAAATTTTTTTATTTTTTGTTCAAGAAATATAAATACATATACCATAGAACATCTCCAAATACATATGATTATACACTTCTATTCAATATATCAAAAAATAATTTTACACCAATTATATTTTTAACATCCATCTGTTTTCTCCCAAAAAACTTACAGTAACTCCCCTCCCTCAATCTCCCTTTTCCTCTTACCTTCTTTCTCCTTCACTACCTCTTTCCTACTTCCCTCTCCTCCCTCTCCCCTTCCTTCTCTACTTCCCCTTCTTCCCTCTTGTCCCTTCCTAGAGTATCTACTCTATTTTATTATTACCAGATGGATGTTCCAATTTCAAAATTCCTCCAATCATCAAAAGTATTCTTAATCTTATTTTATCCAATCTCCAAGTTTTTACATATACTATGTTTTCCTAGGTATATTTATCTTTTTTTTTAAGATAGCCACTTTAATCAGTTATTTTTGTCGTCTGGATAGTATTTTAACTTTACTTTCCTATCTGTATCCACTCTGATTGCCCTTAATTTTACTTAATCACTAGAACATCCATCCGTTGGCTACTAATTTTATCAAATTCCAAATACTCCCAAATTTACTTATCATGAATAAACTCTTTTGAATCAAATCATCTATTAAAATACATAACATTCAGATAAAAACCTTTGAGTATAGTAATTATACAGTTATATATCTTATAATTTTACTATATCATTTTTCTTTTTATCCCTCATAACTGCATCATCACTTTTTTTTCCAATTTTTATAATACATATTATCTTATTCCAAACTCATTAAAACATCATATCCTAGTTCATATAAAGATCATCAAAAATCAGTTTTATAACCATCCTACATTTTCACCTATTATTATAACACTTTATATTTCAGTCTTAACTTAATACCTTGAATCATAATCACTTATCCAAAATTAAAATCTAATACAATTACTATAAATCTTCTTAGCCCTCTTACTCTTTTTACCTTCTACTTTTTCATCCATTCTCATTTGATCTCTCAACCATTTCACCTCTTAAAACCTTCCCCTTTTTCTCTTTCACCTTTTTCTTTCCCTTTATCTTTTTTTTATGTAGATATTTTTTCTTTTTTCCCTTTCCCTTTTTTAAATAAACCATTTGCTTAACTCTCCCCGCCTGCCTTCCCTACTCCCTTCCACGCAGACCGCGGCCTCGCCATGCTTGCCTGCCTTCCCCGCGGCCTTCCCGTCGGTCTGCGTGGAAGGGAGTAGGGAAGGCAGGCAAGCTCCCGGTGTGTATCGAAACGAAAAGCCCGTGAAGTGTGAATAGGAATGAGGAGGTGCCAGTACTAGTTGAGAAAGGGGCAACTACGTCCTCACGAATCCCCTTTTTGGATCTGAAAAATCTACGGTGATTCCCTACAGGAAGGGGCCCATACTCCGTAAGGGAATCGGAGTCCTTCCCAGAGTTTTTTTTTCCTCTGAAAACTGACGGCGTGCCACTAGCTAAGCCAAAGTGAACCTTACATTTAAAGGATCATGGGAAGCGCTAGCTCGAGGGTGGCAGGAACCCCTTTGGGAGATCTGCTTGGAGCCTGGGACGCCAGGCATATGCCTGTTATGACAGGAATGAATAAAAGGAAAGCAGAGAAATTGTGTAAAAAATGGGCTTTACTAAGAGATGACACCGGGAGACAAATTTGGCCAGACAACGGTACTTTTGAATTTAAAACATTAAAAGCACTTAGGTCCAAAATAAAACCCAGCCACATACCCTATTGGTACTGCTGGGCGGAACTATCTAGAACTAGAGATTTAGTAACAGAAAAATCACCACCCACTACTGAGGATACAAATGAGGCAAG
Organism: Thermophis baileyi; assembly: GCA_003457575.1. NCBI lineage: Eukaryota > Metazoa > Chordata > Lepidosauria > Squamata > Dipsadidae > Thermophis > Thermophis baileyi. Next base: position 113,647 of record QLTV01002508.1, read on the forward strand.
GATCATGGCTCCACTAATGAGCAAACCCGTACCGGGAAGACAAAGGGGCCAATATGACTACGTGCTAACACATACCCCTTTTTCTGCCTCAGACCTAGTAATATGGAAAAAAGATGCACCATCCTTCAGGGCAGATCCAAATACGGTTATTCAAACCCTAAAAGCCATCATAGATAGTCACAATCCATCATGGGGAGATATGACTCAACTGCTGCATGTCTTCCTCACTAAAGATGAATTGCTAAAATTGTTTGAGAAAACCGAACAAATAGCCAGGCGACCAGTAATAACCCCAGGCCAAGCCACCCAGCCACGAGTCGCCTGGCCGCTCCAACGTCCCGACTGGGACTATAATGATCACACTGACTGGGGTACATACACCAGAGCAAAGGATAATTTATTGGAAGCTCTGGAAGAAATTGGGAAGAAACCATTCAATTGGTCAGAATTCCAGAGAATAACCCAGAGAGAACAAGACAACCCAGACGCTTTTTGGGTCCGACTTTCAGAGGCAGCCACAATTCATGCCCACTTAGATTTGAGCTGCCAGAAGGACCAGAGGATACTAGCCTCAGCCTTCGTGGACCAATCCACCCAGGATATTAAATAACATTTGCACAAAATAGTATCCAACTGGTCTGCCTTAGAGATATTAGAGTTGCGCAGGATCGCAAACTTCGTTTATGACCAGAGGGACAAAATTAAAGAGGCAGAAAAGGAACGGAAAGAATTAGAAAGAGAGAGAGGGTGGGAAAGGAGACAAAAGACAGAAAGGCAAGAAGAATTGCAAATATTTGCTGCCTTGCATAACAACACAAGGCAAGAACAAGGGTGGTTTCCTTATAATGGGCCACGATGCCAACAGTGTGTAAAGGCGGGGTGCCCAGCTTATAAATGCCACCTGTTGTGGTCCGCCAGCGGCCTGCGGAGCTGGCAGCAGAGTCGGACAGCGAGGAGGCTGGGGAGGAACATGGGTCAGGCCTGGAGTCTGGAGAAGGCTCGGTGCCAGAGGCAGGGATCCAGTCCGGGCCATCTGGGAGGTCTGTCCCGACTCCAGAGCCTCCAGAGGCTGACATGAGCGAGGCAGAGGAACAGGGGGAGCCTGTTCTCAATGTGCGCATGTGCAGAGCTGCCAGTAGGCAAGAACAGTTTCAGAGGAGAAGGACTACTCAGGAGTAAGGCTTGGAGATAATTGGCCCCTCCCATAGGCTATATAAGTGGAGCACACGGAAGGGCTCATCGCAGGAAGCAACTTCGTTCAACTCGTGTCATTCTAGCCTGGACTCTGTGTTTCTGTTTGGCCTTGCCAAGTTTCTTGCTAATTGGTCTTTGGCAGCTTGTCAAGGAAGATCAAGGTTCATGTGCTTATCTGCCTTTCCCTGAAAGACTGTTCTCGGACTTGTTATCATTTGTTTGGGACTCATTACGGCTGGCAATGAAAATAATTACCAGCCTTTAAAATAAAAGAGGTTTTTGGGACACCGTTTGTGCTGTATGATTTGATCAGGAAGCCTAGGTCAGAACAGTTTGCTTCCTGCCCCAAACTACAAACAAACCTCTAATAAGATGGAGCAGCTGCGTGCCGAGAACGCGCTGCTTAAACAACAGCTCGCCCTGTTGGCTGGCCAGGTGGCTCAGCTCCTAGCCCACGATGCTCCATCACCTCCTCGGAGGAAATGCCCGGTAGCTGTGCCAGATAAGTTTACTGGCAAACAAGACATGTTCCCGGCTTTTTTGGGACAATGCCAGCTTTTTATCAGCCTGAGAGCTGAAGACTTCCCCACTGACCGGGATAAAGTGGGGATTATGATCAGCCTGCTCTCCGGCTCTGCGGCTCGCTGGGCCATGCCCCTGTTGGTCCAAGATAGTCCTTTGTTGGATGACTTCAGGGGGTTTCGTGAACACCTCAGACTCATGTATGAGGACCACATCAAAACGCAGACAGCTACTAGGCGTCTAAAGACTTTGAAGCAAGGCCGGCAACCCCTGCAGGAATACATCAGTGAATTCCGCCTGCTTAGCCAGGATTCGGCCTGGAACGAGGCTGCCCTCATGGATGCGTTCCAGGATGGGTTGTCGGAGGAGTTACAGGACGAGTTGGTCCGTGTGGATATTCCTCCGACTCTCAATGAGCTGGTTCATCTGTACCTCAGGATTGATGCGAGGTTGCAGAGATGGACCAGTCATCGTGCCTCCCAGGAGACCCAGGCGGTACCAGTCGTGCGTGAGACCCCGGTTCCACGGGAGGAGCCCATGGAAATAGGCGCAGCCAGACCCCGCCTGTCAGTAACTGAAAAGGACAGATGGCGCTCAGGGGGGTTGTGTTTGTATTGCGGGGAACCTGGACACATGGCTGCCTCTTACCCCAATAAGCAACGAGGGGCGTCGGCTCCTGGGCCTGTCCCACAGCCGCAGACAACCCTGTCAGGAAACAGCCTGAGCCCAATCTAGGGGAGACCCTGGGTCGGGCGCGCACCACCCTGCGGAAGTAGATCCCGGACCCCCTCGTCACTTGATTCTGGCGGCACGAGTCTTCCTTTGTAGTAGCCCAAAGGGGATTCCGGCTCACAACTTGGTGGACTCCGGAGCCACCACAAAATTTATGGACGAGGCATTTGCCACCAAATCCCTCTATGTCCGGTGGATCCTCCCATGCTCGTGGAGACCATTGATGGTCGGGTACTTCTGTCTGGGCTTATTAAGGCCGCCACGCAACCCATGCGCCTGACCATCGGTACTCATGAGGAGGTCATCCAGTTCTACATTACTTCCAGCCTGCATTTCCCTGTGGTCTTGGGCTTGGCTTGGCTCCGGACTCATGATCCACACATCCTTTGGTCCCAGAACTTCATCTCATTCCCGAGCCTGCAATGTGCGGACCATACCCGCCAAGTCTGCACCGGCCAGTTTCTGGGTCCATCTGAGGTGTCTTTGCCTTCCGACCTCTCGGACTTTGTGGATTTCTTCAGCGAACAGGAGGCGGACCAATTGCCCCCGAACCGGCCGTATACAACTGCCCCATTGATTTAATTCCGGATGCACCGCTCCCAGTGGGGCATTTGTATTCAATGTCGGACCCTGAATTGGCCGCGTTACGGGACTTTGTGGACAAGAACCTGGCTCGGGGTTTTATCCAGCCCACGTCGTCACCCCTGTCCGCTCCAGTCCTGTTCGTAAAAAAGAAGACCGGAGACTTGCGGCTTTGTTGCGATTACCGGAAATTGAACACAATCACGGTACGCAACCGGTATCCTCTGCCCCTGATTCCCGAACTGTTAGAACGGCTATGGGAGGCTACCGTGTTCATCAAGTTGGACCTGCGCGGAGCTTACAATCTTGTTCGGGTCTGGGCTGGGGATGAATGGAAGACGGCGTTCGGCACCAGGTACGGACATTTTGAGTACATGGTCATGCCGTTTGGGTTGACCAATGCTCCCACCGTCTTCCAACACTTCATTAATGACATTTTCCGGGATCTCTTGGACCAGTTTGTCATTGTCTATTTGGACGACATTTTGATCTACTCGGCCTCCCGGGAGAGTCATCTACATCACCTCCGCCTGGTCCTGCAACGGCTTTAGGAGCACCATCTGTATGCGAAGCTGGAAAAGTGCCAGTTTTATCAGACCACCATCGAGTTCCTGGGACATCGCATCTCTCCCGAGGGCATAGCGATGGAGCGGAGCAAGGTCGAGTCTTTGTGTAGTTGGCAACCTCCCCAGCAAGTGAAGGATGTCCAGCGACTCCTCGGGTTCGCCAATTACTATCGGACCTTTATCCCTGGCTTCGCGTTCTTGACCGCGCCCCTCACTTGGCTCCTGCAGAAAAAAGTCCCGTTCCGGTGGGGTACCCCTAAGCAGCAGGCATTCCAGGCCTTGAAGCAGGCCTTCATGAAGGAGCCTATCTTGAAATATCCTGACCCTCACCGTCCGTTTCTGGTGGAAGCGGATGTGTCAGATGTTGCTGTTGGAGCAGTGTTAATCCAGGCTCACGCGTCTGGCGGTACCCTCTTCCCTTGCACGTATTATTCGCGGAAGCTTAACTCTTCCGAGCGCAACTATACCATTTGGGAGAAGGAGCTACTGGCCATTAAGAGCGCGTTTGAAGCCTGGAGACATCACCTGGAGGGGGCCCGACATCAGATTGAAGTCTGGACGGACCACAAAAACCTGGAGTTTCTGCAGACCGCTCAGAAACTGAACCAAGGCCAGATCCGGTGGTCCTTCTTTTTTTGCCAGGTTCAATTTCCACATCACCTACATCCCCAGTGGGCGCAACCAAAGAGCGGATGTGCTCTCGCGGAAACCCGAGTATTCCCAAATCGAAGACCCGCTTCCTCCCCGGACAATTCTGCCCGTCGAGTCGTTCTCCGCAGTTCAGGAACCAGTGGACTTACGGGCTCAGATCCGGGAAGCGCAGCGGCAGGACGTTTATGTGGAGCAACGGAAGAGTGAGGTAGGGCCCGCTTCTCCCTGGACATTTACCGAGGACCTCTTGTGGTACCGAGATAGAATCTATGTACCGGTGGGGCCGCTCCGGGGTCTTATCCTGTCGCAGTGCCATGATAACCCTGCGGCAGGACATTTCGGCCTCTTTAAGACCTTGAATTTAGTTTCTCGGACTTTCTGGTGGCCCCGACTCCGCCACGATGTCCAGGCCTACGTTACATCCTGTGTACGATGCCGACAGGCCACGTCGGCCACGGGAGCTCCCCCAGGGCTGCTCCAGCCCTTGCCGACAACGGAGAGACCCTGGGGTGCCATTTCCATGGACTTCTTGACGGAGTTGCCTCTGTCTTCTGGATTCACGACCGTGTTCGTGGTGGTAGACATGCTGACGAAGATGGCGCATTTTATTCCATGTTGTGGATTACTGACGGCTTGCATCACCGCCCGCATGTTTATCCAACATGTCTTTCGGCTACAGGGCCTACCGGATAGGGTCGTTTCGGACAGAGGGGCCCAATTTACAGCCCAGTTTTGGAAAGGGCTGATGACGGCCTTAGATGTGAAAATCTGCCTGTCGTCGGCGCATCATCCAGAAACTGATGGCAGGACTGAGAAAGTCATTGGGAACTTGGAGCAATACCTGCGCTGCTTTGTGAACCAACAAGACAATTGGTCGGAGTATTTGGCAGTCGCAGAGTTTGCATTTAATAACTCTCAGCATACCTCCACCCAAACGACCCCTTTCTTAGCCAATGTGGGATATCATCCTCGGTTCTTTCCTCTCACGCAACTCGACTCACAGGTTCCAGCAGCGGATGACTTTCTGGCCGAGTTGTAGGCCGTCCATCAATTGGTGCGACGGTATCTTGAGAAGGCCAAGGAGGACTACTAGTGAGTCGCGGACCACTCTCGGCGGGCAACGCCACCGTTGGCTGTGGGGGATCGCGTTTGGTTGTCCACCAGGCACCTTCCGTCGCACCGGCCAGTCAGGAAGCTAGATCACCGGTACCTTGGCCCATTCCCTGTTGAGGCAGTCATCAACCCGGTCGCCTACTGCCTGACATTGCCACACTCGTTGCGGGTCCATCCCATCTTCCATCGCTCCCTCCTCATTCCAGAACGGCCAGCCTGTCCGCTCCGCCAACCTGACCATCCCCAGCCAGCGCCCCATGATGGAGATGGACCGCCCGAGTACGAGGTCGCCAGCATTCGGGACTCCCGTTGGCTGAAGTACCTCAGTTGAGTGGAAGGGGTATGGGCCGGAGGCCTTCACCTGGGAGGATGCGACCTCTGTCCATACACCTGTTTTGGTGAAAGCCTTCCATGACCGATTCCCGTCACGACCGCATCCGGATTGTCAGACCCGGGGGAAGGGCCCTGAGGTGAGGGATAGTGCTGTGGTCTGCCAGCGGCCTGCGGAGCTGGCGGCAGAGTCGGACAGCAAGGAGGCTGGGGAGGAACATGGGCCAGGCCTGGAGTCTGGAGAAGGCTCAGTGCCAGAAGCAGGGATCCAAGTCCGGGCCATCTGGGAGGTCTGTCCCGACTCCAGAGCCTCCAGAGGCTGACATGAGCTGTTATCATTTGTTTGGGACTCATTACGGCTGGCAATGAAAATAATTACCAGCCGTTAAAATAAAAGAGTTTTTTGGGACACCGTTTGTGCTGTATGATTTGATCAGGAAGCCTAGGTCAGAACACCACCATTGCTTGAGATGTGGGGCGTTAGGGCACTCAAGCCGGGACTGTACTCAGCCCTCCTCCCGTTATCGGTATCAGGGACCGCCCAGAGACTTTAAGCAAAGGAACAACCTGTCAGCCTCCATGCTGCTTGCTTGCTTCGGCTGCCATAGAAACAGGGGGATGGGGGGAGGTCTAGGTATTTGGGAGGAGGGGGGAAGCAGTGCTGGAGATGTCTCCTTGTGTATCTAATTAGAGGGTTAGGGAGGAAAGTTCTCATCACATGTTGCGCGGCTGAATGGACATGTTTATAGCCGGCTCAAGGTCAACGGTTTCTGCAGACCAGATGTGGAGGCTCCACCTGAAGAGATGCCCGCATGACAGCTGGGGGGCATTGGGATTGGATGGCCAGCCCAGGTCTTTCGGGGGGAGGGATTTGGGATTACTTTCTATATGTTATTTTCGCGCCTTCGCCTCAGATCTTGCTTTTAACTTGTTGCTATCAGTTCTTATCAAGTAAAAGTACCTTTCTCTACTATCATGGAGTTGGGGTCTTTCTTTCCTGGACTTTGAGCGGAGGCACAGCTGACATTAAGCAAGATCTGCTCTATTGGCCAACCCGGAGAAAACCTTCTACTGTGGGGGCTAAGCGAAAACATGTCTAGCCCAGGCAGTGATCAGGAGGACCTGGGAGCTGCTGGGTCGACTCCCCCACAGTCCCGCCATGGCTGGGAGAGATCGGAGTGTGTGTGAGAGCCACTGATTGAAGAGAAGCCGGTCAGAGCCAAATGGTCGCTGGGTGTAGGACGGCAGGAGGCTTTGGAGGAAATCCCCTCCGGAGTTACAGCAGCAAGACGTCGGGGGGGGGGAGAAGCTGCCTGGCAGGTAGAGGACAAAGAGGACCTCCTGCTAACTCAAGCTTTGCATCTTCTGAAAGAAGCTCTGGAGAGTCGGAGAGGTCGCGAGAGGTATGCCTTGCCTGCGAGGAGGGAAGCCGAAGGAACGGTGGGAGAGGGTGAAATCCTAGCCACCCCTGAAGTGCTTCCTAGAGCCCAGCCAGACCCAGCAGGGGCTGCAGGAAAGCAAGCTGCTGCCTCAGCCCAAGCCCCCCCTGGGGGGGGGAGTAATTCCCCGGAGGCGTCGAATTCCAAAGATTCCGCCAATAGGAGTAAAATACGGTGGGGATCCCAAGGCTTTGGGATTCTTCTTAACCCAAGTTTGGAATCACATGCAAGAGTATGGGAAGGATTTTCCTTCAGAAGCAGCTAAAGTCAGGTGTGTCACCATGGCCCTGGAAGGAGCCGCGGTTGAGTGGATGGTGGCCCGCCATGATGAGGATTCCCCAGCGATGAGGGATTATGATGCCTTTATGGCCGCCCTCAGAGTGCGTTTTGATGACCCCCCTGGCTGAACGGAAGGCTAGAACCAGGATGAAAACCCTAACCCAGGGGAGGAGATCGGTGGCGGAGTACACCCAGGAATTTTGCCGGCTGGTGGTCCATATGCGGGGGTGGTCCCCAGAGGCACTGATGGAATGCTACAAGGACGGCCTCAATGAGGACGTTTACCAAGGCTGCTGCTCTCGAGGAGCCCCCTGAGACCTACAACGCTGGTATGTGATGGCGGCAGAGGTGGAGATTGACCAGGCCAGAGAGCGGTACAGGGGAGGTCACAGTGGGAGCAAGCCTTCCCCCTCCGCACCGAAAGAGGCCCCTAGAATGGCAAGAGGGGGGTCAGGATCAAAGCCCAGATCATCTGCCTGCTTCAGATGTGGGAAGGAGGGGCACTGAGCCGCTGAATGTTTCTCCAAGCCAGTCCCAAAGATGACCTCTGCTGGAGGAAAGAAAATTGACAAGCCGGCAGCAAAGAACCGCGAAACGGCTTTGAAAGGCGTGGAAGTCGTTGAGTTCGCTCCTCCAGGCCTGGAGGAGCTGGGAGCTCCGACCACCCCAGGAGACAGCGACAGCGACTCCAATGACGACCCCTTGGTAAGTCAGCACACGGGCCCCCTGACCATCCCAGTAGAGCTGCATGTGCCATCTTCCGGTGCCCAGGGAAAGATGCTGGCCCTCTTGGATTCTGGGTGCACCAGATGTGTAATCAGCCCAGAGGTGGTGGAAAAAATGGGATTGAGACTGAGGACTATGAAAGTGCCCATTGCCTTTTGCCAGTTGGATGGGTCAGTAGCTGGGGGGGCGCCCATTTTGTGACTGAGCCAGTTGAGATGAGGGTGGGGGACAACTGAGAGACTCTGAGTTTTATCGTAGCCCCTGGGATGGAACGACCCCTCATATTTGGCGTACCCTGGCTCCAAAAATGGAACCCTTATGTGAATTGGAGAACAG
>QLTV01002511.1:7194-20694 GCA_003457575.1 Thermophis baileyi
TGTCAGGATATAAGGGTTCATGAATTGGGATAGACATGGTAACAGGTCAGCCAATGGGGACTGTTTGGTGACCCAGACGGCTCGGCGCCTGGGCGTGGCTTAGGTTCACTGTTCTGTATATATATGAGTGCCTCTGTATTATATATTGCTTCTGTGAATATTACCTCTGTGCTTCTGGATTCTGAGTTCTGATTCTGGCTTCTGCTGTATGGTATAGTATATAAAGAAGTTTCTTTTATAAATGAATCCTGCTGAGTTATTTACTTGTGTGCTGGTTGGATTGCTGCAAGCTCTAACAGGTTATGGGCCCAGAGCACACCAGACACAGTAAGACTGAACTGTAATCAAGCTGAGGGACTGCCTGTGTTAAAAGGCTTGCAGGATGGCTGTTGATTTCCAGGAGAGCTCTCTGCCTCGATTGGGACAGAAGAATTATATTATTTGGACTGCAAAATTGGAATGCTTCCTGAAGGCTAAGGAGCTCTGGGAGATTGTTATTAATCCACCCCAGGCACCATTAGCAGCAGCAGATCAAAGGCAGCATGATAAGGCACTGGCCTACATCATCTTAAGTTTAGAAGATGAACAATTCCTGAATGTAGCTAATTTAAAAACTGCAAAAGAGGTTTGGCTGAAATTAAGTGTGCATGTGAGTGCATCAGCATGCAATATTGTGCAATTATCGAGACAATTATACAGAGCCCGGTTGCAACCACAAGATAATGTGGAAAGGCATTTGCTGCATATGCAAACTTTATTCATTGAGTTGGAACAGCGTGGCATGCAGATCCCTGAATCTCAGAAGGTACTGTTGGTGTTAAATAGTCTTGATGAAACGTGGGACATTGTTTCAGCTGTTTTTGAGTGCAAACCAGAACAGGACTTACGAATGGAAGCCCTTAAAGCCTGTTTGATTTCAGAAGAAAACAAACGCCATTTTAGAAAAACCCACGAGGAGAAATTCCTGAGGTGGGGTCCCAAGGAGCAGAGAGAGAACAGCAACAGACAGCATGTCTGCAGAGACGATGTCTGCAGAGACCAGAGTAACAGAAGAGACCAGATTACAGCCCAGCAAAGATTTTCTACAAAGAAAGCAACAGAACGGCGGTGTCTCATCTGTGGTGATAAGACTCATTTGAAGAAAGACTGTTTACAAAGAAAAGATACAACAGATGGACAGGCTGCTATTGCAAAAGTTAGCTATTGTAATAGCAGAGACAAATGGTTAATAGACAGTGGGGCTAGTCAAACAATTGTTAATAATTCTAAATTGTTTTTCAGAATGGATCCAGCTGGAGGAGATGCAGTAGCCTTGGCAAATGGCCAGAAGGCTAAAGTCATTGGAAAAGGCAGTGTGGTGATTCCCAGTGGTGGGATTCAAATAATTTAACAACCGGTTCTCTGCCCTAATGGGTAGGCATGGCTCAGTGGTCATGTGACCATGTGGGTGTGGCCAACTCAATGTCATTCACATCAATGGGTGCTTCGCCTTAGCTGTTACCATGTAATAAGGGTTAACCAGAGAGGCAGTTTCTGTAAGCAGGGCAATAAAGATTAGGCTAGAAACAACAGCAGAATGTTTCCTTCCTGCCTTCCTTACAAGATTAGCCCTGTAAAGTGGAAAAAAACAAAATAAGATTTCTTCCAACAACCGGTTCTCCGAACTGCTTAGAAAGTTAACAACCGGTTCTCCCGAATAGGTGCGAACTGGCTGAATCCCACCACTGGTGATTCCATGTCTGAAGGAAAAGGTGGGGCTTTGATTGCAATGAAGGTCTTGCCGTCTTGCAAATTGAAGCTTCCTCTCAGGAGACATCCTGCCTGCTGTTTGATCCTTTCTTACTAAGGATTCACGGGATGCAACCTGAGATATCTCCAAGCAAGACAGAGGACCTGCATCTAAGTAGTATGTAAGTCATCAAAGTCCAAGGCATTTCCAGTAAGCAAAAGTAGCACAAGGCAGACAACAAGAGCTCTAGAGCTGGTACATGCAGATTTGGTTGAGCCAATGCAAGCCAGTTTGGGAGGAGCAAAGTATGCTCTGGTCATTGTAGATGACTACAGCAGATTTGGGTTCTGCTATTTACTAAAGGTGCTACAGAAATTTAAGCAATGGGTAAGCTTTGTGGAAAGGAGATATAAGCAACAGGTATGTCAGCTGCAAACTGACAGAGGTTCAGAATTCATGTCAGCAAGTTTTCAACAATGGTTGGGACAGTTAGGAATAAAACACAGATGCACAAATCCGTACACAGCAGCTGAGAACGGCATGGGTGAGAGACGGAATGGACTCTTACAAACAATGAAGGACTCACGGCTGGAGGATTCTGGTCTGAGCAGGTCATATTGGGATGAAGCCATGTTGACTTCTAATTATTTAATCAATAGGCTGTGGAGTTCCTCTATTAATAATACTCCATATGCAGTGCTATATGGGAGAAAGCCATCTTTGGCACATTTAAGGGTTTTTGGAAGCAATGCATGGGTGCATATTCCAAAAGCAATCAGGAGAAAAGGTCAACCAAAGGCTAGAAAGCTTAGGTTTACAGGCTATGAGCCTGGCTCAAAGAGCTATCGCTTTAGCGATGGGAGCAAAAGAATAGTCATTTCCAGGTCTGCTAGCTTTGCAGAGCAAAATTGGAACAGAATTGATGCAAATTTGTGGAATGATCCACTTAGTAACAGTGACCCACTTAGTGACGGTAACTCAGTGACGGTGTCAGCGTTCAGGGAGGAGAAACTGAAAGAGAGCATGAAAAGGAGTCAGGAGAAGATGATGACTCGGATGTGAAGCAAGAGAGGGTTGAAACACAAGAGCAGTCAATGCCACACAGGTCAGAGCAATGGAATAAGGGGATTCTACCTGACAGGTATTCTGCTGGTGAGGTTAAGGTGTGTAATGTGTGGCATGAGCCAAGAAACTATCAGGAAGTATTGGCACTACCCAAAATTGAACAAGTAAAGTGGAAAGAAGCCATGGACAAAGAAATGCAATCCATGGGTGAACATAACGTGTTCACATCTATGACTTTGCCACAGGGTTGCAAAGCCATAGGATGTAAATGGGTGTACAAAAAGAAAGTACTGCCCAACAATGAGGTACAGTATAAAGCAAGGTTAGTGGCACAAGGTTTTTCACAAAAGAAAAACGTGCACTGTGATGAGGTATTCGCACCAACGGTGAAGAGTGAAAGCATAAGGTTGGCACTAGCATTGGCAGTGGCACGTGGCCATAAAATTTGGCATTTTGATATAACCACTGCATTCCTCAATGCAGAATTAGAGGAAGAAATGTACATGGTTCAAGCACCAGGGTATGAAAGTAAAAAGCCTAACACTGTATATAAATTGAACAAGGCCATTTATGGGCTGAAGCAGTCAGCCAGGAATTGGAATTGGACAGCAAGGATCCTCTAGTGGACAAGGCTTTCGCACTCGCCCTGGTCTTGCCTTCCTCCACTGGAGACCTCTGGATCCCCCCTCCCAGCCTTGTCTGCCATCCCACAGGAGGCAGAGGACGACGCTGCTGCGTGTTGAAGTGCATAGGAGAAAGTTTGGAGGAAGCAGTTTCCTCTGAGTCCAACTTCTGACTTGACAGATCTCTGGAGAGGAGGAGGGGTGGCGGGGGAGCTGTGTGAGGGAAGACTGCCCCAACAAGCCAGCATCCTTACCACGCTCAATTGGAAATGGGGATTCCCTTTCAAGAAGGGCCAGCCTCCCTCGTGCAGGACTGGGGAGCACTGTTCCCCTGCCTCCTCCTCTTACTCTCCAGAGATCTGTCAAGGCAGAAGTTGGACTCAGAGGAAACTTCTTCCTGCAAACTTTCTCCTCCGCACTTCAACATGAAGCAGCATGTTTCAAGAGCCGAGGTGGCGCAGTGGTTAGAGTGCAGTACTGCAGGCTACTTCAGCTGACTGCTAGCTGCAGTTCGGCAGTTCAAATCTCACTGGCTCAAGGTTGACTCAGCCTTCCATCCTTCCGAGGTGGGTAAAATGAGGACCCAGATTGTTGGGGGCAATATGCTGACTCTGTGAACCGCTTAGAGAAGGCTGTAAAGCACTGTAAAGCGGTATATAAGTCTAAGTGCTATTGCTAAGTGCTATTGCTATTGTCCTCTGCCTCCGGCTTTGCTGGGAGGGGGCACCGGACAAAGAAATGCCAATTATGTCTGTTATTGGGAGAAGAACGTCTCCTTTGGCATGCTGTGCACACGCACGCACACACGCACACACACCATTCCAAGGTTGGAGACTTTTATCCACACCTGAGCTAGCAAACTGCCAATCATGCCTGGGCTTGGGGAGAAGGCCCTCTCCTTCCTCTGTGGATAAAAGTCCCTTCCTCTGCCAGCAGTTTGGGGAGGAGAGGAGCTTGTGGGGCACCAAATTTTCCCCACATCAAGTTAGCCAGTGCAACCTGTTCTGTCCCGACCCAGTCATCCTGAGTCAGCTGCGCCCAGTGAGCAGCGTCGAGCCGGCCATGCCCACCCATCCACGCCTACCTGGCCACTGTGAGTCATCATAGTCTTACATGCAACTGGCCCTTTATGAAATTGAGTTTGATACCCCTGATCTATAAAGTGAATTGTTTGTTTAAATACTCCTCCAAAATAATTTTTGCATTTATTAGGTTTACAGTAGATGCCTTCTATGTTGCTTCATCTTCTTCTGTTCTTTAGCTCCCTCTTGTGGTCAAATAAATCTTTTTTAAATAAAACTGTATTTTTCAAGAGGCAACTGGACTTTCTGGTTTTTCTTTGAAGAAGTTTCACTTCTCATCCAAGAAGCTTCTTCAGCTCTGACAGGATGGTGGGGAATAGAAGGATTTATACTCCTTGCAGACAGCTGGTCATTTGCATTCTTTTAGAGAGTCATTGAGGCCACTTGGAGGTTTATCTGTGTCCTCAGGGTCACCTGAGTAGTGCAAATGGGTGTGGAGCCTTCTTGGAACTGCTGAAAGGACTGTGTTGTAGACTGGAGATAGATGATGTCATATCCCTCCCCTTCTGTTGAGAGAGGGCTATTCAATTTTGACATAGATGGCCTCTTTGACCCCTCTTTCAAACCAGCAGTCCTCTCTGTACAAAATGTGGAGTTTGCTGTCTTCAAAAAGTGGCCTTTGTCTTTTAAATGCAGATGGACTGCTGAATCTTGTCCTGATGGGTTTGTTCTCCTATGTTGTGCCATGCATTTATGAAGTGGTTGTTTTGTTTTCCCAATGTACAGATCTGCACATGTCTCACTGCATTGTACCTGGTATATGCAGTGCAATGTGTTGTACGAAGAGTTTAGCCAGAGTCCGGGTGGAGGGGATCCTAGGGCACGCCATAAAGTGGGCTTGCTTACAAAATAAGTCTGTAATGACCCAATTCACAGTGTTCCCAGCACTCTCCACAGCAGCTCCACAATAAATTCCATAGATATCCCCAGGGAGTGGTGGGGCTGGCTACCATCTGTAACAGCCCTGGAGGCTTGCCAGGTAGCCTCTTCACTGAAGTGCATAAAGGACAACTGGCTACATATGCTTCTATAGCCTTCTTCATTCACGGCCACCAAAACTGTCTCTTTACAAGGTGAAGGGTTTTCACAAATCCAAAACGCCCCGCCACCTTCGCGTCATGGCTTTGTTGCAATACTGAAGTCCTCTGGCTCGCCATGACATATAGCTTGCTCCCCATCCATGCCAGTCCGTCTCTTAATGGCAGTTCACTCTTGTGTTGCTGGAACCACTTATCTCCTGCCAGGGCTTCTTTTAGTGGCTGAGTCAGGTCTTTGGTCAACGTTGATGACAATGCTTCCTGTCTCATGAGGGCTGGTGCTGCTAATTGCTTGGAGGGGATGATGGAGTTGACGACCTCCTCTCAAACACTATTATATTGTGACATCCGGGAGAGGGCATCTGTCAAGAAGTTCTGGCCTCCCTGTAGCAGAGGTGGGTTCCTGCCGGTTCGGACCGGCTCTATAGAACCGGTAGCGGGAATTTCCCCCCACTCACCGAACCAGCAGCGATGGCCGGCTGGACATGCCCCCGAACTGGCTCTCTCGGCAGCGCCGTAGGCAGCGCCATCTTGTTTTTTGCTTCTGTGCATGCGCAGAAGCTGGATTTTTAGCACTGCGCATGTGTGCGTGCATAGCGTGCAAGGCACGCGTGCCCACGCAGCGCGTGAGGAAGCGAACCGGCAGCGAGGTAAGCCAGAACCCACCCCTGCCCTGTAGGTAGCGAATGGTGAAGTTAAATTGGTCGAAGTATTTGGCGCACCGGACCTGTTTGGGAGACAGCTTCCGGGGAGACTTCAGTGCTTCTAGGTTTTTGTGGTCTGTCCACACTTCGAAGGGGATTTTACTGCCCTCCAGGAATTGCCTCCAAGTAAGGAAGGCCCAATGGACTGCATAGGCTTCCTTCTCCCAGACAGCCCATCGTCTCTCAGTCTCAGAGAGCTTGTGGGAGGTGTAAAAACATGGCTGTAATTCTCCCTTTGCATTCTGAAGTAGCACCGCCCACACAGCCACATCACTGGCATTCGCTTGTATTACAAAGGGCTTGTCTGGGTCAGGGTGTTTTAGGACCAATTTGGCGGCGAAAAGACGTTTGAGTTTTTTGAACAAGGCTTGGCACTCCAGTGACTAGTTTAGGGGTTGGCTGGGCCTGGGTTTAGCTTCCCCTTTCATTTTCAACAGGTTTGTGATCAGTAGGGCTATCTGAGCGAACGTGGGGATGAACTGACAATAGAAGTTCGAGAACCCAAAGAAACTTTGTAGTTGTCTCCTCGTTCACGGGGGCTCCCACTCTAGGATCACTCGGACCTTCCCAGGATCCATCTCTATGCCATGCTTCCAGATTCGGTAGCCTAGATAGTCCAAGCTGGTCTTATGGAAATCACACTTGGACAGTTTTGCAAAAAGCTGAGTCTTCCAGAGTTTCTCAAGCACCGCCCTGACCAACTTCACATGCTCTTCCTTGGTTTTGGTATAGATCACCAGATACACCAGGACCCCCTTGTACAAGTGCTCATGCAGGACCTCATTTATTAACTACATGAATACTGTGGGGGCTTCTTGTAGTCCAAACGGCATCACCCGGAATTGGTAGCAACCTAGAGGGCAGTTGAACCCTGTTTTCCATTCGTTCCCCTCCTTATTTCTCACTTTGTAGTATGCCTCCCTCAAGTCTAGCTTCGTGAAAATTTTCCCCTTTGCAAGGTGGCCCAACATGTCCTTCATTAAGGGGAAGGGGTACATATTCTCCACACATATACAGTTTAGCCCTCTATAGTCGATGCACAGCCTAAGAGACCCATCTTTCTTCTCTTTGAACAGCACAGGGGCTGCCATTCTCGACTTTGCCGGTTGAATGAAGCCCCTGGCTAAGTTCTTATCTATGAATGTGCAGAGCTCTCCCATCTCCCTGGGTGTCATTGAATATAGCTTTGGCTTTGGCAGCTTAGCCCCGGGTACATTCTGAATCGCACAGTCTGTAGGACGGTGGGGTGGAAGCATGTCATATTTCCTCTCGCCAAAGACCTTGGACAGGTCACAATATTCCTTGGGAATCAGCGGTTCTGAGCTATCACCCTCTTTTAGTGTATTGGCTGTTTCCGCTCTCACTTTCTTAACTGTAGGCATGTGACAGCTTCTTAGCACTTTCCCTAACTCTTTCCAGTGGGATGCTTTCCTTTGCATCTGCCACTTGTCTCTGTCCCAA
Source organism: Thermophis baileyi (assembly GCA_003457575.1). Lineage (NCBI taxonomy): Eukaryota > Metazoa > Chordata > Lepidosauria > Squamata > Dipsadidae > Thermophis > Thermophis baileyi. The sequence goes on from QLTV01002511.1 coordinate 14,896, forward strand.
TTGATAGATGGGCTCCACTTTTTCCACCATGCCATGACCAGGACCACGATCTCTGTCATCCCTGGGGCCACAATAAATCAAAGTCTCTGTGTGGGTCCCGGCTTTTATCAACACAGGCTCGGTTAGGCAGGTCACTGGCACTCTGCCCATTATCAAACCATCTAGCTGGGAAAATGCTATGAGCTTCTTTAGCCTCATTCCTAGCTTTTCTACCACTTGGTGGGTGACCAGGCATCTGGTGCACCCCAAGTCCAACAAGGCCATAAGGGTCCCCTTTACTTCTGAGGAGGACACCAAAATCTCCACCCTAGCAGTCAAGGGGATGATGGTGCCACTTACCATTGGGTCATCTTCTCCTTCACTGTTGCTCTTGTAGAAGACTGGTCCCTGTCGCAGCGCACCAGCAGGTCCCTGCCCAACCGCCAGTTGCCGTGGCGATTCCACCGGCAAGGCCACCACCACCTCGGTTTAGAGCAACCTTTGATGGCAAGCCTACCAAGCTGGCTTACTTCCTCAGCTGAATCTGGGCTCATATAGATCAGTATGGAGAACAGTACAAAACAGATCGCGACTTGGTATCTGCAATTACAGATGGGATGAATGAAGGAGACGCTGTGGACTGGATAGCCCAGCTACATAATGAGGGAGCTGCTGAACTAAAAGATGCTGAGAGTTTTGTTGAGCTGGTCTGGGCCAGATTTGATGACCCTGACCGAATCAACAAAAATGAAGCCACAATAAAAGTAATGAAGCAAGGTAATCGACCAATAAAGGACTTTGTATGGGACTTTAGATGGGTCGCAGGAAACCTAATGCATTGGCCAGACAGAATACTCCTGCACTATTTTAAAGAAGCCATTGATCAAGAAGTCAGAATGGCCTGTGGCATCAGAGGGGTGCCAGAGTGGCTGCAAGACTGGTATACCATGTCAATAGCTCTGGATAGAGAGATTCACCCACACCGCAAACCCCCTGCTGAGAGGCCCCCAAGGAGAACTTTGACTAGGCGCCCTCTGACTAAACCTGTTGAAGCCCCCCCTGCTCAACCTACTGGGATCATCAAATGCTACCGTTGTGGACAAATGGGCCATCGGGCTTCCGAGTGTCTGGCACCTGCACCGGTTCCACAACAACACCCCACCATGGCTGCCTGGGGCTGAAGGGCTCCACGAAAGCCCCTGGATACCAGCTGATTCACCCAGCAGGCAGTCGAGGTCCCCCCTCCCCCAGGAGAGAGTGAAGAGACCTTGACCAAAGACCTTCCGCCCAGGCTGGCCAGCGGTAGCAGTGGTGAAGACGACCCGATGGTAAGTGGAACCATCTGCCCATTTGCGGTCAAAGTCAAACTGATAGTGCCAGAGACAGGGGTGCAAGGGGAGGTAGCAGCAGTAATAGACACCGGCTGCACCCGATGCCTGATTAGCTCCTCCATTGTTGAGCAGCTAGGCATAAAGACACACTTTTTAAACGCCCCATACGCTTTGAGCAAGTAGATGGGACTTTAATAGGTGGCACCCCTGCTACACGAGTCACTGAGCTTGTCAGAATGGAACTGGGGATCCACACAGAACTCATTCGATTCGTGGTAGCCCCCAAAATGGCAGAGTCAATCCTCCTGGGGCTCGCCTGGCTAGACAAATGGGCCCCGACGATTAAATGGGAGGATGGCTACCGTAAAATCAGGATAGGTGTGGGGCCCTTGCCACCCGTCCCACCTGAGGCAGGACTCACAGAGGCGAGTCCACAGGGGCCCCACCAACGAGAGGCGGTCACGACGGCCATCGAAGTCCTGCCTGGGACTCCCCAGGTCCGCAAAGAATACAGGGACCTGGCTGAAGCATTCAGTGAGGAAGGATGCAACATCCTTCCCCCCCATCGCCAGACCGACTGTGCGATTGAGATCGAACCCGGGGCTAAACTCCCTAAACCAAAGATGTACTCAATGACCCCAAAAGAGATGGCTGAGCTGAGGAAGTACATCGATACCAACCTAGCCCGAGCGTTCATCCAACCTGCAAAATCCAGAGTAGCCGCCCCGGTGCTTTTTAAAGAAAAAAAAGATGGGGGGATGAGGCTCTGCGTGGATTTTCGTGGAATAAATGCGGTGTGCGTGGAAAACACCTACCCCCTCCCCCTCATGAAAGACCTGCTGAACTACCTGTCAAAAGGGAAGGTGTTTACAAAACTGGACTTGAGAGAAGCCTATTACCGGGTGCGCATAAGGGAGGGGGATGAATGGAAGAAATTGCTTTCAACTGCCCATTGGGTAGCTTCCAATTCAAAGTTATGCCCTTTGGTCTCCAAGGAGCCCCGGCAGTATTCATGCAATTGAGTAACAAGGTGCTGCATGAGCACTTATATAAGGGGGTTCTAGTCTACTTGAACGACATTCTCATATTCAGTGAGACATTAGAGGAACATGTGAAACTAGTACGACAAGTGCTGAAGAAACTGTTAGCCGCAAAGCTTTATGTGAAGCTGTCCAAGTGTGAATTTCACAAAACTTCCCTGGACTACCTGGGCTACCGAGTGTCAAACGAAGGCATAGAAATGGATCCCGGGAAAGTGCAAGCCGTACTTGACTGGCAACCCCCTCGCACCCGGAAACAGCTGCAAAGTTTCCTGGGGTTCGCTAACTTCTATCGGCAATTCATCCCAGCCTTCGCAGAAGTGGCTCTGCCGCTTACGGAACTGCTAAAGGCAGGGTCCTCCCCTGCAAAGCCGCGGCCAAGGCAGCCTCTAGCCTGGACGCTAAACTGTCAAAAAGCGTTTGAAAGCTTGAAACGGCTGTTTGCAGAAGAACCCATTCTTCAGCACCCGGACCCAGATAGGCAGTTCATCGTCCAGGCTGACGCCAGCGATGTAGCGGTGGCAGCCGTGCTCCTCCAGAAAGACCCCCAGGGATGGCTGCTGCCTTGCGCATATGTGTCCAAAAAGCTCACAGACACCGAGCAGAGGTGGGCAGTATGGGAGAAGGAGGCCTTTGCCGTTCGTTGGGCTCTGCTATCGTGGCGGCACTTTCTGGAAGGAGCCAAGATCCCCTTCGAGGTCTGGTCCGACCATATGAACCTCGAGGCCTTAAAGACCCCATGAAAGCTCTCCCCCAAACAGGTCTGCTGGGAGCAGTACTTCAAGCAGTTTGATTTCAAGCTGAAATATATCCCAGGGGGGAAGAACCTGCTTGCCGACGCCCTGTCAAGGAAACCCCAATATGACAGCCAGTGGGAGGAAGTCGTCCACGCCATCATCCCGGACACACAGAGTGCGGTGCAAGTCACTACCAGGAGTCAGGCCAGCAGACGGACTGACCCCATCGATGGAAAACTAACTGCTGATTTGAAGGCAGCGCTATCTACCGACCCATGGCTAGCCAACAATCGAGACACTTTGACAACCCGGGACGGACTAGCCTGGAAAGGTTCGAAGATTTACATCCCCAACAGCATGAGACTTCTGGTGCTCAAACGTAGCCATGATTCTCGATTGGCTGGTCACTTCGGATTTCTAAAGACTCATCTGACTAGACGGCAGTTTTGGTGGCCAAAAATGAAAGCTGATGTGGAGGACTATGTAAAAAGTTGTGCCACGTGTGCTAGCAATAAGACAAGACCGGGGAAGCCTCCCGGTTTGTTTCAACAGGTAGCTGAGCCCAGCCACCCGTGGGAGGAAATAGCTATGGATTTTATAGTAGAACTCCCGGAGAGTGGTGGCAACATTGTAATTTGGACTGTGATAGACCTGTTTTCCAAACAGGCCCATTTTGTTCCTTGTTCTGGACTCCCCTCGGCTAAGAAATTGGCCAAGATGTTCGTCAAACAAATCTACCGGCTGCATGGAGTTCCGCGATGGGTGATCTCCGACCGAGGAGTTCAGTTCACCGCTAAGTTCTGGAGAGAGTTCCTGAGATCCATTGGGTCATCGCAGGGGCTTAGTTCGGCTTTCCATCCGAGTACGAACGGAGCCGCGGAACGTACGAATGCCATGGTGGAACAATACATCAGATGTTATGTGAATTACCAGCAAGATAATTGGGCTGACTTGCTTCCTTTCGCAGAAGTGGCTTACAATAATGCAGTGCACAGCAGTATGGGACAGATGCCTTTTCAGATTACAAGCGGCATGGAATTTATTCCTATGCCAGAACTGCCGAGAGAACAGCCTTCTTCCATGACTCTAAATGAATGGATGGAGTCATTGAAGAAAGGTTGGGAGAATGCCAAAAAAGCCCTGACTGAAGCGGCCGAAGCATACAAAAAACAAGCTGACAAACACTGATCTCTCCAACCCCCCTTTCGGGTGGGAGACCACGTGTATCTTTCTACCAAATACATATGCTTGAGTTTGAAGAGTAAAAAGTTAGGACCAAAATACTTAGGTCCCTTCCCCATAGTGAAAGTGATTAACCCAGTAACCGTACAGTTAAATCTTCCCCGCATACTGGGAAAGATTCATCCTGTTTTCCATTGCAGCCTGTTAAAGCCTGCTGTGGGATCTAGATTGAGACCTCAACCTGCTGCTCCCCCAAAGCCAATTGTGGTGCAGGGTGAGACTCATTATGAAGTGAAGATGATTTTAGACTCTAGATTGCAGAGAGGCTGTTTGCAATATTTAGTGCATTGGAAGGGATATCCCTTGTCTGAAGTTACTTGGGTGAAGAGTTGGGATATTCATGCAGACGCCTTAGTCAAACAATTTCATGATAAATTCCCTGATAAGCCTAAGGGTCCTCCTGGGGGGGGGGGGGGGGTTAATGTGATTCGTATTAACCCCTGACTTCTATCTCGTTCCAGGATTCGTTCCTTTCCTGAGGGGGGGAAGCCTGTCAGTTTTGGAAGCCGTTTTTTCTTTTTGCTTCCACTGCCACATATTTTAGCCTGGGAAATTGGGAGGGTTTTTTTTGTTGGAGCCGTAGAAACTTAGTCATAACAACATTCCTTATTCAAGGACATTTTTGCCTGCACCTGCTTGGGACTGCCTGGAGATTGTATCCAGTTGAATGTGAAGATTTGGTTGGATCGTGTGATGAAGTTGTGAGTGTGGGGCAGAGTTGTGAACTTTCAACTGGGTGGGGAAACCCTGGAAGCTTTCAGATTCGGGTTTCCACAGATTTGCCAACATGACATCTCTAATAAATTGGATCTTTGAGGAAATTCAAGCTTTGGAGTTTTATTTAGTTGGGGATGTTTTCTGGAACCCTGACACACTGTGCCCTATCTAACAAAATGAAATTCAATGTAGAGAAAAGTAAAGTGTCAACCCTGAAGCTGACCTGACCGAGGCCATTTTGAGGCTTTAGTGTTGCCACACTGGAGCTGAGGGATAGGGAGGGGGGGAATAGAGATAGCTGGGGTTTTGTAGCCAAAACAAAATACTTTCTCCTGGGAACCAAGGACATTCCCACAGGTGGCCGGAGAATGGAAGAGTGAAGTTACCAGGCAACTGGACAGCACCTTGATTGGACCATGTGACTGTTTATTTGGGAAAGGGGAAAAACTTTTACTTTTAATTAGGTGAAAATCATGGGGGGAATAGAGATAGCTGGGGTTTTGTAGCCAAAACAAAATACTTTCTCCTGGGAACCAAGGACATTCCCACAGGTGGCCGGAGAATGGAAGAGTGAAGTTACCAGGCAACTGGACAGCACCTTGATTGGACCATGTGACTGTTTGGGGAAGGGGAAAAACTTTTACTTTTAATTAGGTGAAAACTGTGGGAACCTTCAGAGTCAGTGTTAGGACTCTGTCCAAACGGTTGGGTTGGTTAATATAAACAAGCCACAAATCACTGTTTAATGTATAT
>QLTV01002511.1:61049-76753 GCA_003457575.1 Thermophis baileyi
GTTTTTCACAAATGAAAAATGTGCCCTATGATGAGGTATTTGCGCTAACTGTAAAGAGTGAAAGAATCAGGCTCGCACTAGCATTGGCAGCGGCGCATGGCCATAACATTTGGCATTTTGACATAACCACTGCATTCCTCAAAGCTGAGTTAGAGGAAGAAATTTACATGGTTCAAGCACCAGGGTATGAAAGTAAAAAGCCTAATGTGTATAAATTGAACAAGGCCATTTATGGGCTGAAGCAGTCAGTCAGGAATTGGAATATATGTTTAGATACTGCATTGAAGGGTCTTGGGTTCAAGAGTTGCAAGGCTGATACATATACACTGGAAAGTTACAAGGTGGGGATTGTCAACTATTAGCATTTGTGGATGACCTTTGTTTCATTGCAAAGGATGTATCACAGTAAAAGGGATACTCAGGTATTTGAAGGGAACTGTAAATGTGGGTCTTCAAATACAGGTCTAGGAAGAATATTAAATTAATTGGATTTATGTCTCTTCCAGTCATGAAGGGAGGAGTGTCAGATTATTCATGAACTGGGAGAGCCAATGGTAACAAGGTCAGCCAATGAATAGGCATAGCAACTAAGTCAGCCAATGGGAGCTAACCACATCTGAGTCTGCAGAGAATCGAAACTGAAGAAATAAGGCTGGGCGTGGCTCAGCCCACTCTTGTCTGCTCTGAACACTGAACTAGAAGCTGCTTGTGTTTTACTTGTAACTGTTGCTACATTGAAGAAGAACTCTGCTAATGGTATTGTAAATTCATCTGTTATGTTTATAAAGAAGTTAATGAATCCAGCTGAATCCGTTATCTGTGTGTGCTTCTGGAAATTGATTTTTCTGCAACAAACTGATAAAATTTGGGCTCAATTGTAAGTCAAGGACTACCTGTATTTATTATCTCAGGATAATATAATCTCAGGATCTCAATAACACCCTTCTGTCTGAGCCGTCTTAGCAGAATTTACTCACCTTTATGATAAAATCTGCAGCTGCTCTTCAAACTGTGTCTGTCTGTTTTTGGCAAATGGCCCCTCCCCCCATCCATCTTTCAAACAAGAATTGAATCTTGAATGCAGTCTCTGACTTTCCCAGGCAGGCCTAAGAATGAATTGGGCTCTGGAGGTGGTGTTGAACTACAGCTCCCAGCATCCTTCAGTACTCGCTAAACTAGCTGGTATGGAAGGAGGTCTGCAGTGTTTCTCAGCCATGGCAGCTTGAAGATGGGTGGACTTCGACTCCCAGAATTCCCCAGCCAGCATGCTTTAAGATGAGTGGACTTCAACTCCCAGAATTCCCCAGCCAGCTTAGCTTTGCTGTTAGGAGAGCCAGGTTTTCCATCCCTGAAATTGCTGAATTAAATGAGTCAAGCTTTGGCTCAGTGGCTGCCAGAATCATATAGCCTATTAAAATATAAATGAATTAAGAAAATACACGATTTAGTATAATACCCAGAAAACTTCAACTCCCAGCCAGTTCATGCAAGCTTTTCCTTCTCCTTCTCCTCCTCCTCCAAAATCTAGGCAAATCTGGGAACTGAATTCCACACACCTTAAGTGGCCAAGGTTGTGAAATACAGATCTAGATGGCTGTTTGCTAGAATCCCTGGCACATATTTATTTAACAATTGCTGTTTCCTTTCAGGCTTGATCTTTGTGGTCGATAGTAATGACAGAGAGCGAGTTAACGAAGCCAGAGAAGAGCTTATGAGAATGTTGGCAGAAGATGAGCTCAGAGACGCTGTCCTTTTAGTGTTCGCTAACAAACAGGTACGTGGGAAAAGATGACCTTGAGGGAACCATTCTTTATATTCAAGGGGATACGAAGAACGGTTGCAGGAATTGGGTATGTCTAGCTTAATGAAAAGAAGGACTAGGGGTGACATGATAGCAGTGTTCCAATATTTGAGGGGCTGCTACAGAGAAGAGGGAGCCAACCTATTCTCCAAAGCACCTGAAGACAGGACAAGAAACAATGGATGGAAACTAATTGAGGAGAGAAGCAACCTGGAATTAAGGAGAAACTTCCTGATAGAACAATTGACCAGTGGAATGGCTTGCCTCCAGAAGTTGTAGCTGCTTCAAGACTGGAGGTTTTTAAGAAGAGATTGGACAGCCATTTGTCCAGAATGGTATAGGGTTTCCTGCTTGAGCAGGGGTTGGACTAGAAGACCGCCAAGGTCCCTTCCAACTCTGTTATTCTGCTACTCTGAACACTCCTGCTTTTTGCCCAGTCTTGTTTTAGAAATCTCCCCGACCTCTTGTTTTGTGATGGTTAAAAGAAAACGGGGTATTGAAAAGTTCAACCATATTTAAAAATATCACACAGAGATTTTACCTGCTCTCTAAGGGAGAATCACATTTTGAGAGTTTTTCCCTCAGGTGAAATTTAAGGGGGATTTTGCACGTGTTTTTTTACTGTTGTGATGCGCAATTCTAGCTGAAGTCTTCAGAGGTTTCAACTGGATATGGTCAAAAAAAGTCAAAATCCTATCCCTGATGTTGCAATACAGATAGTCCTTGACTTACAACCATTCGTTTATCGACCGTTCCAAGTTATATTGGTACTGGAAGAAGTGACTTACAACCAGTCCTCGTACTTATGACTGTTGCAGCATCTCCACAGTCACGTGATCACAATTTGGGTGCTTGACAACTGCATGTACCGTGTTTCCCCGAAAATAAGACGGGGGCTTATATTTTTTTGACCCCCGAAATATGGCCTTAGCCTTATTATTGGGGGGAGGCTTATTATTTTCGGGGTGCAGGAGGCAGGTCAGGTCGCGAGACGTGAGTCTTACTGGAATCTGGCAGGTCCGTGGCGTCTCTCGGCCGGTCTGTTTAGTTCCAGCTCCAGCTCCAGTCGTCACCATAGAGCAGGAAGCGCACTCACAGAGCGGCCACTGCCCTGGCTGGGGTTTGGAAGCCGCAGAGCCGGAGTTTGGGGGAGAGAAAGAAAAAAAGACTTCTGCTGCTTCTGCTTTTGGCTGCACGCAAAGAGCCGAGGTGGCGCAGTGGTTAGAGTGCAGTACTGCAGGCTACTTCAGCTGACTGCTAGCTGCAGTTCGGCAGTTCAAGTCTCACCGGCTCAAGGTTGACTCAGCCTTCCATCCTTCTGAGGTGGGTAAAATGAGGACCCAGATTGTTGGGGGCAATATGCTGACTCTGTGAACCGTTTAGAGAGGGCTGTAAAGCACTATGAAGCGGTATGCTGACTCTGGAAACCGCTTAGAGAGGGCTGTAAAAGCTATGAAGCGGTATATAAGTCTAAGTGCTATTGCTATTGCTATTAAGTGCGCTTCCCGCTCTATGGTGACGGTCATTGGAGGCCTCCCCTTCCCCCCTGCTCCTCTCCGCTCCATCTCCCTGTGGTCCCCCCACCTGAGCGCTGACTGACCGGAGCGCCCGCCGACATGCCCGGGAAGCCCCTCCGCCTTGGGAGTCACCAGACGGGACGGTGATTGAGCCGGACTGTTCCTGGGGAGGGGAGCCTCACAGGACCCTTGTTTGCACTCCCTTCCTCCCGCAGGTCCCGCTTACTCATCCCAGGCACCCGGCAGCGAGACACCGGGCAGCCACGCCGAGGGAAGCCCCGATAGACGCAGCTCGACCGGGCCGGCCACGGCCAGTGTTCCCTGCCCGCAGCTGAGCTTGGCCGGCCGGGGCCTCTGTAGGCGGCGGCAGCGAGGGCAGCAGCAACACCCACAGTGCCTCAGTCATCCCCACCGAGAAGCAGCCGGCGACCAAACCTGAGCTGACAGCCAAACTTCTAGCCGGGCACAGCAGCAGAAGCAGCCGGCGAGCAAGCCTTTTGGGTGTAGGCGGGGGGGTGGGGGGAGAGTGCACGTAAGACACGGACAAGGAACCTTTTGGTTGCACGCTGCATGCAAGAAATCTTTCTCCAAGAGGCTGCGCAGGCGCGATGAGTCTCACGAAGACTCATTTCTGACAGAGTTTGGAAGAGAGAAAGATTTCTTGCATGCAGCGTGCAGCCAAAAGGTTCCTTGTCTGTGTCTTACGTGCACTCTCCTCCCCCCTGCCACCCAAAAGGCTTGCTCGCCGGCTGCTTCTGCTGCCACGAGACGCGCGTCCTGCCTGGGACTTGTAGTTCCGTCGCGTTCCTCGGAGAGGGAGAGCAAGCGAGAGGGGTGCGCGCACGCCCCACGGGACTGGCTCGCCTCCTCTGGGCTCTGCCTCCGGCGGCATTTTGAAACGCGCTCCTGCCTGCGAGGAGGCGGCGAGGCAGGGATCAAGGATCGCCGCCTCTTCCTCGCAGGCAGGAACGCATTTCAAAACTCCGCCGGAGGCAGAGCCCAGAGGAGCCGAGCCAGTCCCGCGGGGCGTGCGCGCACCCGCCTCTCGCTTGCTCTTTCTCTCTCCCGGCCAAAAGAGTGCCTGCCGCAAAAAGTGCAGCTCCTGTCATGTCCCCCCCTTTCCCCGCAAAGTAGTTGGGGGGCCTTATTTTTGGGGGGGGGCTTATTTCAGCGCATGTGCTGAAAAGCCTGATTGGCCTTATTATGGGGACATGTATTATTTTCGGGGAAACACGGTATTTACCACGGTTGCAGTACCCTGGGGTCATGTGATTGCCATTTGTCACCTTCTCAGCCTGCTTCTGACAAAGTCAATGGGGGGAAGCCAGATTCACTTAACAATCACACAATTAACTATTTAGTGATTTGCTTAACAGCTGTAGCAAAAAAATGGTTGTAAAATTGGAGTGACTCGTTTAACTGCCTTGCTTAGCAACAGAAATTGTGGTCTCAATTGTGGTCATAAGTTGAGAACTGTCCGTAGAAGCTTTGATTGTTTTTAAAGTTCATTACCCATCCCAAAATGGGCAGAGAGAAGAGTTTCAATCACACAGTTGTGGCTGCCACCTTCACTTCCTTGACTACAGGTAGTCCTCAACTTACAACCACAGTGAAACCCAAAATTTCCATTGCTAAGCAAGACAGTTAAGTGAATTTTGCCTTGTTTTATGACCTTTCTTACCACTGTTAAGTGAATCCCTGCAGTTCTTAAGTTAGTCACACGGTTGTTAAGTAAATCTGGCTTCCCCATTGATTTTGCTTGTCAGAAGGTCGCAAAGGGGGATCACGGGACCCTGAGACACTGCAACTGTCATAAATATGAATCAGTTGCCAAGTGTCTGAATTTTGATCACATGACCATGGGATGTTGGTCTGGATGACTAGACGCCGCTAGCTTGATGCGGCCAGCTGGGGGCAGCCTTCTCGCCACCAAGTCCCCTCTGTCAACTTGCTGCCACCATCTCTTTTTTAAAAGTAAGTAAAAAGGTTTGTTTTAAGTTGCATTCAAATCCTTCCCCGTGCATTTGGATGGAGAGTCGCAGCAATGTTCCCCCCCCAAAACTGACACCGATGCTGTGAAAGGAGTAATGCTGAGAAGAGGGTTTTTTTTCAGTTTGGACTCCAAACTTTCCTGTCCATGCAGTCCCATTTCCATGGTGCATCAGACCTGCAGCTAAATGCAGCTGCAAACTCTGCAATCTTTTTGACCGGCAAGGATTTGAATGCAACTCAAAACAAACCTTTTTAGTTTTTAAAAAAGCTGAAATCCCACCCCATTGCTTCCCAAATCTGCCCTTATTTTCAGAGCAAGACCCCTGCAAACGTGGCTTAAAAAAAAGTTGCAGGGTGTTGGGGCTTCCCAGTTTTACACCCCCCCCCCCCACTGTTGCCTCCAACTCCTCTCCGCCCATCGCTGTCCCCCTCTGAGAGCCCACTTGCCCGCCCGGCGCTCTATCCAGTGCCTGCAGCGAGTTATCCAATTTTTGGTGTTGAGATGTCCTGCAAAGAGATGGCGGCAGCAAGTTGGCAGAGGGGACTTGGCGCTGGCCACGTCGAGTCGTCCCATTCTGTGGGGATGCTGCAACAGTCGTGTGAAAAGCAATCGTAAGTCACTTTTTTCAGTGCCATTGTAACTTCGAATGGCCACTAAATGAATGGTTGTAGGTTGAGGACTACCTGTATACCCTGGCGATGCCCTGTTGGCATTAAATATTAGGAAAGTGATATGCGTAACTGCAGCCTCTAGATTATAAAATACATTTGTTTAAAAATTTGCCTCCTAAGATTGTAAAATATAGTTCTTTCCTCTGTGGCTGTGATGGGGAAAAATTGCCTTTTCTAAAGCCAATTGCTTCCCTTTCCAGGACCTGCCAAACGCCATGAATGCTGCCGAAATCACAGACAAACTAGGATTGCATTCTCTCCGCCACAGAAACTGGTACATTCAGGCCACATGTGCCACCAGTGGGGACGGTCTCTATGAAGGACTGGACTGGTTGTCCAATCAGCTCCGAAACCAGAAATGAACCCCTGAATTAATCCTCTTTTCTCCACCCCTCTTCCTCCTCTTCCTCACTTTAGTCTAATGTGGCAAACCCATGCTACTTTGTAGTATTGAGTGCCAGAAACTGTTTTCATCTTTTCTCGTCCACAGGATTGTCCTTCACGCTGTACATGTGGCAAAAACCAAGCCCGAAAAAAACACTTAGGGGTTTTTTTTTCCTTATTTAATGTAAATAGTTCTTGTTTTTCCCACGAGGCAGTTTCTGGTACTCCTATGCAATATTATTCGGCTTTTTTATGATAAAGATTAAAAAACAACAACTTTGAGCGGATTCAGAAAAAAAAGGTTGACAGGAGTCTGGCTTTGTTTGTGTGGTTGGTTTTGTTTGTGTGGTGTGTCTGTGGACTAAATCTGAACATGATCCCTCTCGGCTTGCAGATCTGTGCTGAGGACTGATTTCTGCAGTCATGTTTTTAAGCCTGGGGACGAGTTTCTTTTCAGAAGATGGGTGGTGGGAAGGAAAGCGGGAACACTTGAACCCAGGATCCTTTGTGATTTCTGCAACAACGTGAAAAATACCACCAGTTTCCCTTGTTCCAGATTGTAGAATTCTTGGTCTCGTTTCTGTTTTTGACAACCTTTTTGTGTTTGGAGGCGGATGGGAGACTTTCCCCAGAGTTAGAATGAAGTCAGTTGCAGATTAATGAGAAATTGGGACCTCCTGCACCCCTTTAACTGCCTCTTAGATTTGGATTTAAAAAAAATTCCCCTCCAGCCTACAAGTGCCATCTTCATCTTTGTCACTGGGGAGTGTAGCTCCTTTAAAAATCCTTGAATTTCTCCAGCCTAGAATTATTTCGGAAGACGGTCCTCTTGCACGGACGTCACAACAGCTGCCCCACCTCAGCAAGTACTGTACTTAAATAAGAAATGTCACACAAGCTTCTTGCATCCGGGGGAGAATATTGAAAACATGAGTGTTTGAAAATCGGGCGCCGTCCATTCTTAAACGTGTCAGATCTATTTTTGGGACACAAACGCCCTTTTTACATGGCTCATTCTGCATGTTTGAGATTTGTCATCCCAGATGACTAACTTTCTTTTGTTTTTTTCTTTTGTATTTTGATAATTAAAAAAAAGCTGGAGCTGTTGCAGCTTTAGAAAAACACGATCAGAACTGGTTTGTTTGGTGGTGTGGACAAGAAAAAATCTGTTTGCTTTCAGTACAGTAGTCAACTGTTTTATATACTTGTTTTCAGTTATTTCAACAAACGACCACTGTAATTACAGTTATTAGAATAAAAATCTCTTAACTATTCCTCTGAGGTGTGGGGTTTGGTTTGTTCTCGCGCTCTGATCTGGCCCACAGGGACTTAATATCGAGTAACGACATTCAGATGCTTGGTAACTGACTCATATATATAACAGTTGCAGCATCCCAGGGTCACGTGATCACCATTTGCAACCTTCCCAGCCAGCTTTCAACAAAGTCAATGGGAGAAGCCGGATTGGCTTAAGAACCCCCTCATTCACTTAACAACTGCAGTGATTTGCTTAACAACTGTGGCAGAAAGGTCCTAAAATCAGGCATGACTCACAACAATCGCTTTACTTAACGATGGAAATTCTGATCTCAATTGTGGTCGTAAGTCGAGGACTACCCGTAATTGGGTCTACAAGCACCATTGGTCTCTGGCAGACCAGATGCTTTTTATCTATGAAAAGTCCTCCTGCCAGCAACCATTAGTTTTTAATTAAAGATGCAAACTTATAAGGTTTGGCTGAGTAAATGGCTGGCAGGAAGCAGGAATCTCATCAAAAGAAAATAAGGAAAATATCGAAAATTATTTTTTTCTCTCTGCTACTCACTTGCAACCATAAAAATTGAAACCCTCATTAGCATGATGGACAAATGGCCCTGGCACTCTGGTGAAGAAAATAGCTTCTAGGCCAGCGTACCACACGGGTTGGACTAGAAGACCTCCAAGGTCCCTTCCAACCCCATTCTATGTTCTAAAATGAAATCCGAAGTACGGTAGTTTCCCTTCATAGGAACACCCCACTTTGCTAGTAGAAGAGAAATTAATTTCCTGGTGGGGTTAGCAGGTATGTTTTCATCCCCAGTTCTCTGTATGTAAATGGTATCAAGTATGGTTTGACAACATGTGCCTGCTGTTGACTAAGCCATGATTTAACCATGGTTGTGGGGTCCTCTGCTCTCTGAGCTTGGTGGTTTTCTTGCAGATGTTTTACAGATTTATGGCCCTGCCAGGATTCTCTGTAAAACAATTTGTTGAGTGAAAAGCATCCCCGATGTGCAGGACAGATGCAGGACAGGGAAACACATATCAATTATCTTGCAATTAAAAGCAAGGGGAAACACCCCAAAGTGATATTTCTCTCCTTTCCCAGTTTAAAAAAAAATCTCTTCCTTTTTCTTTTTCCTTTTCCTTTCTCTTTTTCTTCCTTTCCTCTTTCTTTCTTTCTTTTTCTCTCTTTCTCCTTCTCTTTCTCCTCTCTCTCTCTCCTTTTCCAAAGTCTGTGGAGCTGTTGATGCAAGGCTGAAAGATATGATAAAATCACCTCCCCCCTTTCTAAACTAAGGGAGTGGGGGGGGGTCCTAACCTTTGGTCAATCCCTCAGTTTTTCAGGCAAATGGCCTGGGAGGACTCTGTCCGCCAAAATTACTCAGAGTATGGGTACCTCCTTTCCAGAATAGGTGGTCTGCTCAGCGGTGCTTGGCCAGTCGCCCAGGTGTGAACCTTTCACCTTCTTTTCAGCCCCTTCCCATGCACTCTCCCTCTCTTAACAGAAGGTCCTGTGCTCTGAATCAATCCCCTTGCTTTCCAGAACTCACCAGTCACCGGGGTGGGGGGGGGTGGGGGGGGTGAGCCTATTTGCTGCTAGAAAGATTGCAGAGGGAGCAGGATCCAGCTGTGGCAGAGAAGGGATTTTTCCTCAAGCGCATTCACACACAGACACATACTCTCTTTCACCTCCTGGGCTTCTAATATCAATCAGAAAATTTTGTGTGGTACTCACCTGCTTTCGAGCAGCCGTTGAGTGATGAAACCTCAAGGCTCCCTTTATTACCCCTGTGCCACCCGGGCAGGGTCTGTAGAGCTTACCCACAGGTAAAGGAACCTGTCGCCGGCAGGGTAGTTGCTCTCTGGGCCCGGTCCGGTGGCTGGGTTAGCTGGGAGTCCCTTCGTTGGTCGCCAGAATTGTTAGAAGGAAAAGATCAGGGCTCGCTTTTCAGCCGGGAGATCACTTGGCAAAGAAGAGGGAAAAAAACACGAGACACCGTTGCTTTAAATTGAAAAGCCAAGTAGCAGCTGCTCGGAAGGAGGTTTCTAATTGCAGAAGCGAATTCAGCAGTTCGTTTCTGGGTCAGCTGAACAAAACTGGATAAGAGGAAGGATTCTTATATGGTTCTATGTTTTTGAAGTTTTGGGGTTTGTGTAATATGGGCTTTGTGTTTCTAAAAGGGTTTGGGCGATTCCTATTGTGGCTAAATGACTTTCGTCCTGTCTTGAGTGTGGGGCAGGGGTGAAATGCTACCGGTTCCCACTGGTTCCTGAGAACCGGTAGCGGCAGCGGGTGGTTCGGAGAATCGGTGGCAGCGTGAGGCTCCGCCCACCCGCCCAGTCTCTGCTTTCCACCGTCCCAGCCTGCCTCCCCACTCCCTTCCTCGCGGGCCGCAGTCCTGCTGTGCTTCCCTGCCTTCCATGCGGCAGTGGGTGGGCGGGAGGCCCTTGGAGACGCTGCTACTGCTATGGGGCTGAGAGTGGCGGGGGCGGCTCTCCAGGATGGCAAGCGGATGTCCCGGGGCTGCACATGCACGTGCGAATGTGCAGCAGCCCTTGGACGTCCGCAGCCCGCCTGCCCTCCCGGAGCACCGCCGCCATTCACTTTCTTCCTTCTCCTGCCACGAAACGAAAGCGAATGGCGGCAGGGTTGCTTCGGGAGGTTGCTTCGGGCAGGCGGCCGTCTGCAGCCAGGCGGGGAGGGAGGGTGGCGAGAGCGGCGGCGGCGGCCCCTTCCACGCGCAGCGCATGGAGATGGCGAAGGCGGGCAAGGTGGCCCCGGCACGCCTGTTGCTGGGGAGGCGCGGCGATAGCTCAGCCAGGGCAGCCTTGGCTGCATCGGCCTCTCCACCTGCGCCATGTTCCGCTCCGGCCGGCCGCGTGACTACAAGTGCGGCGACCTGGTGAAGATGAAGGGCTACCCGCACTGGCCCGCCCGGGTAAGAGCCGCTGCCCAGGCCGAAGGGAAAGCTCCGCGGTGGCGTGGCCGGGCCTGGCCCACTCCCCACGTGGGGGGCTGGCGACCTGCCGGCCGCCGGCGGCTTCCACCCCTCTCGCGCCGCAGCTGAGCCTCCTTCCCCTGGAGTGCCGGACTCCGCAAGCCAAGTTCCCGGAGTGGCGCCGGCGGTCAAAGAGAGCAGGCAGGTGGCCGGGTGGGAAGCCAGTGGGCTGCTTCGGAGCCCCAAGCCCCGCGGAGCCGGCACGGGAGGCACGGGTGGAAGGCGGCCTTTTCTACAGCATCCCCCTCCCCTCTTTGGATCGCCCTGCAAAGGGGGGGCTCTGCCTTTGCAGAAATGGGGCGGGCGGTTTGTACGGAGGATGCGCGGCCCTCCGGGATGGAGAAGAGAAGGGGTTTTTTGCAATCTGAAAGAATCTCCTGCTTGGGATCTACCTGATTCCCAAGCAGATCTTTAGAACTCAGCCTTCAGTCACTGTTTAAAAATTAAATTCTACACAACCGATCAGTAGCTAACACCTTCTTTACATCACTTTGGGGGGGGGAAGACTCCGATAATTCCATATTTGCACCTGGCACTTGTAAACCATCGATTTGCACTGACCAGTTAGCATCGTTAAATCTTATGTTCATTAAAGATATTTAGGTCAAGATCCTTTTGGAAAACGACACTTTTGGGAAGCAGTGCCTATGGACAGAGGGAGATCAATGTCCCATCTAGAAAAAGGACGTGGAATTTTGCACCAAAGGAGAATCTGGATCTGCTTAACTATCAAAGTAATGACATAATGGGTAAATCCGGTTTGTTTTACAAGGACTGATCAATCGTCTGAATCCGTGTCATGCCGCCTCTTGACTGGGAAAGATTGTGGGGATCCTTCCCATGTCCGTTTCCGGGACTCTAAAGCTCTGCCTTTAGAAAACGGGGACCGGCTCCGACTTTGCCATCCATGATCACCCCTTTTCGGTCTGGAGGGAGGTGACGACGTGTTGCGTTGACACCAATTTGAGGGTGGCTGCGATATTTGGTCCGGGAACAAGGGTCTATCACTCCAGCAAGGATCCAGAGAGGGTCTTTGTTTTCTATGGAGAGCAACAAGGCAAAGTCAGGTCATGCAATTCACAGACAGGATGCCAGCCCTTCAAAGTGGACCAAGCTAGAAAACCAACATCATGGAGGCTAATGCTACTTTTATTATAAAGTTATACAGGTGGTCCTCAACTTATGACCACAATTGAGCCCAAAATTTCTGAGGCAGTTGTTAAGTGAGTTGTGTCCCATTTTACGACCTTTCTTGCCACAGGTGTTAAGTGAATTACTGCAGTTAAGTGAATCATGCAGTTAAGCAAATCTGGCTTCCCCCATTGACTGCTTGTCAGAAGGTTGCAAAAGGGGATCACGTGACCCCAGGACACTGCAACAGTCATAAATACGAGTCAGTTGCCAAGCATCTAAATGTTTATCATGTGACCATGTGAAAAGTGTAAAAAAGTCACAAGTCACTTTTTTCAGTGCTTCAAACAGTCACTAAACGAACTGTTGTAATTTGAGGACTACCTGTATCCTGATTTGCCATTGCTTACTTAATTAGAAGAATTTGGCAAAAATTAAGTTTCAGCAGGCTAGGAACGTTACTTCAAAAAGGGAACACACTGTTAAATGGGAGTTCTACTCCTGTTGAAACAGTGAACGCTTAATTTTTTTGTTAAATCTGAACTTTTAACTTCTACAAGACAGGGAAAAGACTTTTGAACCAAAAGGCTGTTCACAGTGCTCTCCTATGCTGAATATTTAAAATGCACTTGCTAAGGAAAATAAGTTAAAGATAAAAGCTGGGCTCTATCAGGGCATCAGTTACACTGGTGAGCCCTATAAGATAGACCAGGTTTAAGAAACAGACACCCTGTAGACCTACAGCTTTTAGAACAGTTATGGTCATAGAGTTTTGCAAATCTGAATTCCCCAGCCAGCATGCTTTAAGAGGGGTGGACTTCAACTCCCAGAATTCCCCAGCCCATGCATGCGTTGAACGATACCTTTTCTCGTTATCCGAAGAAGAGTCGCTCAATGAGGGAGATCCTCTCTTCCTACGGTGTTTCTCTCTCTCTCTTTTTCTTTCCTCTGTTTCTTTTCCTTTTTGTCATCTTCCTCCTCCTCTTCTTTGACTTCTTGCCGACCTCGTTCCTGCCAGGTTAATTAAGGAAAGGCTGTCCTCTTTTGCGCCCTTTTCTGTTCCACCCCAAATATTGCAATAGTGCCAAAATGTTGCTCTAAGTGGGGTTAGGTTCATGCAAAGTCACAGACAACGATATGGTACAGGTAGTCCTCAACTTACAACCACAATTGAGCCCAAAATTTCCCTTGCTAAGCAAGACAGTTAAGTATGTTTTGCCCCATTTTATGACCTTTCTTATCCCAGTTGTTAAGTTAGTCACATGGTTAAGTGAATCTGGCTTCCCCATTAACAGAAGGTCGCAAAAGGTGATCATATGATCCCAGGACAGTGCAACCATCATAAATATGAGCCAGTTGCCAAGCCCCAAATTTTGATCATGTGACCATGGGGATGCCGCAACAGTCGTGTGAAAAATGGTCATAAGCCACTTTTTTCAGTGCTGTTGTAACTTTGAACAGTCACTAAATGAACTGTTGTAAGTCAAGGACTACCTTACAGTCCTGACAGACTTGAGGGAGGCAAGAACTGAGAAAATACAGGTAGTCCTCGACTTATGAAAGTCACTTAGTGAACCTTCAAAGATATGAACAACTCAAAAAAGGGGACTTCCACCCAGATTCAAAGGTCTGACGGTCAAGTGCCCTCTGCAGTTATGTGATGAAAGTTTGGGCACATGGCCACAGAGCCACGTTTACAACTGTTTGCAGCATTTTGCCAAAACCTGGCATTTATTGTACTATTGGTTTCCCACAAAACCATGGCCATCGTGAACCATTAACAACTGTGGCATTCACTTTATGTCAGGGGCATTTGCTTTATGACTGTTGCCTTAGCATAACGCCTGCTACCAAAAAGGTCATGTGACTGATCCGTTTTACGACCATTATGACATATGACCATAACAGGCAGGCTCTGTTATAGTTGTATATCGAGGATGACATGTAGTAGCTACTTTTTTTTGTTCTGTTTTCTTGGGGATTTTCTGTTCTCCTGGACATCCATCCCTTTGGGCCACATCTAGTCACCAGCACAAAACATTCTGTGATCACGCCCCAATAACTTAGCAATTTCAAGAGTGCTGCATCCCTCTGAAAAACTTTTTACAATTTTGGACTCTTCAGAGTCAGTTAAATCTCTTTTTTGGCCCATTTTCTCTGAGGAAAAGAAGCTGCCTAATAATTATGCACACCTTGATATAGGGCAAGGGTGGGGAAAGATGGCTCTTTTATGACTTGTGGACTTCAACTCCCAGAATTCCTGAGCCAGTCATGCTAGCTCAGGAATTCTGGGAGTTGAAGTCCACAAGTCATAAAAGCCATCTTTCCCCACCCCTGATATAGGGTGTTGATCTCTTTAGGCCACACCCTCCCTCATTACACAAATACACAACACCTGATATGCCTATATCCACTAAGCATTTAAGTTTATACAGCTTGGAGGTGGAAAATATGCATAAAAATGATATGGTCAAAATACTCACTTGCGTAATAATTGTGCACACAGTGTAGGTAGTCACTAAGAGTTGACACAAACTTGGCGACACTTAATTACGAGAGTATCTTGGAAGACTGACTGTGCTGTACTTCCCCCTCCCGCTGTTAAGGAGTTATCTCAATTGCTTCTACATGTTGTCTTCTTGTTTTGGTCTTCAACTATTTCAGAATATTTCAGAATAACAGAGATGGAAGTGACCTGGGAGGTCTTCTAGTCCAACCCCCTGCTCAAAAACTATGCTGTATGGTCAAAAACTGTTTTTCCCCTTATTGGTCTGGGTAATGGATCCGGCCTATCTCTGTCCAGCTCATCTTCCTTACTGTCTACATCAGTGTTTCTCAACCTTAGCAGCTTAAAGACATATGGACGTCAACTCCCAGAATTCCCCAGCCAGCTGAGTAGGGAATTCTGGGAGTTGAAGTCCACACATGTCCAAGTTGCTGAGGTTGAGAAATGGTGCCCTACCCCACCATGGCTCTGGGGCTGAGAGGGAGGGATTGTCCCAAACTTTCTTGGGCTGAGAGTAGATCCTGGTTTATGGTCCAGACTCCAGCCCCTTCACCACTAGCCCATACTGTCTCTCACCTTTATTTTAACAGTTTATTTATACATTTTCTCTTTACATACATAAATGCTTTGTGAACAGCGTATTGTCTGGGTCAATTTGCTTACATAATAGTACTTTTCCAGTTCCTAATTTCTACCTCTATTATCCAACCATTGATAAAACAAGTCCCATGTTTGGAAATATTCTGTATCTTCTTTTTCTTTTATCTTTAATGTCAATCTGTCCATTTCTGCACAGTCTAGTATTTTTTTAATTACATCATCATCTATAGATGTTTCTTCATTTTTCCAGTGCTGTGCAAATACAATTCTCGCTGCTGTCAAAACATGTAATATTAAGTATATATTCCCTTTATCATACTTTTCTGGTACTAACAAAAATATTTCTGGCTTATAATCTATGTGTTGCTTTAACATTTTTTCTAACCATGTATGCATTTTCATCCAAAACTTTTGTGCCTTTGCACACGTCCACCACATGTGATAATATGTGCCTGATTGCATGTCCAACATTTGGCAGACATGTTAATTAGTTTTGACGTACTTTAAGGGCCCAGTCATCAGTTGAAACAACAATTGAAGAGGCTGGGTACACTTCTTGACTGCCCTGGTTGCGCACCGTGTCATTGAACTCGGGCTTAGATGACCAATGTCCTTTTCTGTGCATTGCTCTCCTTTTAATCTAGCCACAGATCACAAGTTTTATCCCCAAGACGTCACGCTTATAACTCTTACTACTTTTCAATGTAGGTAACCCTCGACTTACCCTAGTTCAGGGGTCTGCAACGCGCGGCTCTGGAGCCGCATGTGGCTCTTTCATCCCTCTGCTATGGCTCCCTGTTGCTCAAAATATGCGTCACAACCGCCAATGTGAGAAACCC
>QLTV01002528.1:12899-34621 GCA_003457575.1 Thermophis baileyi
ACAAGGTGCTATTCTTCATAAGAAGAGTTGTGAAAGTTTTAATTTAAGGATGTAAGAAGTTATATATTAACCACCCAAAGGGGAGAATGTTAGGACTCTGTCCAAACGGTTGGGTTGGTTAATATAAACAAGCCACAAATCACTGTTTAATGTAATATATGTAATATTGCTTTAAATGCATTGGTGCATTCTGCCTGGCAGTAACGGCCATCAGAGGGAGCTAGAGAACATGGTTAGTTCTCTCTCTTTTGCTGATTCATTGCTGAGTGCCTTCGTGTCTAAAAGAAAGCTCTGTGTGTAGCTAGCTCTCTGTGATAGTAGAGAATCTTTGTTTGCTGATTAAGACAAAGAAAGGCTGGTAAGAAGACTGCTGTACTTCTGAATACTGACTGATAGAACGTGTATGATTCGGACTGTTATTTGGACTGTGCTATCTCTTTAAGTAAACTACTTTTATACACTTTAACGTATCTGTGTATTGACTGAATCATTACTCATATCTACTGCAACATTACGGTGAACTGTGCAAACCTTCAGGGCCCAGAGGTTACTCTGCACAATTCCTTAACACAAAGGAATTAAAATGTAGGAAACCATCACTTCTGACTTAAGAAGTGCTTCTTAGATTAGAATAGATGATTTTTCTTTCTGAAGGCTGCCTTTTGTCTTTAAGATGATGGATGCTAGCTTAATAAAGCTGATCGATTAGAGTTTTGTGTCATCCAAAAACATAATGAGGTTTAGTTAACGACATCAGTTGACTAATAGTTCTCTCTTCAAATGTCATGGGGTGGAGCTAACGTCTGTGGCAAATACTTTAAACTTAGAACTTTCTGAAATGATTATATTGAGACCTTTTTATTGTAATTGTATGTCTCTATAACTTTATACTTATATATCTCAAAATATTTGTTGTTCTAATCATATATTTATGTGCAGTACTGAATATATCCTAGATTTATGAGTCCCAGGCAGACTCCTATTCAAAGATTAAACTAAGAAGTTAATACTTAAAATATTCAATGGAATAATGAGTATAAAATACATTAAAAATATGTGAAAGTTGACATTATAGATCATTATGTGATACCAAGTCCACCCTCATAAGGATATCATTCCATTCATCATAACAGGAAAAAAACCCTTCTGTTCTCACCGACCTAATTTTAGAAAGAGGAGATCTCTAGAGAAAGGCTTTGGAGAATGACCTGACCATTAAAGGGAAAAGATCATATAGATTATACAGGTTTTTACATGGTTGTGTTGCATGCCATGTGGGGCTTAAACCCTTCATTTTGTGTTGTACTCCAGTGGACATTGGTAATAAATAAAATGGTTATAGAATTGGTGAGATATATTCGATAGAGATGGCCCATTTAGTCTATCTGCTGTGTTTAGAACAAGTGAAAAAGTTAAAATCAAGTTTTCAAGTTAGCCCCAAAATATGCTTGATAGTAACTGCACCAGAGGTGGGTTCCTCCCGGTTTCGATCGGTTCGCCCGAACCGGTAGCGACCTGCTGGTGACGTCACGGTGACATCATGGATCCGGTTCGGTTGGTGCCGGTCCATGGGTGCCGCCATCTTTTTTGGGGATTTTTTTTAAAAAAAAAATTGGTTTTTTTTTAAAAAATTTTTTTCTTCTGCACATGTGCAGAAGCCAGGTTTCTGGCACTGCGCATGCATCACCATCTTGTTTTTGGCTTTTTTTGGGATTTTTTTTATTTTTTGGCACTGCACATGCGCGCGCAAAGCGCACGCGCGCCCACGCAGCACGCCCACGAAGTGATCTGGCAGCGAGGTAAGTTAGAACCCACCCCTGAACTGCACTATCTCTAAAGCAGAGCAAATTCATTGAATTCAGGCATAATAATGATTAGAGTACACAAACTTAAATGTAACAAGTTAATAGTGACTGAAAATAAATTGCATTTACACGTAGTGTTGAATCTACGGCCATTCATTTAACAATGGTTCAAAGTTACAAGGGCCTCAAAAAAAGTGACTTATGACCCATCCTCAATAATACAACTGTCACACTACCCTCACAGTCATGTGATTACAATTCAAGTACTTGGCAACTGGTTCACATTTCTGACGGTTACAATGTCTTGCAATCACATGATCATAATTATTTCCCAGCCGGCTTCCAACAAGCAAAGTTAACTGGAGAAGTCAGATTCACTTAATTACTGCTTGATTCATTTAATGACCATATGAATTGCTTAACATCCACGATAAAATGGTTATCAAATCAGGTCTGGTCATGTGGATGACTTAGTTAACGACCTTATTGCTGGGAAGATATTGGACAGTAGCTGATACTGAAAATCATCAAGATGTCCAGAAGGAATCAGATGGATAGCAATTTCACTGCCATATTTTTCTGTAGGTATAAATAATCCCATTGGGTGAATAGTGCCATTTCAACTCCCAAATCAGTTGGAAATCCAATTTGAAATGGATTTAGATTATCAGTGCACCCCAGGATTGAAATTGTATAGGATCACCCCTTATAACAGCATTTTTCTCAAAAAAGGAAAACCTGTTGAAATGTTGAATGAAGAAGCAGAGTCAACTACATATCTACACTTTGGGCAGTAATTTTATACACAAGCTATTGAAAGGAATGTCCCAGGTACATTTCCACAGGCTATGTGTTTCTCAGAGGAGAGGTATTGTGGTTTCCTTACTCAAGGAGACATAGAAAAGGACAGATTGATCTTAATTTCCTTTTATTTTTTGTACTAGGAACATAAAACTGGCTAATCCACTCGTATTTTAAATTGTAATTAAAAATCACTCCTTTTATGTAGGGCTTCTGGGTTTTGTATGTTACTTTTAAAATAATTCTAAAAGCTTAATTGAGAATTAACACCTGCTAGTTGACTGTGTATAGTTGTTAACTGTAAAAACTTTTTTTCTCTGGTAAACTGCAATGTAAGCTTCTGAGCTATAAATAGAACCTAAATGTAATTTCATATTGTAGAGTGTTCTGTCTATTTGTAATACAGATACATAGGAAACCTCATGAGTTAACTATGGATATATTTCTACTAGGAAATTTTGTTGGATGAACATTTCAAGTATTTATAGTTGTAGTTTACTTAATAGTGTGTTCTCCAGATATGGAGAGAGTCAGAGGTGGGTTCCTCCCAGTTCGGACCGGTTTGCCCGAACCGGTAGTGACCCGCTGGTGACATCACGGTGACGTCACGGAGCTGGTTTGGTTGGTGCCAGTCCATGGGCGCTGCCATCTTTTTTTTGGAATTTTTTTTTTTTTTAAAAAAAAAATTTTTGGGGGGGAATTTTTTTCTTTTTTTTTCCTCCTGTGCATGCGCAGAAGCCGAGTTTCCGGCACTGCGCATGCGTTGCCATCTTGTTTTTGGCTTTTTTTTTGGCTTTTTAAAAATTTTCGGCATTGCACATGGTTTTGGTGGATTAAGGCAAGGTTCATTTTATCCCAGCATTTTCTTTTCCACAGTGACCTACTGGATGTTCTGTGGTCCTTCTGGGAAGGAGGGAAAGGCATAACCTTTTCTTGCCACAGTTCTCCTGCAACTGGTACTGTATTGAAGCATGCTGTGTCACTACCTGAAAGTAATAGAACTACTCTTCCTGAATTTATACAGTTCCCTTTGAAAGTAATATAATCACACTTTGATTATATCATGCCTTTTCTCCCAAGTGAAAGAATATCAATTGTTTAATCTATTTTAGTTTTAATAAGAGGTGTTCACGAGGCGCGGCCACGCGGTGCGGGAGGAAGCGAACTGGCAGCGAGGTAAGTTAGAACCCACCCCTGGAGAGAGTAGAAAACACTTGCATATGTAATAATCTCCAATGAGTAGCAGCCAAGGAGTATGCACAGTTTTGAGTTTTGAATCTGAGTTGCATCCAGTGATGTCATTCCTCTAGTGCAAAGCTTCTATAGTTTTATCTTTAGTCAACTGTGAGACCCAATATTTTGATAATCCTTGAGCAAATCATTTCACAGCACTGAAATATTTTGGTACAGAGTAAAATGGTAAAGAGTCATTCTAAGCCTACAAGCTAAACAGTGGTGAAATCCAATTTTTTTTACTACCGGTTCTGTGGGCGTGGCTTGGTGGGCGTGGTGTAGCTTGGTGGGTGTGGCAGGGGAAGGATACTGCAAAATCTCCATTCCCCCCCCACTCCAGGGGAAGGATACTGCAAAATCTCCATTCCCTCCCCACTCCTGGGGGAAGGATATTGCAAAATCTCCATTCCCACCCCACTCTGGGGCAGCCAGAGGTGGTATTTGCTGGTTCTCCGAACTACTCAAAATTTCCGCTTCTGCTCAAACTTCTGGTTTCCCTAATCTGGATACTACTACAGTCGTGTTGGGAGCGCTGAAGTGCTTCCTGGTTGAAAGGAATTGCCAGTGACATCATGGTTGCCCGGGGATGCCCAGTTGTGGGCTCCTTTCATGTCCCCTTTAAGCTGCCCACTGAAATGGTTCCCATCTATTTACTCACAGTTGCCCGCTTTCACACTGCTGGGTCGGCAGGAGTTGGAGTGAGTGATGGGAGTTTACCCCATCCTGCAGCAGTAACTGGGTCTCAAATACAAGCCTGCCCGTTGTCAGCCCAATGTCCTATGTACGTGAGCCCCCGCACTCCTTAATCTGGATTACAGTGTTGGCAGTTTATTTTTAGTTCTTTTCCTAATGATCTGAGGCATGGCATTTGCTTTTTCACAGCTACCACACAATGAATTGACATGTTCATAAATTGACTATCCATTATGACCTGAATACCTTTTTCCTGGTTAGTTCCACACTGCTCAGACCCCATTGGTGGATGTATCTATGTATATAGTTATTTATTAAAAGTTTACGCTGCTGGGTTCAACTGAATCCTGGTTGTTTGCCAAATAATCATATACATTAAGAATAATAAAGAAACAACAAAATAATGCTATAAAACTATAAATACCACTAAGCACTGACTGAAAACCAACCAATCAACCAACCAGTTCCAAATGCCCTGAGGTATAGCTCCATCCTTATTCAAGGCCTTTCTGAAGGATGTCAAGGTAGGTATAACACAAATCTCTGGTAGGAGGCTGTTTATAAGATGAAACAAAGTATAAATAAAGTGTGTGTGTGTGTGTGTGTGTGTGATTGCCACAAAGTGCATCATATTATAATTACTTAAACTGAACTGAATTTACCAATTGATTGGTCCCAACCCAAAGAGGTAGCTTTGATGTGATATCTTTCTTTATGCTAGAGGCACATGTTCCACTTCCTTCTTTCCAGCTTTCTTTCCTTCTTCTTTCCTTCACTCTAATCTTTCCTTGGAGATTCTCAATCATACAAGTCATGATTGTCCCAAAGGTGTTTTTCCAAAAGGCAATTGGACTTCCTTGTTTTTTTTTTCCTTTGAAAATGTTTCAGCTTCTCATCCAAGAAGCTTTTTCAGTTCAGTTCAGGAAAGTCCAGTTGCCTTTTAGAAAAGCACTTTTGGTTGTTTCTCTGGTTCTTCCCTTGACTGAGGGAAGGCAAGGCAACTTTTTTCAGCTGCAAACTACTGCCCACTAAACAAGAACAAATTAAAGGTGAGCACAGGGGGTTGGGTGGGTGTCAAGAAGGGCCACCAAAGTGGAGTCACTCATTGACCAATAGAGATAGCCAATATTAGAGACTTTCAGACAGGGCTTCACTGATTGACAATGGCAGCTGATTGACTGATTATGTGCCATCAATTCATTGTCAATTTTTGGGAGCCATATAGATAGATAGATATGATAGCTACTGTTGTTTAACTTAGGCTCATTAATTGCACGGGAAAGCTAAATAATCAAAATTTGCTTATTTTAGCATAGAGATGCAATGTTGTTATTCAATAAATCAATGACAAAAACTTTACAGAATAAAAAGATATCTAAGGCAATTGCAAGTGAGTTATATTATTTAGTTGAGGTGAAAATATGATTCATGAGTTCTGGCATGTGGGTTTTTTTTTTTATTAGATTCACAGACTTTGCTAAGTCTTTAACTGTGCTTTACCAACCACAGTGGTTGTGTTCATATATATGTGAAGCAATCAAACAATATTGTGATTCAACACAATGGTAGCATTTAATCTTTGCTACTTTGATAATGCAATATTCCAAAATGAAGTGTGTGCATTTTGCAGCTGCAGACATCCTACTAAGATATTCACATAGTAGACAAGCCCTTGGGTTGCAACCATTTAGACTGCAGGTATCAGTGAAGGCAAGATAGAAGTCATAATGATGAATCAGTTGATAGCTGCAGTTCCAAGTATATATTTAATTTCTATATTTCTTTTATAAAAATTGCTTATTTTAATCGATAGAATGAAAGAATTGCTAATTACACACAGGGAAACAAAAGGGAAAAGATGGAAAAGGAAGGAAAAATACGATTTAGTTTTAAGTAATATTTTCATATTTTAGCTTCTCAGGTTGAAAATTCAATCTCTTTAATCATAGATCCTAAGTAAAGTGACTCCATAAATATCCTGGCCAATGCATCATGGTGCTGACTCACTTGAGGAAGCCACACTGGGTGCATTCTTATAAAGCAGTGTGATGTCAGGAGTACAACCTAACTAGTGAAATATGCCAAAGGTATGGTGTATAGTATCTACTTCTTGACATTTGGCAGGCCGTTTAAAATTGGTTTTAAAAGTTTAAATGACTGAAGGAAGATGTAAACTGCATACATTTTTATGGAAAGGAAAGGCTTTGAACAAATATTTTTCTTTTGGTTCCAATGGAAAATCCCTTGTTTCATCAGTGCCTGTTGAAGGTAAGCCCTGAAACTATGTAAAGTACTTTCTGCTGAGTAACATTAAATAAAATTAAATTCCTCAATGCATCTAAGTAAAATGTTTATGAATAATTAATCAAAACAGGAAAAAAAATCACTTATTTGTACAGGAGATTTTTTACTTTCCTTCTTGAATGACTTCTCCCTGATGATATCTGTTCCCCATAACTTTCAGGTACAAAAGCACTATTTCTCATATTTTGCCAAAATTAAGCAGCATCAGAGATGAAACATAACAATCATTCTACTGAAGCAATCTTAACCTGCTCCTTCCATTTTTCTTCCACTCTTTCATACTTAATAGGAAAGGAAGTGAAATATAATTTCATTAATTAAAACCGCAGGAGAATTCTACAGAGCCATGCTTTTAACTTTAATTACCTAATCTGGAAATTGACCAATACTTGGGACTTCAACCCTTGTTCAGAATTTTGCAATAATCACATAATTATTGGACATTTATCTACAATCTCTGAAAAATGGCAATGAAGATGCTGTACTAGTACACTGGAGTCAGTTGTGAGAAAAAGTTATTACTTGAATGGGACAGCATCTGGAAATAACAGGGCTGCAGAATATACTGGGGAGTAAAACAAAAATGTTGAAAGAAGGCAATGATTATTAGCGACATCCATACCGATTCCAAAATAACTACATGGATGTGTCCATGAAATTACTCAGAGTTGAGCTTCATTTTGTTTACAATTAAAATAGCTTTATGGATATTATCATATATTGGTAATATGATTTGTGAGTGGTGGGAATGTTAAGCTTATCAGAAGACTGGAAGATCAGTCCCAAATTTATATGCACGTGATGTGATAAGTCACCATCTTTTGTAGAATATAATGGGTATCACACAAATTCACAAAACATTTTCAGTATTTTTTGACGTCGTTGATTTGTGTTGATTTACATTGTATTCATGTTGTTGCTAGAACAGCGGTTCTCAACCTGTGGGTCGTGACCCCTTTGGGGGGTCGAACGACCATTTCACAGGGGTCTCTGTGCGCGTTAGCCCGCCATCTTGGTGCCACCATCACTGCAGGGGTGAAATGCTCCTGGTTCGGCCGTGCCTGCGGGTCGCCGGACAGCCGGTAGCGACAGAAGCGGGAGACTTCGCCCACCTGCCCGGACGCCGCCATTTGGGTTCTTTTACACTCTGCGCATGCGCAGAACGCTTTGCGCATGTGCAGAGGGTAAAAGATCCCAAATGGTGGCGTGTGGTGGGGGGGTCACGGCAGTGGGGGGGTGTCACGGGGGGGTCGCGGCATTAGAAAGGTTGAGAACCACTGTGCTAGAAGATGATGAATTTCAGTTTATGGTAAGTAAACCATTTGAAAGCTGGTCCATTTGGTCCAGTGGTCAAGCAGAAAATAATATAAATGGACAAAGTGGTTCTCAGTTGTTACAAATTGTAGCAGATTTAGTAAAACTTTTAAGTATAAAAAGAAATGCATTAAAGTAAGATGGAATGTCAGGACTTGAGTGGATACATGCCAACTTCTCTAAGTGAGATGAATCATGCTGCTTGCCTTCCACAGAACATAGCTAGCAGAGTACCAAGTCATTACTTTAACTGGATTCCCTGGAGTTTACTTAGGAGTAAGTATTGGCAAGTGAAGTACATAATGTAACTTGTTTATGGTATATGTGTTAAGCTAAAATAAATAGAATTTGAAAGCTCAGTATTTCTTGATCTCTTGGAATTATCTTGCAGGCAATAAATAATCCTTTGATATAATAGACTATTTTTTAATGTTCAGTATAAGATGTTTAAGGGAAATATCTTCAGTTCAATCCCACAAGTGAATCTTCTGCTTCAAAATTTCTCTAGGAACAAACAGACTCATCAGGCTCAAGATCTCAAACAATAACAAGCTGACTTTTATCCTTCTCTCCAGAAAAGCCAGATTTCTGCTTTGCGTACAAATAGTTCTTGACATTTTGGATAAGGACCTCCAGAGAGTCCTACTCTGCTATGAGGAATCTAATTCATCTTTGGTATGGGTAACTTGGCCAATTTAATTTTCTTTAATGGTTCAAAATCCACATTATAACTTAGCATCGTGCAGTGCCATGCCTTATTGAATAAACCACAACTGGCTGAGTTCACATCAGCTAAGCTATTGCTCATGGTTCAGAGATTCCAGTGGCTGAGTTTACAAAATATATACAAAATGAAACAAATTATACTGAAAGAGTAATGTGCTATATGAAAACAATGTAAGTATCGTCCAAGTCCCTGATCTGTGTTTTGAACATATGGCTTTCCAGCTTCTTGTCTGAAGCCCTGCAATAAAAGAGAACTTACCACTTCACGATGCAACCTACTTCACTGGTTGATGGGTTCCTACTATAAGAAATTTTTTCCTCATATCTAACCTGAATATATTTCCCTGTAATTTCAGTTTACTTGTTCTGGTCCTGCCATCCAGGGTGACAGAGAATGTGTCCTTCTTCTTAGCATTAGGGATGAGCTTAATGTCTTCTAATAGTGAAAAAAATAAACTATAGTCCATGTGTCAATATAGTCATTGTGCTAACAAGTTGAGACATACTATAAAAGAAACTAAATCTATCTCTGCAACCTATTTTTAAACCTATTCCAAATGTTAACCAAGTGCTCATAAGAAATTCTGAATCTGATTTTAAGCCATATTTCTCATGCCTCTCTGAAAGCTATAAAACTGCCCTTTTATATGTTCCTTTGGAGCAAGAAGAGAAAGAAAGGTTTATTGTTATAACTGATATGAAAAATTAATTCACAGCTGACTGACAAGCCAATTAACAAATCATTTTGAACCAGCAGGTTTCTCTTAACAAGGGCAGAATTGTTCCCATATAGCTAATGAAGCAATTAAATTTCTCTTTAATTTCCATTAATTAAGTATGTGTAAATGGTTTAAAAGAACATGTTTGAAATGTTACCTTTAGTGGTGTGTGTGTGTATATATGTGTGTCTCTGTCTGTGTATCTTATAATTATTTGTTGAAGATGGAATATTTAATGGTTCGGTCAAATATGGCTAAAGGTAAACGACATTATAAGAAATTGTTTGATAGATATTAACAGAAGAAAAATGATTATTTCCTGCAGCTATTATCCAGAAAGATGTTCAATATTGATTACTAGGCATTGTTCTGGTTGGATAAGAAATCTGGTGATGCAAAGAACTTTTCAAATTTACACAATCTGCTTACAAATATAAAAATACATAAAATTATTGCTCTGATGAAATGTGTCCTGGAGTTTTCAGTAGTGTTCTTTTGCTGCAGAAAAAGATTTCTATCTACCTTGTTCTCAGGCTCTTTGAAATTTCTTTAGAATTTCTTTTAGTGATTTTTTAGCTTTCTTTATTGTTGAAGAATGGTGTAAGGTGTTTCAATGTTTTTGTTTGTTGTACATTATTCCTTCATTGTGATGCTTCCCCGGTTTCCTATACTTCCAACATGGTGTCTCCTTATGAAATACAATGGAAGGGCAGGAAGCTTGGGAGAATGAAGAAAATAACCATTAGAAGACTATATTCACACATTCCTTGGTTACTCCATAAGTGGAGGCTCGTATTATGCAAATCTCATCAAAATGTTTTGGCCATTAAATTGAGTTAGCATGGAGAGAAAATAGAGAATAAATTTTACCACAGTGTTTTATTTGGTTCAGAGGCAATAGATATTAAGTCAATATTATTTATATGAGTTTATGAATAACATCTTTGGCTATAGACAGTGATTCATTATAGAGTAACAACATACAGATTTTGTTCATATATCACACTACACCATTGTGCTTTATTTAACAGAATGTAATTAATCAATCAGATGAGTTTGTATAACATGGTAATCATAAATCATGCTGTTCGAATCACAATGGCTGGTTTAATGCAGTATACAGTATCAAAACCAGTGGTGAAATCCAAATTTTTTTACTACCGGTTCGGTGGGCGTGGCTTGGGTGTGGTGTGGCTTGGTGGATGTGGCTTGGTGGGCGTGGCAGGGGAAGGATACTGCAAAATCTCCATTCCCACCCCACTCCAGGGGAAGGATACTGCAAAATCCCCATTCCCTCCCCACTCCTGGGGGAAGGATATTGCAAAATCGTGGCTTGGTGGGCGTATAAATATAAAGAGACTGCAAAAGCCCCAGTCCCTCCCCACTCCTTGGGGAAATCCCTCCCCACTCCTGGGGGAAGGATATTGCAAAATATCCATTCCCACCCCACTACCAGCCAGAGGTGGTAGTTGCCGGTTCTCCGAACTACTCAAACTTTCCGTTACCGGTTCTCCAAACTACTCAAAATTTCCACTACCGGTTCTCTCCGGAACCTGTCAGAACCTGCTGGATTTCACCCCTGATCAAAACCAAACAAACTTCATGGTAGTTTAATGTGATGTTCAATGCCAATAACAGTTAATACATAATACAGGCCAACAAACAACTGAAAAGTGTTTCCAGAATAAAATCCAGGATTATAGAGCTCTATCTAAGTGTATACATGAAATTTTATACCAGTCCAATGATTACCCCAGGCTTTGTCAAGTGGCATGTCTCTTCAGTTTCCAGGCAGGGTGGTTCATTTTACTGGTACCAGGATTCTTTTGAAATCAAATTGGCAGAGACTGAAATTTGGTCTTTTTTGTTGAAATACATGCACCTCACCATCTGCATTACAGTCCTCTCCTATCATTGATTGTCCTGGCCATAGAACATTTCCAGATGAAGGTACTTTTGAAGGTATATTCTGATTTGGTGTAAAATAAGCCCTTGATAATTTGATGATGTGGTAATATGGGACATTACTTTGCCAACAAATCTGATAAAACGTATTTGTTTTCTTCAATAGCACTATTAATGCTGTTTCAAGTCAGCCAATGAAAATAGATTTCTGGCAGAGTTAAAATAGTCCCTGCAGCTGGAAACTTTGTTCCTAGGAACATCCAGTCCACTGACTTGGAGTCTGGAAATTAAAAAAGGAAGGGTGGGTGGGGGGAGAAGGAATGTCAACCTGATACTATTAGTCATGAATGCAGAGAATGCTGGAAGCTTTAGAAGCCCTCAAATATTTGTCTTCCTTTTCCTTTTTGCTCATGCCCTGGAAATGTATCTTTCTTCCCCACCAGATAGGAAGGGAGGAAAGGAGCATGTCACTTCGTCAGAGAGATGTGTTTGTTTCTTGTTCTACATCAGAAGGTAGTCAACACACATCCATTTTAAGTGTTCTTTAAAAAGAATTCAGACAGGTTGGGAAATAAGCAGCTTTTCTGGTAGCATTTCAAGACTTTGATGATTAATTTGGGGCCAAATTATATGTGATGCAGGAGAAAAAGTCGGATGTGAATAGAATTCCAATGCATTCAGAACGTTCCGGCATAAAGGGAATAACAACATGGACAGAGCCTGAAGGAAAAGGGTTTACCTTTATTCCAGATAATTTTTCTGATAAAAATCACTCTTATAACTTGCCATTTGCCTCATAAGGTAAAAGATGAGGCAAAAAAAGAAAAACAAAGCTTTTGCCCCTCAGTCCTCTAAGCAAAAAGCAAGCAGGAGCTGGGAGTGGGTGTTAATTGGGGGAAAAGTCATGGACAGTAATAGGAAAATCATTCCACAGCACTGAAGATTCATCATCTGATTCCTATGGCTACTGTAAACACAAGATAATAGACCCACAGCATCCAAGCATAGTTATGCATGCTTAAAAAGAAGCATTAAGTCATCATGCATATAGAGAAACATTATAGCGATTTTGCTCTACCACAAGCCCATGAGATAACTTAATATTATGTAGATGCTAAGGCTTCTTCCAGATGTTACCTACATCCTATAAGAATAATGAGCCATTCTTTTAAGACTGCATTAGTGCTAGGCATTTAATAAGTTACTTCTTATTAAATATGTTCCAAAATAAAATTGGGTGCTGCTGGAGAAATGATGGCTGAGGATGTGGGTGGCGAGAATACATGTTCTATGTACTATACATAACTTCTAAAAATAATAAACAGATTTACTAAAATGTATCAGAATGGCTTGAATCAGCAATAATAAGGGTAGTAATAAGAATGATTATCATTTACCTATTGGAAGGAGCTTTAAAACACAAAGGAAGGACATATTTACAAAGCACATAATTAATCTATGGGACGGACTCCATAGGAGTTTGATAGGCCAATATGGTATTAAATGTATTGGGAACCTACACTTATAAACACAGTGTACACTTAATATTACAAATGACTAACCAATGTTTGTTTGACAAATCATGGCACAGTGTGAATCTATAACTGATGATGTAGGACCCACTTACAGTTAAAAACT
Source organism: Thermophis baileyi (assembly GCA_003457575.1). Classification (NCBI taxonomy): domain Eukaryota; kingdom Metazoa; phylum Chordata; class Lepidosauria; order Squamata; family Dipsadidae; genus Thermophis; species Thermophis baileyi. The sequence goes on from QLTV01002528.1 coordinate 26,038, forward strand.
CAAACTACTGACATATATTAACTCTAATCTAATTACATTTATGTTACTGATTGTTTTGGAGATAAGAATTGATTGAAAGGCCAGGGAGATCTATGTGTATTTGAAAATATATCTATAAGTTTCCTATTCTTTTAGTGCCAATTATTATTACAATACATGCATGAACAGGCAGAGATTATGCAAGTGAATTTCCCAGTAGCTTGTTACAGGGCTAAAGGGAGAAGTATCATTTGCATTCCTTAAAGAACTGATTGAGATTCCAAAAACAGATTGGAAAGTTGAAGGTAAGAAATGCACAGCTTGAAAGTCTTTACTTTTTGGCAAGAAAGAGTAGTCCAGATTGACATAATCTGTGACACAGTTTCTAATGAAGCATTGATAATAAACCATTTAAGAACAAGACGCTCTTTAACCCATTGGGATAGATACCCAAGAGGTTTTTGGTTGAAATTCTGTCAGCCTTGAATAGACAAACTCATCCTGAATTGAGCTTAGAGAGGGATTCAAATGTAAATATAAACCATGGGGAGAAAATGCTTGAGGAGGTATGTATATATGCATATAAATTAGGAACTAGAATTAAGATATGCAAGAAAAATCTTTGGGAAATTAAGAAAAGGGGAAGAAATCTTTGTTGATTAGCATTCAGCTCAAAGCAGTTACGTATTGTATTTTTACAGATGATTCTTTCAAAAGTGACACAATATAGACAAAAATATAAGATTTAGCTGAATGAGGAAACTCAAACTAATTCTGATAAAACTGACAATAAGAGAGGTTAAAAATGGATTGAAGAGTACGTGACTAAGTTACAATCAATGAAGTTATATTTCTCATTGTGTGTGTATTTCAACTTATTGGGAGTGAGCTCATATAGAAACATATTTCTCAATAGCATATAAAACATTGCACTACAAATCAGGGGTGGGTTCTACTTACCTTCCCTACCGGTTTGCATCGCGTCGGAAGTGCGTGTTTTGCATGCGCGCACACACTTTGCATGCGTGCTCCCCATGTGCAGAAGGTCTTTGCAAGCCGCTTTCAAGGAGCGGCGAACAGAGAACCGGTTCGGTGGCGTGTCTGCCCGGCTATCGCTGCCGGTTTGGCAAGCGGGGGCAAATTTCCACCACCGGTACAGGAGAACCGGTCCGAACTGGCAGCAACCCACCACTGCTACAAATGCAAAGCAGGAAGCTAGTTATGAGACTGGTTGGATTGCCAAATATCAAATGAATCGAAAGGCTGCTAAAAGAGAGCAGGTATACAGAGAAATGGAATAGTTCCATCAGTTTTCATGATGAAGATATTAAATAACCACAGAACCATTTTTAAACTAACCAGTTTCAGTATTTAATCAGACAGAACAGATGAGAAATGAAGTTCTGAGGCTGTCAATCTAAAGATTAAAAAAAATCTGTTTACAATTTATTTATTTATTGAATTTTTTATACCTCAATACTATTTCTAATATTACCGCAAGTGAATGAGCTCAAGATAGACAATACTATGTCCAATATAAAATCTAAGGCGAAGCCAAGACATTATAAGCACATTGCTCCAATGTTGAGCTTTAACTGGAAGAAAGCACCACTAAATTAAACTTTTAAACTATTCTAAGTGTAATGAGAGGAACAAGATTTGCTGAACCAGCATGGCTTCTGAAAAAGGAATTTTCTTTCTTTTGCAATGTAAGGATATAAGTGGAGGTATGTGATCTAGAATATAGTTCAATCAATCAACCAATGAACCTTGTGTACATATACACATAAATACAATATCAATAATAAAAGTATTATAAAATTAATTCTATCTCAAAGCTGTACTATTCCTATCTTCCATCTGGCTCCATGCTATGAATAATTTCTAAGATGGGGATGGGGTGTTTTCCCTTTGTTACTCTAAAAGACAGCAGAAGATATGCTAAACAGTGCGATAGCAATAATGAAGGACAGAGGACCAGCATGTCTTGGGATTTGGAATTTCATTCTCATATGATTCAGATGTTTTCTTTGCAGCCTGAGCAGAGGTGGGTTCCTGCCGGTTCGGACCGGTTCTTTAGAACCAGTAGCGGGAATTTCCCCCCGCTTGCCAAACCGGCAGTGATGGCTGGCTGGACACGCCCCCGAACCAGCTCTCTTGGCGGCACCATAGGCACAGCCATCTTGTTTTTTGCTTCTGCGCATGCGCAGAAGCTGGATTTTCAGCACTGCGCGCACACCCACACGGCGCGGGAGGAAGCGAACCGGCAGCGAGGTAAGTCAGAACCCACTCCTGAGCCTGAGGATTAGTTTCTTGATGCCTGATTCCATGCTTCTTCATCCCATATTTCACCAGAATATATTTGAGCCTGGGACTATGGGAGGACCATCTTTGAATAGCCAATTTCAAACTGGCCTATGACTAGCCAAGGTGATATTAGGCTGATTGAAGTAGCTTTGGCAGCTTTTTAATATTTTGCTCAGGAAATAGTGTGAAGAGAGTGATAAAAAATTATGTTTAGAGCTGATTGATTGATTAATTGATGTTGGTAAAATATTATACTATGGTGTAATATGGTATATGTTTATTTAGGCTTATAGGCTTTTTCATTCATGACCAACTCTAAGTGATTATTTTCTTAATAAAACATTATGACTATGGTTTAAAATTATATGAAAACAGACCCACTTCCCACCCCCTTAACTGTGAATAAACATGTCCTGATTGAGACCTTTATATGAATGTGACCAGTGTGTTGAAAATTAGGGCTGGCTTCAGCTTTACACTACCGATGTGGGAAAGTTACTAATAAGGAGGGAGCTTATATTCATAGGAGTTTTTTTCTCTTGCTTCCACCTTTCAACTTTTTTTTCCAGCTCCCCTACTGTTATATTTTGTCCAGCTGAGCAGATCTCTGGGATTATCTTCCTATTATTTAATTATTTTTGCCGGTGAAGTGATAAATGCGTTTTACTCTCTAGCTAATATATCTTTGATTTAGGATAGCACTTTTAGGTATTATGTGATACTACAATGTATACTTTACGTATAGTTGTGTTATGCAGTACAACATATATTATATGGCCGAGAAAAAGATTGTAAATTCAGATTTTAGACAACCATGGAACTAGCATTTAGATATTATTTGATTCTGAAATATATTTACATGACTTAAGAAGCAGAGAGTCTTAGGAAGAAAAATCCCGCTAATGGGCAGAGATGGATCTGGAGGCAACCTCTGCCTTAATCACAGTAAGGCTGAATTAATACAAGTCAAGAAAGCACATGAACACTTCATCACTGACAGTGTTAGTATTAATTTAAGGCAATCAAGTTATTTAATAGCAAATTGGATGGCAGAGTATACTGTACCTAAAATCTCAGTGGTGTTCCAATTCACAGTAAATGAGATCATGATGACAAACATCAAATATAAGGATATGAACAGTTGGAGAGAAATATTCTGTAAGAACAATTAAGTCCATCATGAAAGTAGAATGGAAGTGGAAGAATAGGATCACTTTTTCCTATGGGGAGAGCCATCTATATTTTTTTAAAGTTCCCATTCTTATCTGGTATCAGGACTAGCTATCAATTAGAAGATAACTAATCAGTCAATCCTAAAGGAAAAAAAAAAACCCTAACTGTTCTTTGAAAGGACAGATGCTGAAGCCAAAGCTCAAATACTTTGACTACCAAATGGGAAGAGAGGACTAATTGGAAAAGACCCTGATGTTGGAAACATTGAAGACAAAAGGAAAAGGGGACAGCAGAGGATGAGATGATAGTGTCGTTGACTCAGTGAATACAAGTTTGGGAAGAAAGTGGAGGATAGGGTGACCTGGCATGCTGTGGTCCATGGGGTTGCGAAGAGTTGGACATGACTTAGCAACTGAACAACAGCAACAGAAGGTAACTTGGGAGAACCCAAAGTAGTGCGAGAAAGTCAATTTTTCTCCCGTTGCCATAGAGCTTGTTGAAAATTCAAGGCTGACAACTTCAGAAAAATTAAGGAACACTTGACATAAAATGCATTTAACTGCAATATTTTTAAAATGCCAACAGTATTAATTACAATCTTGAGGTTGCATTAGTTGTGCAGAGGAATTTAATCCTTTCCTTCTGTGATGTGATCCTCAGACTGTGTGTGTGAGAAATCCCTTATTACTTCACCAGGCAGAAATTCTCTTTCCATGCTATCCCCTTTACACACACACACACACACACACACACACACACACACACACACACACACACACACGTAGTATCTTCTGAGAAAAGTTTTGTTCAGGACTGGGATAAGCACTGTTGTGACTGAAATAATTGAATGTGGGGTTTTTTTGGCTGTTGCTATCTCATTCGTTTGCTTTTTGTTTTTAACAGTATTATGGATATGAAATGCAAAGGTGCCATTAATACTGTCCCTAGTTCTTTGCTAAGATAACTTAATGGTGACTGCAATCATAATGTTAAGGAAATTTAATATTAAGCAACTAAAGCCAAGTTCTGGATAACCACAGCCTGATTCTATACATTTACAATTAGCAAACTGGGTTTCTTGTATGACAAACTGATAAATAAGGATATTATTAAAGAAATTAATGCTTAGAAAAGACAAATGGAGTCATGGGTATTGTGGCCTGGCTGAGAGTTGATAAAAATTGTGATTCTGGTGTTGGAAGATTCAGGCATTTGACAGTCCACAGTGAATACGAACTGCTTTCATTTGCTAGGTCTTACAAGCAGATCCGGAACGTAGAAATCCTTTTTTCTAAAAATTTCTAAAACAAGCTTTTAGAATCCTCTCTTACAATAAGATTTTAACCATATTAGATACTTTAGATACAAATGTGTCAACACTCACTTCTTTTTTGAGGTATTTAATCTGATAAGACTTCCACAGTTCAGTGTCCTGGGCAGTGGTTCTCAACTTTTACCAACTTCAACAAGTGTGAATTTCAACTCTCAGAATTTCCTATCAGCATGCTGGCTGGGGAATTCTGAGAACTGAAGCCCACACATCCTAAAGTTGCTGGGATTGAGAAACAATGCTCTAGGGGTGGATTTATAATTCCAGAATTCCCAGAGATCATTGTGGGGTTCCAACACACTTGGGCAATTCTGATGGGGAAATCTGCTAAAATCTCAAACATTGTACAGTACACAATGTTTCTTCCCTCTAAAGCAGGAAAAAACTTTCTTATCCTACTAATTTGGTCTCCTTTTTACCTCCTTTGGGACTGGCAAAGATGAAAAAATGATTGACGGGGAGGGCCTGTAGAATTCATTTCCGCAACATATTTGAATATATATCTAATGTCTTCCAGACAGAAAGAAATAGAAAGTATTTTTAAAATCTGGTTGTCAAACCTGTGGCTGGGTAACTTTAATTGGGTTTACTTGTTTGTATGACATTCTTAACCCTCTCCCGATGACCTAATTAACACACTTAAGTGAACAAGGCCCACATTAAAAGATAATTAAGGTCAGTTACATTTTCAGAACAGAAAATATTAATCCAAACTAAGTTATGAGAGTGTTTAATTTGTCTGCATGAATTCATTTGAATGGTTTCAATTCATGAGCTACTTTATCAAGTCTTTATGTGTCTTACTTAAGTAATATGTAACTCTCCAGATATTGCTGTCCAGCATAGGCCATGGGATGTGATAATGGGAGTTGCAATCCAACAACATTTGGAGGCAACATGTTTATCCCAATGGCATTCGTGTACATGAAACCTAAACAACAGCTTGCAATTACTGTGTTATATAGTGTAAATTCTTTAAAGAAAAGATCAACATTATTGGTAAAGGCAGCACACCTAAGACAGTTGATTCCTATGGAACTGACAAACTTTAAATTAAATTGTATATAATGGTTATGGAATTATCTTGGTTAAGTGTAGGCATTCTTATTATAACACTTCAATATATTTCTAATTAAGACCAGTTCTTTCTTGGTTATATTTAGTATGGTAATCATTCATCAACAAGACACTTTTTTTGATTTAACCAGGTGTTTATTTCCGGTCTAGATTTTCCCAATTATTTCACCTGTCTTCTTTCGCAGACTCCAAACATGCTCTGAATAAATCCTGCTTTCCCTAACTGCTTTTTAAATGTTTGAGCATTGATCCAAGTAAGCAACATTTAGATAATGTTTAAAAAAGACAGAGGGCTAATTCACTTGGGTACATTGGGTTGGGGAAGGCTAATTGCTTTGTGACTTATCCAGTTTGTAAGTACATGGCTGGTAATTTCTTATTATAAAATATAACCAAAAGTAAAACACAAATAAATGCACATCATTCCAACACGATGTGGATCTCTTGATAATCCAATAAATGTAAGATTACCAGTCCAATTGGAATTTCCAATGAGTTTGAAAGTTTCCAAATATTTATCATTCTTATTTTGAACTCAAAGCCACTCTGTCTTTCCAGAGTTGAGTCATAGTTGGTTCCTCTACATGCAGGCCTTCACAGCCACCAGATACTAGGTAATCACCTGTATGGCATCATCTGCCCCACCTGGGATGGAGATGTATAGCTGAACATCATTCTCATATGGATGTTATCACATACCATGATGTTGAGGGAACTCCCCAGAAGCCTCCTGTAGATGTTAAATTGGTGAGGTGAGAAACCTGAGTCTTGATGCACCTCATAAAAGATGGGCCTAGGGAAGGACTTATCACTCACCATGAAAACAACATTCTCCCACTCCCAACCCTGAACCACTCTAGAAGGATATTATGGTTAATGGTATTGAAAGCCACTGAAAGATCCAGGAGGGTCAGGATGGGCACACTATCCCCATCCCAAGCCCTGTATATAACATCTAGAAGTGCAACCAATCAGTATTATAACCCAGCTTAAAATTCAACTGAAAAGGTCCAAATAATCCACATCATCCAAGGTCCTCTGAAACTTTGATGATATGTGGGAATGTCCTGGGAGATAGGAGCAAGAGCTGTAACCTTGGCAACAATCTGATAAGAGATACCTCAGTCCGCAGATGGTGGAAAATCATGGAAAGTATTCCCCCTAGTTCTCTGGAGACTAAAAAAGGAGGGGGAAATACTTTTAGTCTTTCAAGATTGTGTTTTATGTAATCTTACAGTAAGTGCTACCCTTATTGTGAGGTTACAAAACCTAAGTATAAATCAATAAAACATATATCAAAGAGATATATCAACTAATAAAAGAGCAAAATAGCCCAATAACTAAGTGTCCAGATTTTCATTTGTTTCTTTAAAAATATTAACATGGCACTTTGAGAAGAGTTGTCAATTTTTGGGGACATTTTGGAATATAACCAAAATGTTCTCTTTAATGATGTCAACTACACCTCAGAAAGGAGAACCATATGGAGGACTTCAGTAACACTGTTGGCTCAACACATTTGCTAGCTCAAATAACGACACCCCAAAATCAAGGTATATGTAATCCTTGGTTAACAGCTGCCCTGTTTAGAGACAGTTTGAAATTGCAATAGTGGTAAAATAGTAACTTTATGACCAGTGTTTGGACATTAGACATTTACAGTGTACTTACAGTCACATCCTCACAATTTGGAGGTTTTGCAACTGGGATGATTTTATGACCATTGCAGCATCCTACGCTCATGTGATTGCATGTGCAAGTTTCACAGCCAGTTTCTGACCAGCAGAGTCAATGGAAAAGTCAGCAGAATAGAATAACAGAGTTGGAAGGGATCTTGGAGGTCTTCTAGTCCAGCCCCCTGCTTAGGCAGGAAACCCTATACCATTTCAGACAAATGGTTATCCAATCTCTAGCAGTAAATCATGTGACTGTGATGTCTCACTTAATGACTACAAATGATTTGCTTTATGACTGCAGTGGAACTGATACTTCATGATAAATACATTGTGATCATTTGATGTTTCACTTAATGACCACATTACTTCACAATGGAATTGCCGGTCCAAACTGTGGCATTAACTGAGGACTAGCTGTATGTAGACATTTTACCTCTGAAGTAGAAAATCCCAGAAGTGCACTCTATGCCAGTAAAAATACAACAGTATTCATAGCTAGAAACTGAATATCTGCATGGAATTATGTAACGTTGCCAAATTTTTAAACCAGAATACTGTCACACATAACATACATCCCATAGTTTTGTTGCTTTATCATTAACCAAGGAATGGGTTTCCCTAATATGATTCCCACCAGATATATTATAGCACTAACATGCATCTGGCTGGCATCTGGTTGGAAAAGTAGACTAGAAACAAGAAGAACAGGTCAAATTATTCCCAGGGGGGAAAAAAACCAATTGCTCTTTCCTATCCTCCAACAAGATAAACAATGTTCCCCTTTAAATTGGAGAACTATGTAATTCTGAATGTTTCATCAGAATAGTTTCTCATGAACATATCAAACATTATCCCATCATCAAACCCCTTAGTATTAATTCCAACTCCTGTGCTATATCCAAAATGTCAGTCCACTTGGTTTGTGATGATCCAGTCTCTCCTCTCCCCTCCCTCCTCCCCTTCCCCCTCCCCTTTCCTTCCCCTTCCCTCTACTATACTATCCCCTCCTTTCTTCCCCTCCTCTCCTCTCCTTTTCCTTCCT
>QLTV01002528.1:36607-99792 GCA_003457575.1 Thermophis baileyi
CCATTCCCACCCCACTCCAGGGGAAGGATACTGCAAAATCCCCATTCCCTTCCCACTCCAGGGGAAGGATATTGCAAAATCTCCATTCCCACCCCACTCCAGGGGAAGGATAATGCAAAATCTCCATTCCCACCCCACTCTGGGGCCAGCCAGAGGTGGTATTTGCCAGTTCTACGAACTACTCAAAATTCTCCAAACTACTCAAAATTTCTGCTACCTGTTCTCCAGAACCTGTTAGAACCTGCTGGATTTCACCCCTGCCATCAGGTCTAGCTCCAATAAGTCCAACAGCACATTTTAAATTGGATCCACTCTGTATGGAAGTATAGCACAGTAGCAATGGCAAAAACAACAACAACAATCCGATTTCTCCCTTCTTCCCCTTTGTGTGTGTTTTAGCTAGCCAGATGGGCTGTGTATGGGCTGGACTTTAACCTCCCTTCAATGTCTTTGGAACTCTTTGATGCCAGACTCCAAGTTATTCAGCAGAGAAAGTTCAATTGTAATTCATAGGATTTTATGCTCCAAAAGAAGGTTAGGACTAGCAAACTTGTCAACTTCACCATCTATTTTAAGAGAATACTTTATCACTCTTTACCATATCAGCCCTCCCCCCTCTCTCCCCACTATTAGAAACAAAGCAGGAGAGAAAAGTGTGTTGCATATGCTTGCTTTACCTGATTCTTTCCCCTGATTTCAGTTTTTCATTTGAATTCTTCTCCTATACCAATAGCAAAACCCAGTGGAAAGGCTACTCAATTTTTAAGATGTTATTTATGCCCTTGAATATCAGAAATTCTGTGGATACTCTACCCTACAAATGAGGAAAGGAGAAAGAATGGCTTTGTTGGCAATAAACCAGACTTACATTCAGAAGTTCTCCTAGGAACGACTTGTTACCCTTAAAGAAGTGTGATTCCAGTGCTTTGATTTCCTTGAGTTACGGTTTCCTTAGAACAAACAAAGTGGAAAGTTTTGACCATCTTGACTGGGGATAGTAGAAGGTGGTGCTTGCTGATGTTCTGTCCTGTCCTCCCCCCACCCTCCAGTTTGGGAACTCTTCATTCAAGGGTTTTTGTCAATGGGAAAGTGTGTCCCGCTGATAATTCCCCACCACAGGCTTTGCTGACGTCACTAACGAAGCAATAAATATCTCTTGTTATAATTGGATGTGAGACTTGGGGTTGTGATTGCAGGACGTTGCCCACCGCTGCTATGGAGCGGCCCCCATGATTGATTCAGCAGTGGATCGGGGCACGCAAGCGAGCTGTCAAGGAAGCGTCAGCTTATTAGGCGAGGGCTGCGTGATTCCAGAACAGGGTCTAACCTATAAAAATCACACAGCCAGACTCTGATTAGGACACCAACGGATCACCAGGACAGGCAGGAGACGTTAGGTACACATCCCAAGAAGGAAAGAGAGAGAAAAAGTGGGCACCGACCACTGACTGACTCTACTTCTCCCAGACTGCTCCGTCGGTATCTCTTAAGGTAGGGAAGAGACAGATGCAAGCACAGGTTGCAAACTTTTCTCAGGAAGCGTGTGCATGTGTGTGCATGTTTGTGGATTGTGGTGGAAGTATGTAGTATGGTCTAAGAAACATCGTTATCCTGAGATCATGTCATAACTGTCATGATTAGGAAGGAGGAGGAGGAGGAGGAGGAGGGAGAAGACATTGTTTGGTACGGCAAGGTTCACTGTTTTAAAAGATTAAATGTGGTGATTTATAGGAAGCCCCCAATATAGCGATTTAGCTGTATACATCAAGTACTACTCCGTCTGTTCTGACCTTTAATAAGGAAGAGTGGGTGGGTTTCAGGCAGCTCTTCACCCAGAGAAAGAATGCAAATCCTTCTCGCGCTTAAGTTCGAGGGGAAAAAAATTGATTCGAGTTGGGTTGATCGTTCGGGGGGGGGGAGTCTGATTGTGTTCTCGGTTCGTTAAGAGTCTTCGCGAGGGTTGCTTGAAAGATTTCAGCACCTCGGACAGTAATTTTGCACGGACAGCAAAAATCCCCAGTTCTTTGTTAGACAGTTGTGCCTTTTCCCACCATCCCTCCTGTTACATTTGCAGATCCGGCCGTCCTGAATCATGAAGATCCAGCTGCTTGTCTCTACCGGGATCTTATTGGTTGCTCTCCAGCCCTGCCATGAGTGCAGAACCCTCAGCAAGGGAGCCCCGGCCGCTCCCGCCGCCAGTAGCGCTCTGCAGCAGCTAGATTTCCAAGAACAACCCCAATCGCTCCCCATATTGCTCCGCATGGGAGAAGAATATTTCCTGCGCTTGGGCAGCCTTCGTAAGAACCCCGCTGCTCCCGCCGCCGCCGCCGGATCCTTCTCCTCCACTACCAGCACGAGCACCACCAGCAGCAGCCACCTAGCTACGTCCGCGTCCGCGGGCAACTTTTTCCGAGCCGTCGTCCAACAGCTGCAGCAGCTGCAGCACTTCCAAGAACGCTCGTTAGAGGGCGCCCCCGACTCCTGGGACGGCGAAGACGACGGCGCCCACCTACAGGCCACGGAGAAGGAGAAACGATCCGAGGAGCCGCCGATCTCCTTGGATCTGACTTTCCATCTCCTCCGAGAAGTCTTGGAGATGGCCCGAGCGGAGCAGTTGGCGCAGCAGGCTCATAGCAACAGGAAACTGATGGAAATCATCGGGAAATGAAGCGCTCTCCTCTGCCTGGCCCCGACCAAAGAGCTCCTCCAGTTAGCACAGCCCTTCGACCTAGATCTACTTACACCGCTCCCTCGCGCCCTTCCCGTTCCCTCCTCGTTCTTTTATTCGAAAGCTTTATCGAGGTAGCCTTGAATAGCATGTCCGGCGTCGTACCCAAGTGTCGTCGTTTGTAACTTCTTTTTTTCTTTTCTCACCCGTCCTGTCCCAGGCAAGAGTCAGGTTTAGGCGTTCCAGGGTGGGGCCCGTTGATTTGGCCATCGGAAGCAGCAGGTGAAGGACGAGAAGCGTCTTCTGGGGTTGGTGGGCGGGGAAGGGGGCCGGAGCCTCTCTGTACTCAGCTATTTCGATTTCACTCCTCTTTGTCTTTTCTTTGTAAACATTTCTTTCCACAAATAAAACATATTTTCAGCGCTCGGTCAACTTGGTTGTGCAAGAGAACGTTTAATATCTATATCTATATAATATCTCTCTATATTTTTAATAAAAGCTGCAAAGGAACGTTGGTTTGCATACACTTCCTTGCCTGCCGGTATGTCAAATTTCAGGAAAATGGAGGGTTGGAGATCTTCGATGGGGTGGGGTGGGGCTGTTAAATGGATTAACGGTGGAATATGGGGTAGCAAAACACATCGACACGCACAGAATCCGAGCGTGGGGGCACAATGGTTGTGCACCCATCCAGCCAAGGCTCAATTTGCCTTAGGGAAGAAATGATGTTGAAATGGGGAAGGGCATGAGGAGGGGGAATATAACTCTCCAAACTGGTGCCCAACAGGGAACAAAATACTATAACTCCCATTGACCATAGGTAGTTGAGGACAATGGGAGATATGAACCAGCCCGTTTGAATAGAGGATGATCTCAATTTTTAATCTGCCTGACATTTGTTAGGATATCAACTCCAGATTAGCTCAGATACAAGTAATTAAAAATGGGGAGCTGCATTGGACAGGTGCAATGAGCTCTGTAGATTTTGGGTAGAAGGATAAAGGTTCCAGGTTCAACAAAATGATTCCCAAGAGAAAGCTGTCACTTTTGCCTTGCTTGTCATCTTGGAATTGATAAAAGAGAATTTCTGGTTGTTCATCCTGCCTTACGTTTCAAGGAATTCTTTGCAGCTTACATTTGCTACAGGGTAAAGCATGTGCAAAGTTGCCATTTGGTGTATCCACCTGCCTATTCTTTCCCCAGGCAGTAACTGTTTTGGTGCTCTGTCCCATTTAACCCAGTTAACTACAATCCAACCAAAAGGTGGATTTCCAGGTGAAATATATTATTCAAATTGCAGTGCTCCCCCACTTCCTTTCAGTATATTTTGGCATTACAGGAATACAAGCAATCTTTGTTGTCACCTCAGATAATTAAAAAAAGATACCGTATATTCTTAGATCTACCTTTCAAACCATGTAAAAAAACAAGCAAAACTCCATTCTTGTTAATAACATGGCAAACATCCTCCATCTTTTCCATCTTTCTTCATCAGAGTTTTGCTTACAGGTTTTTTAGAATAGAGTGGGATGGAGAGTAGGCTTTTTCATTAGAAATCCTCCCCAAAAAGACTGGTGGCTAAAATATAGGTGTTTACGTGAACTGCTGGGTTATTTCTCACGTCAAAGACTGCAAAGTGTCTTATTTTGTGTCCATATTTAGACAAGGTGGCAGACCTCTCAAGAATGTTTAGAAGAGAAAACCAAGATAATGGAACAGAACTCCTTCCACAATTCTCAGACATTTTTGAAAGTGAAATAATTCTTTGGAAACCATAGTGGTGGCCAAGATGGTGGCTAATTCAAAATCAGCCCAAATGAACGACTGTCATCTTTTAAAGACATCCATCCATTACAGAGAATGTTTTCTTCCACCCCAACATTTAAGCCAGTGAGATATAGTCATTTAAAAAGGTAGAGTGGGGACAAGGAGAAAGTGGGTATCAACCGGTCGACTATTTATCAGCTTAATTTACATCGCCAATTTGTGATGAAGATTAAATGGTGGTGGCAGTGAAGATGGGGGACAAAACTGTGAGTTTTGGGAGAGATTGTCAGTGATAAAAAAAAGTTAAGCAGATGATTCTGGATGTCTGCATGTGCTCTTGTTGAATAATAAACTTCTTGGTGTGCCTTAAATATGTTTTTCAAAAGAAGATCTAGCCAATATATATATAGCAACCCAAGCAACCCTGAAAGGGATAGAGAGCTCTTCCAGCCTGGTAACCAGAGGTGGGATTCAGCAGGTTCTGACCAGTTCTGGAGAACCGGTAGTAGAAATTTTGAGTAGTTCGGAGAACCGGTAAATACCACCTCTGACTGGCCCCGCCCCCATCTATTCTCTGCCTCCCGAGTCCCAGCTAATTGGGAGGAAATGGGGATTTTGCAGTAACCTTCCCCTGCCACACCCACCAAGCCATGCCATGCCACGCCCACCAAGCCACACCCACAGAACCGGTAGTAAAAAATGTTGAAACCCACCACTGCTGGTAACACCCAGGTACTCTCTGGATCAATGATGTTAAGATTGCTAGCCTCAAAGATCTTACTATCAGCTTCTGAATCAGCAAGAGGTTTTCATTCCCAGGCACTGGCCATCTCCTTCTGATACTGTGTCTCTTCTACAGTAATCTTCCCCAATTTGTGCCCCTTTGAAAGACTGGAACCGCAACTCTCAGAATTTTGTCTCGAATTTCTATGAGTTATAATTTCTGTATATGTGGGGATCAGCTGTCCAAGAAAGATCTAAAACAAAAGATCTGTCAGCTTAATTTATTCAGTTTGATTTTTTCCACTTCATTCCAAATATCTCTGGGCAGTTCACAGTATAACCAAAAGAATAAAATGGATCATAATCCAAAAACAAATTACCCAGAAAATAAAGAAGAAAGCAGGTAAAAACCAAGATGGTTAACTGGCCAAAAACAAAACTCACAAGGGGTTCCAACTACCCCAACTCAAGTACTGGGGAACAACTGGGACTTCAACGGTTTTGTGCTTGTTGTTTCTTATTATATTGTTTTTACATTGTCTGGTATATTGTGAGCCAACCAAAGTTGTTTGCAGTCAAATCAATTAAAATAAAAAAGTAAAAATAAACTGTCAACCTGGTGCCCTTCCAAAGGGATATTTCCAACCAACAGTGCCTTTGGAATAACAGTCAACCCTCAGTGGTGCAAATATAATGAAAATACAGGAAGCATATTCCTTGGGATCTACAGGCACAGGAGGTCTACTCAGGTTCAGCTTGTCACCAACTCCTTGCCCCATGGATATGTAAGCATACTTTATGCCAGGGGTCTCCAACCTTGGCAACTTTAAGACTTGTGGACTTCAACTCCCAGAATTCCTCAGCCAGCAAAGGAATTCTGGGAGTTGAAGTCCACAAATCTTAAAGTTGCTAAGGTTGGAGACCCCTGCTGTATGCAATTAGCAACCACTATATGTGGGCTACAAAAATCTGGATAATCACTAGATCGCAGCAATGTCAGTTTTCTGATTCACTTTGCTGACATAACTAATATTTTATAGCCCAGAAACAGCAGCTCATCCTCATGACCCCAACAAAAGCACATACCGGTAGTAATCTTTCAGTTTTTTGTAGATATTGTATGCTTGAAAGAATATATTTCTGCTGGCTTAGTGGGGGACTTGTGGTGAGAGGGGCATGATTGCAGAAAGTCAAGCACATTGAGGAAAGACATTTGGGTGGTTGAGGAGGGGAGGAGAGATCATTTTAGGGCTGAAGTCTACTGTAGCAGAGTGTAATGGTATGTGGAATGATCTTGGGAAACAATAGGAAGAGATGCAACCTCAACAACTCTCTGATGAACAAAATCAGTTTTGTACTGCATCCAGTTTTGGTCACCATACTATAAAAAAGATGTTGAGACTCTAGAAAAAGTGGAGAGGAGAGCAACCAGGATGATTAGGGGACTGGAGACTAAAACATATGAAGAACGGTTACAGGAACTCGGCATGGCTAGTCTAGTGAAGAGAAAGACCAGGGGAGACATAGCAGTGTTCCAATATTTGAGGGGCTGCCACAGAGAAGAGGGGATCAAGCTATTTTGCAAGGCACCCGAAGGCCAGACAAGGAATAATGGATGGAAACTGACCAAGGAGAGATTCAACCTAGAAATAAGGAGGAACTTTCTGACAGTGAGAACAATCAACCAATGGAACAGCTTGCCTTCGGAAGTTGTGGGAGCTTGATCACTTGAGACTTTCAAGAAGAGATTGGACTGCCATTTATCAGAAATGGTGTAGGGTCTCCTGCTGAGTGGGGGGTTGGATTAGATGACCTATAAGGTCCCTTCCAACTCTGTTAATCTGTAATCTGAATCCAAAGGATGGATGTGGGGTGAAGAAAAAGTCTGAGAAGGGGCCCTTTCTAATTTTGAAGAGTGTACGTTCAGACTCAGATTCCTTTTATCATTGTGTTAACTAGACTGTGGGTCTTCCTCCTGTCTCCTAAAGTCATTCCCACATATCATTACATGCAGAGGTGGGTTCCTCCCAGTTCGGATCGGTTCGTCTGAACCGGTAGCAACCCGCTGGTGACGTCATGGAGCCGGTTCGGTTGGTGCCGGTCCGTGGACGCCGCCATCTTTTTTTGAATTTTTTAAAATTATTATTTTGAATTTTTTTTAAAAAAAATTCTTCTGCGCATGCGCAGAAGCCGAGTTTCCGGCACTGCGCATGCGTCGCCATCTTGTTTTCGGCTTTTTTTTGGTGGGGGATTTTTTGAATTTTTTGGCACTGCGCATGCGCGTGCATGCAAAGCGCCAATGCGCCCATGTGGCGCACCCACGCGGCATTGAAGGAAGCGAACCGGCAGCGAGGTAAGTTAGAACCCACCCCTGATTACATAGTGGCAATGAAGAAGCAGATGTGTGACCTTCCTCTTCTCTTTCTCCAGTCCATTCTAAATGGCTGTTATGGATGGGGCATGACTTGCACGACAGAGGGGGCTTTTAAAAAGTTTGCCTTGGTGTCCTGCAAGATGCACTTATTACCCACTCTACATTATTTGACAGTGACTATGCAAAGTTTCAATGGGAATTTACCCCAGTTCTATGTAAGAAGGCTATGAGTTGAACCTGAGAACTTTTGCATGCATAAGAAATATTTTTCACTAACAGTTCTTCCTGATACCAGCACCTGCTTCTGTTTTTTTCTCAATACATCTAACTCTAAGTTAGTCTGAATGCTGTAAAACAGATACACTAATATTTGGCAGAAGACACAGGAAGAGCCAACATGTTCTTTTCTTTGTACGTCATCGAACTCACCCCCCTCCCCCATATATTTGGATGTTCTCAAAAAGAAATGTGAGTCTTTTTGATTTTTAGCATCACTGTGACTGTTAAAATGAAATTCAAAATTTAGATTGACAGATGGCATGAATGAATAAATGTATGAGATAAGTTCTAGGCAATTGTCAGCAGGAAGTCGTTATTTTTATCAAAAGGGAAAGGAAAATTCAAATCAAATATTTATTCTTTTTCTTCTTGGTGGACGAATAGGTTGCACACAGACATGAAAAATATTTGACCTACTAATCACTAAAGAGGTTCCATGATGTTGCACTAAAAGTCATGGAAGCTTTGAAAGAGATACATTTTTAAAATTCTAAGGAATCATTGGTGTGGCATACATATAGGCACTTGTTGCACTGTAGCTGGTTTTAGACACAGTTCACATAATCCATTATCATTGTTTAATCAAGCTAGAGAGGATGGGAGTTGACGCCCAATATTTAGAGGGCTATAGATTCTCAGTGTAGGACATTTTAATTCATTGTTAATGTAGAAAATGAGAATTCAACTTAGTTGTAACATAAAGTCTATGAATTAAAAATAATAGAATCCCAGCAATTAGGTCACAATTTAGGATACTCCATTATACATCATCATTGTTGCAAAGATTTTGAACATTGATTTGAATTGTTATTCTTTATACTATATGAAAAAATTACTTTGAAAACTCCAAAAATTCAAAACCAGCTTTCTAATAGTATATAGGGCAATTTTGATTTAAAAAAAAAAACAACCCCAACTGGAGTCCAAATGTCATCAGGAAAATGAGTGCCTCATTAATTTCGGTGATTTTGCTTATAAATGTCAATTCTTTAATGTTCTGTAAATGTCCAGTTATATATATCCCACCTTTTTGTGCAATAGGGCTTCTGGTAGCATTCTGAGTTTTGAATTCTCTGCTGAAGAACATTACACTAGCTGTGCCAAAGCTCAT
Organism: Thermophis baileyi; assembly: GCA_003457575.1. Classification (NCBI taxonomy): domain Eukaryota; kingdom Metazoa; phylum Chordata; class Lepidosauria; order Squamata; family Dipsadidae; genus Thermophis; species Thermophis baileyi. The sequence continues at coordinate 45,530 of QLTV01002528.1, forward strand.
TTTGAAGTAACAGATAAAAATATTTCTGTTCCATTATGCTTTTCATCAATTTTAATTATCTTTTTCTTTTGTTATTGCTTCCAATAGTTGCCTTTTTAGATCCTGTTAAAACTATTGGTTTCTTAATTTTATATCTATGCAGTAATATTCTATGAGTTAAACAATCAATGAATATTTTAATAAATATTTTAATTTCAGGGTTACCGAATTCAATTACAAAAACAAGGCAAGTAAAGAAACTTCCAAATAATGAGAAATTTATTAACAACGTCTTTAGTGAAGAAATGATAAAGTACAAACATAAAACTAAGAGTATGCCTAAGGCATTTACAAATATGCATAATGAATTTTTACTTTTAGTTTAGTTTAGTTTTTAGTTTACTTGTAAATATATTATTCTTTTCAATTCCTTCCTTCCTTCTGATTTTAATTTTATTTGAACATAAGTAGGGGCATTTGCCACATTCATATAATAATTTGGGCATAACCCAGACCAGCTATTAGAAATACTGCAGAGCCTTATGTCCAAATCCCAGTGCCTAGAAGCAAACTGGACAAGTAATGTTATCATTTGATATTTGCCATGAGTTAAAAAATGTGTATGAATTTGACATTCAAATGGTTTATGACAAGGTATTAACTCCTACTCTTTCTTCCTCACCACCACCCTGCTCAAATTGTACAAAAGTCAGATCCAATGTGATGATTTTCAAAATAAAGTCCTTAAATCAAATCTGATCTGCTATTATTTTCAATGTGTTCTTTGTTGTTATTTCCTGCTATTGAGTTCACCAGATGCCATCTGGACTAGGAGTCATCATTCATTCAATGAGTTCAACCAGGAGAAAGAGAAAACATGACGAGCTGGCTCATCAACTCTTTCATTGCTCCCAGGCTGTCCTTCCACATGTCCTTGTAAGGTCTCAGACCCAGTCTGAGGAAAAAAATAAATTGAAATATTTTATACCTATGTAGTTTGATCATTTTAAGTATTTTATGGGCGAGAACATAAAATATTTAGAAAACAGTAGAAAGTATCTGTCTACAAGACTGCTGAGATGAAGAAGTACATTAGACTACCTGATCTTACATACTGCTTGATTCATTTCAAAAGGGCTTGCACAAAACTGTCCTAAATTATATATTTTAGGGACAAAACCCACACATTCATAAATACATCTAGAATGGGATATTGCCAATTAATTTAAACTTTTGAGTACTGTTATAGGACTTTCCCCCCATACTTGATTAAGCTACTTATTCTTGAGATAGAAGACACTATATAAGTGTGAAATTCGTGTGCCCATTGTTGATCCCTATCTTTCTTCTTTTGCCTCTGTTTCCATCCAGTGCCCATCACCTTACTTCTCTCCAAGGTGACAAAAACTTCCATTTTCTTTAGAGGGTGTCAAAATAAGGTGGAAACTGCTAGGACACAAGGACAGCCCTGGACCCCTTAAGCTTGTTTGATTCATAGATTATGAATCATGGAAACATGGCAGAAAAATGATATTAGTCATGTTTGTGCTTGTGTTTGTGCACTCAGAAAGCCAATAGGCTATTACATTTATTGAACATTCTTGAGCTTTTGGAATTACATCTGAATCCCAGAAAGCAAAGAAATATTATATATTGCTTCCTCTTAAACATATCAAAGAAAATATAATTGAATGAGAGCAAGTTTGGTGTAGTGGTTAGGACATCAAGCTAGAAACTAGGAGACTGTGAGTTCTAGTCCCACCTTAGGCACGAAAGCCGGGTAGGTGACTTTGAGCAAGTCATTCTCTCTCAGACCAATTCCTCTAATAAGGTTGTGGTTATGGGGAAAATAGAAGGAGGAAGAAATATTAAGTGTGTTCATTACCTTGAGTTATTTATGAAAATAATAAAGGAAAGATAAAAATAAATAAGATAAAATTAAAATAAAATAAAATAAATAAAATAAAATAATAAAATAAAATAAAATAAAATAATAAAATAAAATAATAAAATAAAAAATAAAAAAAATAAAAAAAAAAAATAATAAAAAAAAAAAAAAAAAAAAAAAAAAAAAAAAAAAAAAAAAAAAAAAAAAAGCAAGAGTGAACGCAACCAACCAACCAACCAACCAACCAACAATAAAATAAAATAATAAAATAAATAATAAAATAAATAATAAAATAAAATAAAATAAAATAAAAAATAAAATAAAAAATAAAATAAAATAAATAAATGTGACTTTTACTTTGCTTTGGCAGATTGTAATAAAACTGCTAACTATGATACAATTTTTTTTCTTAAGCAATATAAAGTCAAAGGAAATATCTCTTTAATTTCCCCATGAATTGAGATTACATGCTTATTTTATGAAGAAATGCATATTTACCAAAAGCACCCATAACCACAAATCATAAAAATATACAGCTATGAACTATCACAGATGCTTGCAAAGAACTGCTACATGAAATAGAAGATGATCTGGCATATTCCAAGCATCTTTTGTAAATGCATTATGTTAAAATTCAAAGCTGAATTAGTGAGGAATATGATGATATGTTAGGTATTAATTAATTCACATGCTGAATGGACAAAGCCATATTACTGTATGACAGGTCCTGTTGTCTAATGGTTGTAAAAAAATAGATAGAAATGTTTCTGTCTAATCAGAGCTTTTCTATTTGAGTTGCTGCATTATGCAGCTTTGTTATCTGGGGCTATCCTCTAAAATACAAATATATCGTAATGTGGATTATTCTTTTGCGGTGGTGAAATTATTGGTAATAAAAGAGTTGGTGTACAAATTTTGTATACTTACAGACAAGATTTTTAGAATTATACTCTTATCGCTACTGAATCCTATACTCTCTTTTTCAGCACCAAGGCTGTGTCTTGGAATCCACATTCATGGACAAGACAGTTTTTATCCATTCAAACTGACCAAGAAAATAAGGCGCCATCAGAGAGTTATTAAAATAATAAATACATTCTTCATCTTTGAAAGATGCCATTTTTATTGAAGAGGATGAGGCAGAGAAAAAAAAATTATTGCCCTATTACCAAGGGGTCAAGATTAGGAAATGAAATGTAGCTGAATTTAATGGTAATAACAGGCTTCTGCCTCCACTAGGCAGTCAACATTGTTTTCTTTAGAAGCCCTTTGATAATGTTATTTTTTGTTCTTCTGATGAAACATTTTGCAATAGGGTGATTGTACAGGTGGAAATTTCAGGTATTGGGATGAATCTCAGTGAAAACAAACAGCAGTAAAAAGAAAAGATGAACTGGGAATTTTGAGTGCATCTTTTTTATCTCCTGACCCATATCCATTAATTTTGAACTTAAAATTTCCTATAACTTTCTATGTGTGTGTTTTTAACTCAGCCTTAGAATATAACTAACTCAATTTGATAGTGAAAAGGCTATAACAGAAACCAGCAAAGCTCAATATGTGAGTTTCTTTCCGATGTTCTCTTAATAACACGTAGCAAGCATAGGATTCTTACAAAGGGAAGTAATTTTTACATAGAAAAAGTTGGAACTGGAGCATTTAAAACGTTCCCATATTCATACCAGCTGACTTGCCCTAAACATTACATTTCGGTGCCCTAATGTTAGTTAGTCACTAGCTCTAGAATTTGGATTCTGTTCAGGCCCACTGAACGTCACACTCTCCTTTGTGACTATATTTGCTATTTTATTTATTAATTACATTTATTATTATAGCACTGATTTGAAACCAAAGTAAAGTACATAAGTTAACAGGCAGTCTCCCATCCAGGCACTGACCAACCCAGATTTCTTAATTTCATTTTGATAAGAATGCTATAAAGGAGCGTCTGCAAGAAGGGAAGAGGATTAAAAAAAAAGTCAAGACCATAGTCACTACTGTGCAATCATTTTTTAACATGTGTTACGTGCGTGATATAAATACAGCATATATAAAAGAGAGGGGGTTAAATTGCATGATTATGGTCTCTATCTTGATTTGACAGCCTTCTCCCCCACTCCGCCCCAATAAGCCCATCATGTACCCTGTTTCCCCCCAAATAAGACATCCCCTGATAATAAGCCCAATTGGGCTTTTGAGTGCATGGCAATAAGACCAAGCGCTTATTTCAGGTTCAAAAAAATATAAGACAGAGTCTTATTTTCAGGAAAACACGGTACTTTCAGATTCCTACGGTACCCTTGTAAACTCACCATATATATATACTCTTACTTCCATGTCATGCCACTGGGAGGTTGAGTGGTAATTTCATTAGATGACGGCCCAGGAATATGTTGATTCCTGCTGGCCAGTTATTAGTTGCAGTATGTTGATTAACAACAAACTTTTATCCTTCTATTTCTACAAAGTCAAGGTGATTTAAATCATAGAAAAATTAAAGCCATCATAACTCATAACAATATAACACAGTGGTTCTCAACCTTCCTAATGCTGTGACCCCCCCGTGACCCCCTCCCCGCCCCCTCCTCGCACGCGATGAGGTGACAAAGGGGCCGTGGCACCAGGGGTGAAATGCTCCCGGTTTGCGCAAAGCGTTCTGCACATGCGCAGAGGGTAAAAGAACCCAAATGGTGGCGTCCGGGCGGGTGGGCGAAGTCTCTCGCTTCCGTCACTACTGGCTGTCCGGCAACCCGCAGGCACACCCGAATCGGGACCATTTCACCCCTGCTGATGGTGGCACCAAGATGGCGGGCTAGCAAGCGGCGACCCCTGTGAAAGGGTCATTCGACCCCCAAAGGGGTCGCGACCCACAGGTTGAGAACCGCTGATATAACACAATGCCGAAAAATTTACAGATGCATCCCAGGTCCATTGTCTACATCAAATGTCCAGTTGAACAAAATCACTGCTTTTCAACATGTGAGGTCAGGTGCCTCTTAGCTCAAAGGGCAGAATATTCCTTAATATGGGGACTGTCAATAGGAAGGTGCAACTCCAGGTTCCCATCTCTTTGAGCTCATGTGGGATGGAGTTCTGGAAGAGCCCATTTGCAGTTGAATGCACAGCATAAGCAAATTCTGGTTGGGAGAGATGATCTTGCAAGCCACAAAAAGCTAAAAATCAGAACTATTTCTGGACTGTTCAGCAAAACGTACTTTTAATTAACGGTAAATTTTACTTAGAAACATATAGGTGCCAAGAATGTAAAGCTGAACAACTGTACTAGTTTCATACTTAATTCAGCTCACATTATGTGCAAGAGATTTACCTCCAGTTTAGTTGAGATTGATAATAATCAAATGACTGAAGGGATATTCTGGGATGATTTATTACATTATTTATTTTTAAAAATAAAAGCAGAAGGCACTCTGTCCTCAGACAATTGTCATGAAAATGTTGGGTTTGATCCAGACTTTAAATGAAAAGGCATAAGTTATGTATGGCTAACTTAAGTTCTGTTCATCTCAGTGCCGGGAAAAAACCTAACAATTCATTCCCCACCAATCCTCCACTCTTTTACTTCTTCAATCTTATTCGGCATAACAAAACCAAAAGCTTTTTAGAAGTCAGAATTAGTGCTTAGTTAGGTTACTTGGAAATTGTTTCAATAATCAATAAAGCAGAAACATACAGATACTACATATCACATACATTTGCACTATGAATTAGTTTGAAGAGTTTCAGGATTTTTTTTTATTTCAATGGGCTTATTTTCACATAATGTTTTGATATAAGTAATATGCAACACATAATCTTTTATCAGACCATCAAAAGCATTACCACATCACTTTGGATGAATGTGCATCTTGACTCTGATGTAAAGCAAACTCTGTGTGTCTGGCAGAAGGGAGATATCAGCATAATAAGCATATATTCAAGTCTGTACAGAACTGTCACTTGGATTATACTAAGAGTCTTCCCTGACCTGGTGTCTTCTAAGTTGTATTAAGCATTAAATGTCTAGAATTTTCACTGCCACAGCCAATGATTGGGAAATCTGAGAGCTGTAGCCACACTTCATTTGAAGCATACTAAGTTGGTAAGTGCACTACAACATTATTTCAGACAATCATCCATAATTCATTCTTAATTAAGAATGTAAACTGTACATGCTGATGAGCCACATAGATCAGTATTTTTTAATTCATGTTTTGTATTAACAAGGAGAAAAGGAATGCCAAATCTTGAATATGTGTCCAGGGACTATTTTACTACATTAAAAATGTTACAAATGAATTAAAGAATTCAAATATTACAGAAGTATTGGTGTCAAACTCAGTTCAGAGATGAAAAAATAGTAAATTTTGCTACTTTGATTTGAATTTCATCTATCAAGTATGTGGAGAATGAAAGAGGATGACTTAATTATAACAAAAGAATGCTTATTAGAGCCCTACATGGAAAAGGAAATGCCAGGTGTTCAAGCTGGCTTCAGAAAAGTCTGAGGAACACCAGGGACATTACTGCTGATACCCCCTGGATAATTGAGAAAGTCAAAAAATGCCAAAGAGAAGTGATTATGGACTTTATCAAGGCCTTTGATTATGTCAATCGTGTCAAGTTGTGGGAGGTGTTCAGAAAAATGGGAATCGCAGAAGATCTCACCATCCTCATGAGAAACTTAAATGCTGATTAGGAAGGCACAGCATAGACAGAACATGGCAAAACAGACTGGCTCCAGGTTGGCAAAGAAGTGTGACGTCTGTAAATTTATATGCTGAATATAAGTTAAGGGAAGCTGGATTGGAAGATGAATATGGTTTTAAAACTGGAGGAAGAAATATCAGTAACCTTTGCTATGCTGAGAACATACCCTGATAATTGAAAATACAACAGATCTACAAGCTCTAGTAATATACATCAAGGAGCAAAGTGCAAAACAATGGAGTAAAATTAAATATAAAGAAGACCAAACTAATAGGAACAAATAGAATAACCAGAATTGGCAATGAAGATATTGAAGTGTAAGGTAGCTTATGCCTTTTAGAATCAACCCTCAACAATAAAGGAACAAGCAGTCATGGGAATATGCTGCAGGCTAACACTTGGTAGAGGAGTCTTGGAAAAGTCTTGGAAAAAGCTATGATGTGCCCATACCTACAAAGATCAGAATCACACAAATTATAATATTCCCTGTGATATTATGGAAGCAAAAGTTGGACTTTGAAGAAGCAAGACTCTTCCTGAATATTGATGCCTTTGAACCAGAGGTGGGTTGCTCCCGGTTCGGAACGGATCTATAGAACCGGTAGCGGGAATTTCCCCCCGCTCGCCGAACCGGGAGCAATGGCCAGCTGGCCACGCCCACAAACCGGGTCTCTTGGCGGCACCGTAGGTGGTGCCATTTTGTTTTTGGCTTCTGTGCATGCGCAGAAGCTGTTTTTTGCTTCTGCACATGCACAGAAGCTGGGTTTTTAGCACTGCACATGTATGCGCACGCACACAACATGCGCACGCCCACGCGGCGCAGGAGGAAGCGAACCAGTGGCAAGGTAAGTTAGAACCCACCCCTGCTTTGAACTTTGATGTTGGAGAAGAATCCTGAAGATACAATGGACAGCCAAAGAAACAAACTAATTTATCATCATCAAACAAATCAACCCAGAGTTCTTGATTTTAAGTTCTTAAGGCTCAAATTAATTTACTTCAGACACATTATGTGAAGACCTAGCTATGAAATCAAATCTTATCTGTCAAATTTGTGAATGCTCCAACACTGGAAGTTTTTAAGAAGAGATTGGACAACCATTTATCTGAAATGGTATAGGGTCTCCTGCCTAAGCAGGGTTGGACTTGAAGACCTCCAAGGTCCCTTCCAACTCTGTTATTCTATTCTATTCTATTCTATTCTATTCTATTCTATTCTATTCCTCTATTCTATTCTATTCTCCTCTATTCTCCTCTATTCTATTCTATTCTATTCTACTCTACTCTATTCTATTCTATTCTATTTTCTATTCTATTCTAAATGTATATCTCAGCATTATAACATAAATTATCTACTAATAATTTATTGTGCATATAACAGCTTATTCTTAATAGTAAGGGACTGCTTCCTGGCTACTGAACATTTTGCAGGGAATGGAATGATGTGAAAATCTGAGCTATAGGCAGTCCTCACTTACTGACAGTAATTGGGATTGAGAACTCTATTGCTAAGTGATGCAGTCATAAGATGCAATGCCACATAACCTTGCCAACTTATGAAACCAGTTTTGGCAGTTATAGTTGCCAGTACTAGTTGCAATCACATGATTACCATTTGCGACCCCCAGCTATCTTCTCCATTGACTTTGCTTATCGGAAGCCAGCAGTGAAGGTTGCAAATAGAAATTGTGGGACTGTGGAACTCTGCGATGTTGTAATTATGAGCACCTAAACCACGATCATGTGACTACAGGGATACTGTGCCAGTCACAACTACAGTACGAGGACCTGTTGTAAGTATCCTTGTCCAGTGCTATTGTAAGTTCAAACGATTGCTGTACAAGCGGACTTTTCACAAGGACTACCTGTAGAAGTTACTTTGAAATAGTTTCAAAGTATGGTTTCTGTTTATATTGCAATGTACTACCCTTGCTTCAGCAGAACTTTCTATAGCTCTCAACTTTTATCGAAACAACATAGTTAGAGGCTCAAAAATTTCTTTCCTTATGCCTATTTTTAATTCTCTAGAAGCCAACTGAAATTCTTTTCTTATGAAATAAACTGTTCAACTACATAACTGTAGGCAGGTAAAATATGCACCAGCAAACTCCATCCATCATGAGATTAGCTGTTCAATTCTCAGCAAGGTGGTTGGTCGTGAACTTCTCGCACCCATGGGGACTGACTGTCTCACCAAAATAGATTTTCATTCTATTACAATTAGAGCCATGTGGCAAAAGGATAATGTAATGCTGTTTATTTCACACAACCTTAACAATTCCAAAAATAGTTCAGAGCAAATGAATTCAGTGTTCCTCTTTGTGTGTAGGCTGGGTAAGTTCCCTGAAGGATATAATGTCAAGCATTCTTTAGGAAACTTAAACTAACGGAGAAATCTTTTTCTTTTCTTTTCTTTTCTTTTCTTGGAAGAGAATTCTTAAGAAAGACTGCACAATGTGAAAAATCCCTTGGAGGTCACCTGAAAATGGCACAATTTATTGCATCCCTAATCCAGCTCAACGTACTATATAGTTGTTAAAAATGAAATTGTGAATATTTCTGCTAATAATCATATTGTATCCTGTATTATATCTATGAAAGTATAATACACTGATGCCCCAGGGACATCTTGCCACACAGGGATGACTTCCATTTGGGAAAGGGAGTTTGGGAGGAGAGCAAGGAGTTGAATTTTTCCCATGACCATGTTGTAGTTTGCCATTAAGCACTGCTTCCTTCCACTGCCTTACGCTTTGCACACTGCATCCAAAGGGAACCAGACAGGAGAAGATCAGTCTCTAGTTGGTTGGTGTGCTCTCTAAGCAATTTCAGATGAAACAAATAAATCCCTCAATTGCTAGACAATTATTAAGCATTTTGTTCCCATCCAGAATTAAGTAAAAGACTAAATCATATGCTTTTGATACATTGTGGAAAGATGGACAGGGAGTATAATTTTATATTACAGGTAGTCCTCGACTTACAACCATTGCGTTAGTGACCATTTGAAGTTACAACGGTACTAAAAAAGTGACTTATGACCATTTTTCACACTTACAATGATTGCAGCATCCCCATGGTTACATGATCAAAATTCAGATGCTTGGCAACTGGCACGTTTGTTGCAGTGTCCCGGGGTCATGTGATCACCTTTGAAACCTTCTGACAAGCAAAGTCAATGGGGAAGCCAGATACATTTAACAATCATGTTACTAACTTAACGAAAGTACTGATTGACTTAATAACTGTGGCAGGGAAGGTTGTGAAATGGGGCAAAACTCACTTGGCAACTGTCTTGTGTAGCAACAGAAATTTTGAGCTTAATTGTGGTTGTAAGTCAAGGACTACCTGCACTTATTCATATTTTTAGTCCAACAAAGTGTCTAGAAATAAACTCAGTTGAGTATATTTAATTCTACTGATAAATCTACACTGATAAAAGTTAATTCTTTAGCACTGCAACAATTTAGTTATCTCAATTAACTATATCCAGTTGCTTTCAAATAGGTCTTTACCAGGGGTGGGTTCCGGATCTTCTTACTGCCGGTTCGCTCAGGGACGTGCCGCGTGGGCGGGTCGTGGGTGCGTGTGCGTTTTGTGCATGCGCGCATGCGCAGTACAAAAAACCAGCTTCTGCACATGCGCAGAAGCAAAAAATAAGATGGCGGTGCCTATGGCGCCGCCGAGAGAACCGGCTCGGGGGCGTGGCAGGCCTGGGTCGCTGCCGGTTCTAGCGACTCAGGCCGCCATGTTACTAACGGTTCTATAGAGCCAGTCCGAACTGGTAGGAACCCACCTCTGGTCTTTACTGTTGATTTTTGACAAATCTAAACTGAATTATTCTTCCTGTTGTAGACTATGCTCATTAACTATTTTACAGAATATGCCTAGACACTATTGGCAAATCACTATTGCCATAAAAAATAATGTGGACTAATTGGTGGATTACTGGCTGGTTGTGTACCGTACATTAAGAGGGTTTTGTGTTGTATGAAGTAAACTGCAAAGAGCTGCAAGAAGAAACTTTCTCTCATTGAAGAAAAGAAGGGCAGATATTCCTGCAGTGACGCAGAACAAAGTTTAAGTCTGCCACTTAGGAAGCAGACAGCACTTTAAAATATAGATTGCTCTCTGAAAGAGCCTGATGAATGAGACCCATTACCATTTCAGATTATGACTCATAGCAGAGTTTGTACCATGGATTCATTGGATCAAATAACAAAGACTGAATAATTTGTTGCGTTTGGATGCAGGGATCATTTGATCATGAATGAATGACTGACTGAGTTGAGATGTTTAAAATATTCTAGGAGGGACACATAACAAGCACAGAGACACTGTATATGCTGTGGAAATCAGCCCAATTTTGTAAGAGTGCTGTAAATAGAGCATTTTGTTGAGACATCAGTGCTACAATCACATTCTTATTTCTTGAAGTCACATAATAGTTAGAAAGAGTTCACCGTAGACTGTACATTGATTTCTCTCTTCTCTAATTTCCAGTTATTTGCAACTTTTGATCTCATTTGCCTGAGATGTGCTCTTTGCCCTCTCTTATTCTGATATGAGTATTGCTAGATGAGAAATGCAAGAACTGTATCCTTGCTCAGCAGTTATGTTCAGAATGGATAATAACATAAGATGGTTGATTAAGGCTGCAGTCTTGTGGTCTAAAGGCCCCTGGGAGATGTTCCATGAACTTTTTGAAATGTCCAAATTCCCCATTAAAGAATGAGGGGGGAGAAAATAATTCCTACAGAGGTGGGTTTCAGCAGGTTCTGACCAGTTCTGGAGAACCGGTAGCGGAAATTTTGAGTAGTTCAGAGAACTGGTAAATACCACCTGGCCCCGCCTGCATCTATTCTCCGCCTCCTGAGTCCCAGCTGATCGGGAAGAAATGGAGACTTTGCAGTATCCTTCCCCTGCCACGCCCACCAAGCCACACCCACCAAGCCATGCCACGCCCACCAAGCCATGCCCACAGAACCGGTAGTAAAAACTTTTTAATCCCACCACTGAATTCCTATCTTAAAGAAAAACTTCCTTCCAAATGCCTGACAAGTTTCTTCTGCTCTCAAGTTCTTGCCAAAAGAGATAAGGAGAAGTGATTCAAGTTACAAGAGGAGTTAGGAAAGACTTGGATCTACAGCATCTATGACTTTCTACGACTCTGTCACACACTCCTGAAATATGCACCACAACCAAGGAGAGACAAACAGTTAAAAGGGAGACAAAGTAAACTATTCCTTCCCCTGTTCCCATGTTCCACAAAGGTAGCAAAGCTTTGGAATGGGACGTCTCCTCTAACTTTGGACTCTTCTCTCCCACTCTCCTTGCAGGAAACACAATAACATACAGGTAGTCCTTGACTTATGACAATTGAGCCCAAAATTTTTGTTCCTAAGTGAGACATTTGTAATGTGAGTTTTGCCCCATTTTAAAACCTTTCTTACCACAGTTCTTAAGTGAATTGCTGCAGTTGTTAAGTTAATAACACGGTTGTTAAGTGAATCTGGCTTCCCCATTGACTTTGCTTGCAAAAGGTGATGACATGACCCCAGGACACTGTAACTGTCCTAAATATTAATCAGTTGCCAAGTGTCTGAATTTAGTGACCATGACCAAAAATGGTCATAAGTCACTTTTTTCAGTGCTATTGCAACTTCGGACGGTCACTAAACAAACTGTTGTAAGTTGAGGACTATGTGTACTTAATAGGTATCTTTGGATCATTGTGGATGGCTATATAATAAAGGAATTGGGGAGAATGCTCAAGATGATCTGATTTCCCCTTTTCAGTACCACTGATGATTGAGGATCAAAATTAAGCATAACAGATCCCTTCTCATGCTGCCTGTACATTTCCCTCCATTTGCTAAAAGCTTGTTTTTTTTAATAATGTCTACGTTCAGAGGTTTTCAAGTGAGTATTTCAAATCATTAATGCTTTGCACTGTGATGATGGTTGTTATATTTATTTATTTATTTTTGTTGTTCTTGATGCTTTGGATTGTTAGCCACCCTGAATCATATGTTGATGTAGGTAGACATACAAATGAAATAAACAAATAAATAAACCAAAATGTCTTATAATCTATTGTGAACAGGAGGAATAAGCAGGATCTTAGAGGTACAGTCACCAATCAGTGTGCAAACAATGTGAAATAGTCTAAAAATGACAAAATTTGTCCTATAGAAAGGAATAGCTTTAATATACAGTATGAAAGCTCTTTGTGATGAGAACAAAGGATGCTCTAAGTCTTTATAACCATTTGAGTGAATATCCAGAGACAATAGACTTGCATTCAAATATAAAAATAGCGAAGTAAAAAACGTGCCAATAGGTTAATTATAAGTACTTATTGTTAATGTCTTCCTAAAAAACAAGCTGGTCTAATTGACTTTTGTTTTCTACACCAAGTTGTATTATATGTATAACCTAGAGGGGGAAGGAAGAGAAGAAGGAAGGAAGGAAGGAAGGAAGGAAGGAAGGAAGGAAGGAAATGTCACAGACAATATCCAGCAGATGTGGATGAAACTGGAGCAGGAACATCCCAAAGGAAATGACAAATGAATAAATAAGCCTGGAATACTTGAAAATATAAGTGTACCACAATAAAACAGCTGCCTGAGGGATGACATAAAAAGTGGAGAGTAGGCCAAAGGGGGACAATGTGCATTCCTTGTAGCCACATACAACTGATTTTAAGGCAAAATGTAGAAGTCAACATTTCTGAGGGAAAGATATCGTATTAAAAAAGGAGACTTGTCATTGTTACATTATATTATTTTTCAAGCAATTTAGGAGATGACAGGCTATTTTAAGGAAGCAATTTAACAGTGACCAGAATTCAACATTTTTCAAATTTCAATGAAATAAAATAACAAGGCAAGGTCAGCCCAGCTGCAATTTCATTTTAGGAGGAAATCCCTTTCTTCCATTATTCTGGGTAAAATTACTAAAAAAGTTCTAAACTCAGATGCCGGAAGGTATGCTGTGACTCATAGTCTGTGGAGGTAACTATTAAATGCTAAAGGAAGGAATCACTGACAAAATTAATTACAGCAACACCATTGCCTTGAAATGTTATAAAATGCTTTGTCTTTGCAACAGCTTTTCACTGGTGTTATTGAATCATATGAGCAATTTCCAGAAATCAGAAGTGAAGACTAAATTAAAAAAAGAAAAACTCAGGAATACACTTCCAGATTTAAAAGACATGCTACATTATGTTGAAAAGTATATCTTAAGCACCAACATGTGACTATTTTTTCAAAAACCAAAAACCTTCAGAGGGGCAATTGGATTAGAGAAATAGGAAAGAAAAGTTGTTCTCTGTAAGTATCTTCTTTCCCATTACTTCCCTTACCATCTATAGCCAGAACAAGCCCAACTTTCAAACTCCATGTGGAAATGAAAAAAAGCTTAGGATGCAAATAAAGCAGGCAAATGTTAAGTGAACTTTATTCCTTATCCCTCCTCTGCTTGTTGTGGGGAATAGGCCATAGTTACCTCTTTATGTTGTTCTTTTAAAGATTGAGTAAAGATTATTATAGTTAAATAGATTTTACGTAAAATGTAGTGTGCACCTTAAAGCTTGAAATAAGGTATTCCATTCCATCACGGAATGACTATCTCTGGCTCTGGAGATAAGAAGAAAATTGAAAATGAAAGGGCAGCTCCATTTTAAAGAGGGAGCCAGATTTTTGATTTAAGTATCTACTGAAGAAGGCACACAATGTTACTTTAGATTGTTTCTTTACTAACAATTTAGAGTGTTTCCTTGCATCACCAAAATATTGCTAAGGGAATATAAAGCTTGTCACTGTTAGATCAGCACATTGATGGTTCAGTGATACTGAACAAGCTATAAAGCACTGGTAGGGATCCTGCTATACTTAATTGCCACAAAATTTATGGCTTAACTTCAAAACCATGCAGTGTGACTGTGTTATTTATTTTAAAACAGACTTTCATGAAGTTTTACTCCTACTGAGACTCTTAAAAGCAACCAGGGTTTTAAAAGGGTTCTTTATTTTTTTTTATATGCAAAAAAGATAAAGCGGTCATAAAACACTTTTGATGGATTAAGTCTGGAAAGGTTGAAGTACTAAAAGCTTCTTTTAAAGTTGAACCCTAAAATGTTCATTAAAACAGTGAACTTATTTGAGCTGACTTTGGAATCGAGAGCCTGCAATTTAGAAAAATTTAAAAAATATAATCACAATTTATCTCTTGAAACTCAAATGTAGCATGGTATTAATTCACTGTCTGATCTTTCAGTCCTTTCTTTTAATGATCTTATTAGCCAGCATGCACTTGAAGTACAACCCCACGGTTAGCAGTTGTCGGAGATTTAGCATAAAGTTGATTCCTTTGACATTTGGCATACTCCATCTCTTAGTCACACATTTTTAAAATGTTAATTCCAAATAAAATATCCATTTTGCAACTGTGGTAAATATCTACTATGCTATATGACCAAGGGAAAAATGATGATGGGAAGATGGGATTAGAATGGAGAATACTTACAGTAAAATGGAAAACAACACTAACAAAACAAATTAGTTTCCTTGTTGGACAGTTAATTGTAACAAAAAAGTGGTTGTTAAGAAGACAAAAGTGATGTGAACCATAAATAGAACCACAGCTCTGATAGAATTAACTGTTTCATATTGATTTTTTAATGAATGTATAATTTGCTTTATAATTTTAGTAGGTTTGGAAATGCTTATATAGAGATATGGACTTTGCAAAAGACATGTTTAAAACCTCTGTAACATAAATTTGATCTCTTCCAACAGTTAAGAGTTTAACAAACATGACATTAAATGCATCTAATATTGTTAACTATGCAGATAGTTACAAAAACCTGTATCTATGAGTTTTACAACTAGCACTTCCATTGCTCTTAACAAGTCAAACAATTAGACTTGACTATATCACCATGAGACATGGAATAATAAATTCCTAGACATGTAGCTTTATGAATACCCATCTCATGTTTGAAATAAACCCAGAAAAAACATAGCACCAATAGAAGAGAATATATATATATATATAGCCCAGGGTTGAACTGTGGAATCATCAGCTATTAAGCTTCATCGATTTTCAAGATATCAAAACCACAAAAGTTGCATTTTGGAAGATCTCTCTTTCTCCCCCCTCTCCCTCCCTCCCTCTCCACTCTCCATCTATCTTTAGAAAGTCCAAAATTTGCAAAAACTGAAAAGGAGCAGAAAATATTAATGTAAGTTGAACTGAGTCCACAATAGCAATACCGTAGCACAATAAAATTCTGAAATGCTATAAACATTTCAAAATACTTTGTTGCTCAGGTACATGAAAATCATTTGGTAATAATAAAATAGTACCATTGTTAGGACTAGCCAAAAGACTACCAAATAATGATAAATATTTAGCAACCCTGCAAAGATTGTTAAGTAAAACTAGTTAAATGTCTATGGAGATTCTCAGTCATCCAGGTCATGGTTGTCCCAAAGTGCTTTTTCAAGAGGCAACTGAAGAAATCAGAGCTGAAGAAGCTTCTTGGATGAGAAGTGAAATGACTTCAAAGAAAATCCAGAAAGACCAGTTGCCTCTTGAAAAAGCACTTTTGGGACAAAACTAGTTAATTAAATGCACGAGGGTTTAAAAAAAATAAAGGGCATGGTAGAAAAAAACCCTCCATCTAGACTTCCTAATCTTTTTTAAAATGGACCAAGCCACCAAATGTCAGCATCAAAGAGCATCCGAAGGAATTGATTCTACTCAATTCTTGCTATAAAACAGAATGTTAGTGTCTCCAGGGTCCTGTCCTGGCAATCAGCAACATCTGACTGGCAAGGGATGTCCGAGTCACATAAGCAGTGTTTCAGCATTGTGTTGCAAACTCTGTCCCTTTTCTGTCTGTGTTGTGATGTTGCACAGATGTCTAGGCTGGTTAATATTTGAATGGGAGACTGTCAGAAAATCCCACAGAAGCTGATCTCCAATTTCCAATGGAAAATCAGTAAAGTATATTGACAATATGATTTCATGGTTACTATAACAGAAAGCTGATCTATAAAATTTGGAGGGAAATCAGGTGGCACACATATGGGAATGTGAAATGCATGCAAAGGACAACATGTTTTAATACTTCCCCTTGATAGGAAACCTCCTACTTATAGTAAATGAATGTACTAAGGAGAAGATTAGGTTTAAAATCAGGGAGCAAGGACATGTTGGTTAGGTTCACTTAACATGCTAAGCCATAATGTAGTTAGTGTGATGTGTGAACCCAGTCATAATTTTAATCATATGGTCCCCTCTTTCTGTTTTGAAATATATTTTTTTCATGACGAAAAAAAAATACAGAAGTAGTTGGTTATAAGGGACAAATAATGTTGCTTCTTGGGCCTTCTCTGCTGAGAATAATTTGCATACATTTGGGATGGGCAATCATTAAGGTGCTTATTTATGTGGAAATTGCGCCTTGTTACATCCACCATTTTAAACATCTCCAGAAATGCTGAAATATATGCCCGTGGGATTAATATGGGATCTCCAAGATCTTTTTTTCTTTCTTTCACTACAAGCTCTCATTTTTTAATCATGCGGTGTAACATCCAGGATAACATTTCAGAGGAGGGAAAGATGAGGAGGAAAAGCTTTATAGCATTAATGACATGATAGTATGGTCCTTTTAGATGAAAAAATGGGATTTTTGTTTCTTAAACTACCTGCAGGCATTGCTAGAGAAAAGACTGGTGGTGTTAGTTGAGATAAAACAAAACAGTTCCTACCCCTCAAAGTAAAAACCATGTACTGAATCTGATTCCAGATATGGTGCAGTAAGATAAGAAAAGCCAAAACTGATATGCAGAATGTCAACCCCTGTGAGGAAATAATAAAACATGATTTCACCAATGTCACCAAAATCATCTGCTCGTAACTGTTGAGCCAGGTGAAGAAGACATTCCACTCTCAGTATACATTGAGCCCAGTTTTTAAAATGCCAGGTGGTTATACAAGCAATATCAAGTAAACTTTGTGCCAGATTAGTCCTTGTAAGAAGCATGTACAAACTAAAATGTCAGGCAACAATAAAGACCCCCGACTTGGAATATCTTATTCAGTCTTTGCCTGCCCCAATTTGAGCTAAAGAAATTAAAATGCTGGCACAGACTGAGGCATCCAGCAGTGATTAGGGTGAGTTTTCTGAATAGGGGTGAGTTGACTCAGTAGGGGACATGCCATTGACAGAGCCTCAAGTTAACTGAAATGACACTTATTGTGGTTTGTTTGGCTTTGGTTTATAGTCTGAATCCACTCACCCAAACTGATAATGTTGGCCTTCTGAACAGACACTCCTAAAAAAGGCTTCCTCCCTCACAAAAAGTTCCTCCTAGCTCTGTATGATTGCCAGTTCTGACCTCAGTAGGATCTTGATTCAGAGCTTTGCAATGACAAGATCCTAACACATTTATATGGCAATTTCGTAAGCACCAATAAGATGTATAATTATATAACGATATACTATGCTACATTGTAAGCTGCCCAGATTCACTTGGATAGTGAGATGGGCACCATATACATTTAATAAATAAATAGAAGTAAATTAAATAAAGGGGCTGTACCTGAAAGCAGGCTATTTGGGGCAAAAGCTGCTGTCAGTGCCCCACTCTGAGGAGACCAGATGTCCACCAGCAGCATGGTGGCTAGCCACTTCATCTGCCAAAATGTACTGACACAAGCATGTCTTAGGGCCAGGCAAGTAAGTGGCTCTGCTTTCAATACTCTTGGGTAGGTCTGGAGCAGGGATCCCCAAACTTGGCAACTTTAAGACTTCAACTCCCAGAAGCTATGCTGGCTGGAGAATTCTGGGAGTTTAAATCCACAAGTTTTAAAGTTGCCAAGGTTGAAGACCTCTGGTCTGGAGGAACAAAACACCTTTGTTTTGGGTAAGAGAACCCTGTTCAGCAATGGTAGCAGACATAGCTGAACAGGTGTGTGTGTTTTTTTTTAACCAGAGGCTATCCATAGTGGTGACCTTGGTAGCCTGCTCTATTCCTGGCTCTGAAATCCTCTGGCATGAAGTATAATGATGCAAACAGATAAGATTAAAGATGTGGCTGCTGAATTATATTTTATCTTAATCTTTATCTGCACTACATAAATGAACTGTTAGTGAATCATTTAAAGTAATAGGTCTCAAGATCTTCACCCATACAAAAATGAGTTTATGATAATTTAGTAACTGCATATGGAGTTTGGAACTTTGTCTCAGCAGAACTCTCTTATCTGAGAACTACATAAGGAGATTTGTTTGGAATTAGCAAAGATGAAATGTTAACTTTCGATTACAAATGCAGCTGGTTTTTTTAAGTCGTGATTTTCAGATACCATCAATGTCACAGGCATTACCATATATTTGCAAATGTGCTAAATTACATTTCAGTCCAATAATTTCTTTTCTGAAATAAACCCTTCTGAACTCAGTGTGATTTTTCTCTTAATATCATTAGTTATTTCATGAGGTTAGATCCAAACATGCCAATTTGACAATGAAAATTATTCCTTCCACCTAAAGAGCCAATTGAATCCAAGGGAGGCTGTCCATTTGAGGAAAATGGTGGGGAAACATGTTTTGCTAATTTTTTTTTTTACAGAATCATGTACTGTAATGGAACGGTATATCAGAGGACATCTAGTCCAACCCCCTGCTTAGTGCAGGATCTGCTAAAGCTCTGTTTAGTTCCAGAAGTACTTTCAATAGTGTTTTAGAGGGTGAGAAAGTCTCCAGAGCAGTATTTTAGTAGTCCGGTGAATTGCAAAGAATAAAAGAAATCTTCTTCTTCTTCTTCTTCTTCTTCTTCTTCTTCTTCTTCTTCTTCTTCTTCTTCTTCTTCTTCTTCTTCTTCTTCTTCTTCTTCTTCTTCTTCTTCTTCTTCTTCTTCTTCTTCTTCTTCTTCTTCTTCTTCTTCTTCTTCTTCTTCTGTGATACGCAGTTAAGCACATATCCAGCTCAGCGGTGGGTTGCTCCCGGTTTGGCCTGGTTCTTAGAACCGGTAGCGGCGGCGGTGGGAGGCCCTGCCCACCCACCCGGGACGCTTCTGAGCATGCGCAGAAGCTTCTGTGCATGCGCAAAAGCTTCTGTGCATGCGCAGAAGCATCACACGCGTGTGTGAGCGCGTGCGCGAACTGGTAGCAACGGGTTTTAGAACCCACTACTGATCCAGATCCCACCTATCTATGTACTTACTGCTTTCTGATTATATATATATTTGATTTAAAGCTCATTGTGTTTTTTTATATTGCTACTAACGATAGGAAAGAAAATGAGGTTTCAACCGTCATGATATAAATAATATAAAATGTGGAAAGAATTAAGCAAGTATTTTCCAGTTGTGTGATTAACACGATTGCTGGAATTCATGATACATATTCAGCAGGGCAAAGTTGCTTAATTTGTCTAATTTAAACATAAATACATGATTCAAATGAAAATTTGTTTTGGTATTTTCATGAATACCATGAATTTGAATTATATACCTTCAGTTTTCACCTGCCTTTTTGCATAATCTTAGAACTGTTTTCAAAGCTTTTATTGAGATAGCTTTTATTGATATAGCCATAGCACTTAGACCTATATACTGCTCTATAGTGCTTTACAGCACTCTCTAAGTGGTTTACATTGTCCCCAACTATCTGATCCTTATTTAACCGATATAGGAAGGATGGAAGGCTGAGCTGTCCAGGATCAAACTCCTGGCTATGGACAGAGTTAGAATGCTGCATTCTAACCACTGAGCTACCACGGCTCCTCAATATGGAGATCATTTTTTTATAGAATTCCCATATAATTTTCCTATGTAGGATTTTCTGGGGAGAGGATGGCTGCCTGGAACTCAGTATTTCTCAAATTCATATTTAAAGATCTGTTGATTTCATAGAACCATTTGCACATTCTTGAGATCTCAGCCAGGTTTTAGTCTACAATACATGTTACCTTGATTGATAGGATCACATATATATATATATCTGTTTCACATAGACTGCAAATAAAACTGGCTTCTGTAGTCAGAACTATCAGGCAACTCCCAAGGAAAGCATTTCAACAGAGACCTCATAATCAAGACATACCCTTGATCTTCCTACTTGCTGTTGCAACTTCAGTTCTTGCCCAAGCATAAAAGAGGAGCAGCTTAAAACTGTCCTCCTTTCTAAAAGTGATACCAATTGGTCCGAGACGATAATGGAAACCAGAGACCTAAGAGTGGCATTGGAAAGGCAAGCTTCTTTGTTACTGGGGGTGGGGGCAGTTATTTATCTATAAATTCCCCTAATCAGGAGTTTGTTTGAGGACAGCTATGCAAAAGAGCTATGCAACGATGGTTCCTAATAATGTGACTTGGAGAGTGAAGCTAATATATGTAAATTTTTTGTAAAGTGTTTGATTAGGGACACTTCTTTATTAAAACTTTGTAGCATTGGCCAGTGTCACTCATCTAGTGTTGTGTTTACTACTTATATGTATGCACAGAGGTATTTCAATGGCACTATAAATTATGAGTGAGGAAATTGCCTAGTCAGCTAATCCCAAAATAATGCTGTCCAGTAAAGGTATTGCACAATAAGCAAGAATGTCATATGCATCATTGTATGAAAGACACAAATCACATTGCTGGCATCACATTGCACACTGATATCATGATACATCTGATGTCATTGCCCCCTCTTGTGAATGCCCATGTCTTCTAGAGGTGTCAAATGACAGTTCCTAGTATCTCTTGGTATTTTTAGGAATATTACATCAAGAAAGGCTGCACTAGGTTTTAAAAGCCAGTATATATAAGTACTATATATACTGCACTTGATGTAAAAATTTACAAAACGGTGTCTATTTCTAAGAATGTAGCCTTCCTTCTCCAATTTTCTTTTAAGATTTCATTGGAATTCTATGTGGCTGAAATGGCATATATTAGAGTTAGTGAGGAACTAACAATTTCCTTCTTAGAGGTATTATTTCATAGAAAATAATGGTTGAATGCACACATTCAAAGAATTATACTAACCTGTGAAATATCTGTAGATGGGTTAACTTCCTTACCACACACAGCAGAATTTGTATTTGCAGAAGCTGCTTCTGGAGCCTCTGTCTTCTTGACATTCACTTCTACAGGAATGGAAGGCCCTACCTGCCTACTCTCGGTCAATGGAGCTGGATTTGAATTGCTTGTTTGTCGTGGTGATGCTTTATACCAACTAGGGTAGAACAAGGGATCGGATGACTCTCCATTTGACTGTAGTCCAGTCTCTACTAGTCCTGCAGGCTGTGCTGTAGTAGTATGTACACTTTCATCCTTAGTAGGAAAGATTAAAAAAAGAAAAGAAAAAATAGAATGCAAATTATTTGAGGTGTTTTTTTGACCTCCATCTCTTCCCATCTTTCTCTCTGAAAGGGCAGCATCATGAAAACTTATATTTTAGTTTTCTATACTTGATATTCTAAACTATGCTTATTGATTACTGAAAAGTGCAGCAGATCTTAGGGCTTTTCTATACTTATCCCCAACCATAACAGAACACAACACATGACACAAACATGTCCTGGCAACATCTTTTTCTATTGTCTCCCCATGAAGTTTGTTTCATGTTGGCCCTATCCATGAGTGCTTTCTACCTTATTCCAACACCACACAAGGGCAGCCTCAAGAGTGTAAAATTTGTGACCAGAGAAATATTGTGGATTTATAATTATATGGTTATTCTTATTGACAATATACAATATCTTAGATTAAAATTAAGTGAATAATATATTATGAATATTGGTTCTTTAGAATGTTAAGTGTTAGTATTTTAGGATATTTTAAGTACTGGTATTATTTATTTAAACTTAGAGATTGTTGTATTATTATCTCTATTGAAAAAAGTTGGGGGTCACTATTGTTATATATTTATTTGATAGGGGTTTTTTTTGTCACTTTTTAACTTGTCCTGTTATTCTCTCTCCATTTTTCCTTTTATGTTAGTTTATATTTTAATGTTTGGTTTTGAAATTTAATAAAGACATTTTTTTAAAAAAATGTAAAATCTGCTAGCTATCACTTCCCATTACATGCAAGGAATGCAGGTGACTTCAGTGATTTGAAACAGAAGAAATAGAGACAGGACAGGAATCAGTAATGGGAACAGTCAAGGTCAAGCCAGTATAATTTTCTGCCAATTCAAGGATGAGGGATAACACTTTTAACTCAGCAGTGGGTAATTAAAGTTCATACTAAGGAAACGGTAAACTCAGCTTGGTAGTTGTTTGTTAAATACACCATCTGCAGCCAAAGTAAAAAAGAAACACTTAGGTTTTAAATTTTTTTGTTAAATTCTGAATTCTACTAGTTGTTTTATTAATTATTATTGTGTTAGTTTTATTTTACATAATGTTACTTTTTTTAATCCTCTGTTGGTTTTTATTTGTTCTAGGCAATAGGTTACGGCTTTACTTTAAGATGACATTAACAGGAATTATAGTTTTAAAAGTACTGTATCAGAAGAGAAAAGGGCAAGGCAGGCTAGGTGAGGTTTATTTTCTATTGCTATTAGATTTTCTTAGTATGCTCTTTGTAAAATTTTAAGGGCTGCATCCAACGGTGGCCTTCTGTATGCAGAAAACCATTCCACTTGCTCTAGATGAAGTTTCCAGGTTTTCACTGATCTCTTTACCTACAGCAACCTTCAGGGTAAGAATATGTTGATTGACAATTCCCAGATTTACCAGAGAGCAAGAAAATTCTAGGAGTTGTAGACCAACACAGTCAAAGTACCAAAAATTGGGGAAGACTGACCTAATGAATTAGCATATTTCATTAATAAAGGGATTAACAAAGTGATAAAATATTTAACATAACTGATATGAGAATATTATTTACCTGTTTTGCTGTAGTAGGAGTATTAACTAGTGGGTTAGAAGGTGATGATGGTGCCAGATTACTCTGAGATACTGCTAGTGTGTCTTTCAATGCAATATCCTGTTGAACTTGCTGAGATGATGCTTGTTCAGATATTTCATCTTCTTCACCTGATGATTCAGTGTGGATTTCATCTGGTGTTTTCCCTTCTGTAGCATCTTCCTCCTCTTCCTCCTCCTCTTCTTCTATTGTAACATAAAAGGGAAAATACACTAATTGGTTTCCTCTGAAATAAAATTTGTTAATAGAGAATCTTTGGTTCTAAAGGTTCTGGTTTATCCTTTTCTAAGCAGGAATATTTGTCTCTGGCCCTATTAAAGGAATTGAATTGCATCAAAACAAAAAACAAAAAAACCACAGCCAGCACTCTGAGCAGAATAGTATTTTTGCATCAGTTCCTGTTCATAGTTGTTTCTCTCAACACATAATAAAATTAACAACTTGTTTTTCTGTGAAACCTTCCCAAAGGACTTTGAGATTTCCTAGAATGGTTAGCACATTGTTTTTTTTAGAAGCAGAAACTATTCATCTAATAATCAGAACAGAATAAGAGGAAGTAGCTTGTGTAGAGAGTGGACAAACTATCATAGCAGGTTTTTGACTTTCACTCCTGAGTCCTTTGATGTTTGTCACCAAGTCCTTTATTTCTAGGAAAAGTGGGAAGTGCAATTATGGCCAGGATATGGTCATTGGTCAGAATGTCCATGGATAAATTATTAATCATTGCAATTGTATGTTACTTAAAATAAAAAAAAGGTCTCCAGTGGAACAGTCTAAGAATACATTAGACGTATGGGGTTGCCAAGTGTATCAAGAACATATGCTTATACTATTTGTGTATAAAAAAGGGAAGGAAAATTATTCCCCTTGCCAATCAAATTTTCTGTGCTGTACATATGTAAACAATCCCTCTTCCCAATCTGCCTCATGTTTGTGCTGAAATATATATTGAGGAATATTACCTAACAGCAACATAATGTAGCAATTAAAAAAGTTAAAGGATACAGTTCCACCTCTTTCCTGAAACTCTCACTTTTTATATAACAACTAGGCTGATCACATGATTTTGTACACTATTGGATCAAAGATTTGTAATGAAATAGTATTCTATGATGAATATGACATGTTATGATGCATGTGATTATCTCAAGATTAGGTGGAAAAGGTTTGTTAGCATTCAGTACTTTTGTTTTTCTGAAAGGGTATTCTGGACTGACTTCGTTATACTTTAAATACTGGGTCCGGCTGCACCAGTGGTGGGTTGCTCCCGGTTTGGCCTGGTTCTTAGAGCCGGTAGCGGCGGTGGCGGGAGGCTCCACCCACCTGCCTGGGAAGCTTCTGCGCATGCGCGCGTGCGAACCGGTAGTAAAGGGTTTTAGAACCCACTACTGGGCTGCACCTTTCTGGTGATAAACATTTCAGTAAAAGCACAAAATACCAAGTTCTGATAAATGATGGTTTATAAAGAAGTATTTGTGAACTTGAGTTGCTTTTGGTCTAACTAATATAAATGTGGTTAAATACTGTTACCTTCCCACTGAAGTGGTACCTATTTATCTATTCGCATTTGCATGTTTTCAAACTGCTAGATTGGCAGGAGCTGAGGCAAGAATGGGAGCTCAACTTGTCACATAGTGTTGGGTCTCAAATTAAGTAAGGGAGTCACACAAACACATTATTTTAGGGTAGCATGGCACTACAGAATCCTAATTTAGCTTATCTTGATGGAAAAGTTGCCTTTCTATCTTGACTATATTTGTTCCAATCTTTTTATTTAAAATAGTTGTTTACACTTTTGTTTCTCACTCTTCATTTACCACTACATTTATGAATACAACAAGGTAAGACTAGAGAATGAGAAGCTTTCAATTATCACTTTTTCAATAAGATTCCAGGAACCTTGACTATCAACAAAATTGACATTCTTTTTTTACAATAGCTGTAAACACTGGATAAATACTATTGGCTACTGTATATAAATTCATATACATGCTCATAGAGACACATGTGCACACACATAAATAACCTGTCAATATTTCTCAGTATAACATTGGTAGTAATTAACATCTTTTGGGTACATAAATACACATAATCAAGCTTGATAACTACCTTTATTCAAGGAAATGTTCTATCATGAATCACTATTGGTAATCATTGCTAAGGTTCTGATAGTCATATAAACAGATCAGACAGAGGTTAATAGCTTTGATGTATACTGAATGTTGGAATCTTGAAAGATTTACAACGCTAATGCCAAAGCTTAGATTCTATGAAAAAAACATATATTTCAGCATATCATCTTAGTCTTCATGAGTTTACTTTTGATTATTAGACATGTAAAATATATCTTTCACTTTTGTAGAATGTCAAAAAGGTCTTTCGATTATTTTTGTGACAGGATGTCTTCACAAAAACTGAACGCTTCACAGCTAAAAGGAAAATAAGCTTTTTAAAAAAGGGAAACCTACCTCTGTAAAAGTAAATTTCTTTAATTATCTTTTCTTCTCTATTAAGATTGACTGTGAAGTGGGTCATATTTTCATAGCCTTTCTCTATTTTTTCCATCTGAAATGCTTTAGAAGCTTCAGTAATTCTAAAATAGAAACACCATTGTGTCATCTGCATTATTTTGCAACTGAACAGTTTAGAAATTGTTGGCTTACGATGAAAACGGTAACACATCTTTACTTACTTTTGTAGCAATACTTTAGCATTCTGTGAAAAACAAAATATAGTCAATAAAATACATTATTTAATAACTTGTTCCTTTTCTTTTCAGCATACAGATTTAAAGTTAATTCATGTATAAAAATGTTAGAATATATTTTTAACAAATAATAGCTGGAATTCTAACCATAACAAGATATTCCACCAAGATAATGCAAAAGTGGACCCTTTGAGGTAAACCAAACCAGAAAGTATATTTTGATCCAGAAAGATATTTTAACTGTTAATTTCTCTAGGCCACATTGGGAATCAAGAGACCCTCTTGATGTTGTTAAATTAAAACTTTAATTAATTTAAATTAAATTAAATTAAAAGCACTAGTTAGCATAGCCGCAATGGATGTTAAGAGTTATAAGACATATAACTTGACAACATATAAACAATTACATGTTCCCCATCCCTGTTATACACTGATGTACACATTTCTAAAATCATGCCCAGAAAGATTACGAGCTGCTATGGTTTGTCCTGTCTGCTACATCACAGCCTGAACATTTAGTTCAATACAGAACAGCAAATCATTTTGTTCCTTGGGTTAAGCAATAACGTAGGCCAACTAATATCACAAATTGCTCTGTAGCTATGATTCTTGCTTCTTTTGCACTATAGAGTAATGACTGAGATATGCAACAATATAAGCTGACAGGAGTATAAGATTAGTGAATTTTTCATATTGGGAAATACCAGGCTATTTATATTCAATTTACCTGATGTACTTAACAGAATGAATTATCAAATTCTAACTTTCTGGTTTGGGAGAGCTCCCAGCTAAAAATAAAGATACATGCTCTAATATGATACACTGTCATCTCTTTGCAAAATCTGAAGGAACTTGAAGATGATCTTCACAAAGTAGGAAATTCTAATGAAATAAGAACCATCTGATTCTGCAGATTGGAATATAAACTGTTCAGGAGAAAATTCTATTATCAATTAAAATTCAAATTTAAACTTAATTTTGGGGAAAAATTGGGTCACTTTGACATAAAACAATATAATCTAATTATTTCCCTATACAGTATGTTGTATTACATTCCAAAAGGTTTTTATTATCTTCATTTAATAACCCTAGGATTAATGTCATCTCAAATGACTCTTTGGTTTTTCACTTTGAAAAACATCTTTCCCTGTAAGTGTTGTCTGTTTAATCATTTTCTCCCACTTTAAGAAAGTACCATAAATCTTATATGGGATGGGCAAAAATATAATTTTTAGATTGAATATGGAAAAGTACTACACAGGTAGATATTCTATAAAACTTACATTTGAGAAGTACATGATGAACACTCAAATGGTACTTTCCATAGTGCTAAGGAATGTTAGAAAAATGCTAAGGAAAAGACATTTTCCTCTGAGAGATTTAACACAAGGGAAGGTTTAATTAGAAGATGTATAATGATATATTCTCATTTTTAAAAACTTTTCTGCAACATACCTGTAAAAATAGAGCCATTTCTGGCTCTTCCATAAATTGGATGCCTGATTCCACCAGTTTTGATACTGTCTCTAAGTGATCTGCATACTTTTTTATCAGAGACCGGACATGTTCCAATTTCTCCTCTTGGCTCCGAGTGATTATTTGTGTCATCTCACTTTTTCGTTCTTCCAATATTGCGTACAAATAATCAAATTTTTCACATAGTTGCTCCTTCTGCCTTTTGCAGCATTCCTGTGAATGAATCATTAACTTTGTGTTAAAAGGATTATGTCGACTGCATCTGTTTTTATTTCTATAAATTGAGGGAAATGCCTCTGCACTGAAAAAGCTTTTCCTTTTTAAAAAACCTTTCACAGTATCTTGTAGAAGCCAACAAACTTCATTGATTGAGACAAATCACGAAGGTGATATGAACAAAGAGGCAATTTTGAGTTTTGAACATTCCAAACTAACACCCAACTAAATTTGCCTCATAATAAATAATAATAATGAAACTTTTTCAAACGCTGATGGTAGAGCTCTAAATATTTCTATTTAAGCATCAAGATCATTTTAATTTTAGAATAAATATTCTAAATATATGAACTGTAATAGCTTTTAAAATAAATGTTTATACTAAAAGTGTTCAGGGTGACTTGCAAATTCCCCCAAACCCCTCAAAACATCGCCATTTACAATGTTTACAATTACATTACATTACATTATAAATAATAAATAATGTAATATAATTTGTAAATTATTAAAATTACTTTAGAATTACTTCCCTAGATTCCAATATCTTCTATTACATTATAAATGTAATAGAAGATATTGAAATCTTGAGAAGTAATTCTAATAATTGTATTTAACTAATTTAATACAATGTAATTACATACTGTTAAACTAAACCAAAATTTATTTTTCCTTAGGCTCCAATGATGGCTTTGTCCTGGCTATCTCTTTTGAAATATGATTACTTTCCAGGTACGTCATACAGTTTTGCCACTTTAAATACCCTGAAATACGTTTTCCCTTTCCATAAATTGAACACTCAAAAACCCTGTGAAAATTTCCAGAACTAAATATAGTTTAGTAAGATATACTTTGCTTTTGCAAGGGAATAATCAGACTATTTTAATAACTATGCCTTATTTAAGGTTTTCAGCAAGACAATTTAAGAAAGGTCATAAAATATGCTATCTGTTCCAGATGGGGAAAGAAAGGTTGCATTTTTACTCAATAGGAAAAGGATTGTATTTAAGTTCCAAGTGACTATTTGATTTCAAGATCACATTGGTGTCTAATGGGCACAAACATTATATGAAGTTAAGAAAAATATTTGAGCTATTACTATAGAGCAGGGGTGGAATCCAGCAGGTTCTAACCGGTTCTGGAGAACCGGTAGCGGAAATTTTGAGTAGTTCGGAGAACCGGTAGCAGAAATTTTGAGTAGTTCGGAGAACCGGCAAATACCACCTCTGGCTGGCCCCAGAGTGGGGTGGGAATGAAGATTTTGCAATATCCTTCCCCCAGGAGTGGGGAGGGAATGGGGATTTTGCAGTATCCTTCCCCTGGAGTGGGGTGGGAATGGAGATTTTGCAGTATCCTTCCCCTGCCACGCCCACCAAGCCACGCCCACCAAGCCACGCCCACCAAGCCACACCACGCCCACCAAGCCACGCCCACAGAACTGGTAGTTAAAAAAATTGGATTTCACCACTGCTATACAGAGAAGAAAGGCTGTGATCTTTATGTTCTATTACTGAGGGACACAAAGTTAGTTGGAATTATGAAAAAGAGCTTCTTTGGCTCACACAGACTATGAAAGATGTGTCCTTGTGAGATTGTTTTCGATCTTCCTTTACTGTATTGCTTTTTGTTGAGCAGAAAAATGTGTTTCCTGTTGATTTGATGTTTTTAAATATAACCTTCTTATATTCATGTTTTCAGTTTTACATTAACTATATTTAAACAGTCTTGCACTTGGAATTTTTAATTGGTAAAATCATTCTGTTGTGCAAACATGTTAGAAGTTTGGGGTACTGCCTTTCTAAATAAAAAAAGATTACAAAAATAAAGAAAACAAAATATGGAAAACATAATGAAGGCTGTTTCCCAAAATACCATGCATTATACAGTATATGGACGCTAAACCTATTGAATGCTATGAAAATAAAAGGATTTATAAGAATCTGCATTTCTCAGATTAGATTTGGAAAGTGTTTGGAAAAAGTGGGAGTTATATGTAAATAAGTCATTATTGAAAAGATATATCAGTCTTGGTGATTGCTTCTACTTCCTATTGGATTGTTTAGTAAAACGTTTAGCAAAGGCTTTGAATTTATTTAAGAACCTTTCTTTGTTTGCATCTAATTATGGCACAGAGATGTACCAGTATTCTGCTTTTTACTGTTGTGTTCATTTGATTCTTAGACCACATCTGAAGTGGCATTAAATCTCCTTAGGTCTATCAGTGCCTTTTTTTTTTTTTGCCTTATTCTGACACAAATTTTGCAGTTAGTAAAACTTTATGCATTTCTATTACCATGCTATCAATAGTGCAATCTGGTGATCCCTAAAAGGTGGATCAGCCCAACAGCTATTGGTTATTTAGATTCACCTGTTAGGCCTCCCATCCCATTCCTGGGCATTGTCTTCAAGAGCTATTATGCTTTGAGCAGAGGAACAATCCACTTCTTTCAAATTGAGTTTTCACTAACTGCACCTGGTCTCTGAAACATAAGTCACCTTGAAAAACAGCTAATAGTGGTGGTGCCATAGTAGGGGCTACACGGTGAATGGTAGAGGCAGACCTGGTTCTCTCTCTGCTGCTTTCCAACACAACTCCCATCACATTGTCATCTTTGCTTGGGTTACTTAGTGCTCTTCTGAATATCAGCTGGGAATTGGGCTGCTTTGAACACAGCCACAGAAAGCACTTGTAGAAAGCCAGACCATGTTTTGGCAGATGGCTAAACCTAGCAGTCTAGCCATCTGTTAAAACTTGTATTTCTTTTCTTCCCTCCACATTCTATTCCATGTTAAGGAAAATGAATGATGAATGTTTTCCTGCCAGCTACTGACATTTGGTAGGAAGAGAGAAAAACAAAGCCAGTGAAATATGGCAAGGTCCGTCCTTAACATGCTTGGTACACTGTAAATAGACGACACAATTTGTTGGCATTGTTTCTATGGTAGTAAGGATCATCACTGGGGGTAGCAATTTTTATGTCAATGTAGTTTTATGTCCAAATAGGTTTCTGCCATCTCAGGGATTAAGCTTGACTGTAAGGAAGAGTCCTAAGTTGCTAAAACTTCAATATTACAGTATCTCTTCTTTGGAGAGAGTTTAATTCTTACCGTGAAGGTACTTGAAAGGCTTGCTATGGTCTGCAAACTCCTGATACCAACACATTTCATCTCTGCAATATGTAGACTTCCTTTATGCATACTTGCAATATGTGACGTCTTAACTTTTAAGTGCTAATATTTTTCCCCTTTAAATCTTTCATTTGGGGATAAAATTTCCATAAATGTGGTTTTTTGCTTTTTTTTTTTAACATTCTTGAAAACAAGAATGTTTTCAAGAATGCTTCAAACTCAAGGCATTTTTAGCAAAAAAAACCAACAACACCAACGCCAATTATAGGCGGTTGCAGTCTGGGGCTTGGTCTGTTTGCCCAAAAACCTAAACATAGGAAGTGAAACAAAAGAGAATGGGGAAGTACTAAATGGGTGTCAAGTAGCATTCTGTTTAACAATACCCTGTAACTGGTTATCTCCTCCATGTCAGCTATTTTGTGACTGGGAAGTGGGACAATCACTTTGGAAGCAGTGGTGTCTGTGGGCTTACTGGGCAAGTGGTCAGTTTGAGAAAAACAGGTTCTGATGTTGCTTTCACATCCAGAAGGGCAGAGCTTTGCAAAGCAGCGCTGCCTTCGTCATTACGATGAAAGCAGCAGAAGCTTGCAAATCCCTAGGCTTGCTAGCTTTTTGTGAGAGCACATACCGTATTATAGAGAGCAAGGAAGACAGGTTCATGGATCTTAGTGCTTCAGGTCAGCAAAAGGGATTGAAACATTTTTCAAGTTTCGAGAAACAAGAGAATGTTTCCAGTGAATCAGAGGTTGTCTTGATTCATTGAAATATAAGGAGGGGGAGGAGGTACACCACAACCCAACTTGCAAGGTTCTCCATAAAAGTAGTTTTAACCTTCCTGTGGAGTTTATTTATTTTTATTTTATTTATTTGTTTGTCAAACATGTACAAGATAGCAGGTATAGGTATAAACATAAACATAATCAAGGTGAATACAGATAGATGAGGACAATAGGACAGTAGGACAGGGACGGTAGGCATGCTGGTGTGCTTATGCACGCCCCTTACAGACCTCTTAGGAATGGGGTGAGGTCGACAGTAGACAGTCTAAGGTTAAAGTTTTTTGGGTTTGGGGAAGAAACCACAGAGTCAGGTAGTGAATTCCAGGCATTGATCACTCTGTTGCTGAAGTCGTATTTTCTGCAGTCGAGTTTGGAGCAGTTTACATTGATTTCCTGGCCTGTTTTACTAGTGCAGCAAACACCTACCCTAGAGACTAAAAATTTCAAAAATGCCTACTGGTTCCAGAAGGCTGGCACCTCTAGACAACATTTGTGGAAGTTGCGTAGAGTGGGTTTTGAGCAGTAAGAACTCTTTCTCAGAAAGAAAGACCCATGCAACCTAAAACTGTGGAATTCCTCATCTACACACCATATGGATGACCACATTGGAACAAAAAACCAAAATACTACTTTTAAGCTGCACAGTCACAAACCTCTTATTACCTGTAAATACTGTAAATATATTATTATATAGTACATTACAATGTCCTAGGTTCTTGGGGAGATCTTGATGCATATGAAGGCCAACACCAGTTAAAAGAACTGGCAGCTATGACTTCAAATTGTTGTGGAGATAATAGTAATTTGGTTTAATGGTATCAAAATAGTGTTTGCTTACTTCAACTGTTCTGCAGGTTTCCTCCAGCTGAGTTACAATTCCTTGTACTCTGTCATTACTTCCCACAAGCACAGCGATCCCATCACTAACTTCAGACTGCGATATAAAATAAACATATACTTTGAGAAGATATAAAGCATTGTAGTAATCTATTTTTTTATAATTATTAAAACTTTCCTAAAAGGGTACTGAAAAAGTGTATATTTTATTTAGTTACTAAGAATAGAATAGAATAGAATAGAATAAAATAGAATAGAATAGAATAGAATAGAATAGAATAGAATAGAATAGAATAGAATAGAATAGAATAGAATTTTATTGGCCAAGTGTGATTGGAGACACAAGGAATTTGTCTTTGGTGCATATGCTCTCAGTGTACATAAAATAAAAGATACGTTCGTCAAGAATCATAAGGTACAGCACTTAATGATAGTCCAGGTACAACCTAGTTTATAAAATTCCTCATAAATAAAATGGCCGAATATAATACTTTTTTTTTTTGCAAAAGATGAAGTTATTATAACAAATTTATTTAACTGAGGTTTTTTCTTTTCATATTGAAATCTGATTTGCATGATTTAATTCTCCCACTAAAAATATTTTAGACAGTTTCATGTTAATTATTCTGTCCTCTGATCATTTCATATTGTTTCCTGTGATTTTGGGAACAAACATACAACAGTAAATTTTACTATAAACCAGGGGTGGGTTCCTCCCGGTTTGGACCGGTTCTCCCGAACCGGTAGCGGCCCGCTGGTGATGTCAAGATGACATCACCAAACCGGATTGGTCGGTGCCGGTCCGTGGGGGCCGCCATCTTTTTTTAAAAAAAAAATTCGAATTTTTTATAATTTTTTAATTTTTTAATTTTTTTTTCCCTTCTGAGCATGCGCAGAAGCCGACTTCTGGCACTGTGCATGCGGTCGCCATCTTTTTTCGGCTTTGTTTGTTTTGGGGTTTTTTGGATTTTTTGTTACTGTGCATGCGCGCGTGCGCAAAGCGAGCGTGCGCCCACGAGGCGCACCCACGCAGCACGGGAGGGAGCGAACCGGCAGCGAGGTAAGTTGGAACCCACCCCTGCTATAAACATACAATAACAATAGCTTCTATATATTCACAATGTAGTGATATTTCTTTTCATCTGTGGCAGGGAATCTAGTGATTGATATGCATAAGTATAACACTTTCTATTTAGACACTTTTTCTAAGCACTATTTTTCATGTGTTATTTCAGAATAGGAGAACATAATGTTTACGAGGTTGAAAAAAACACAGGTTTTTTCAACCTGATAAACATGTACTCAGCTTTAATATTGACAAATATAATAATGGGCTTCTTCCAAAAGCTCTGCTTATAAACTGGCTCTGTATCATGGCAGCCTCAGCAAGGCTTTCAAGAAATTGTGTTGCATTTCTCATGAGGATATTCCATATAAACAGCTGTTTCATGAAGGCTGTGTTAAAAATAAATAGACCTTTAACAGATAGCAATAGCACTTAGCACTTTAGACTTATATACCGCTTTATAGTGCTTTACAGCCCTCTCTAAGCGGTTCACAGAGTCAGCATATTGCCCCCAACAATCTGGGTCCTCATTTTACCCACCTCAGAAGGATGGAAGGCTGAGTCAACCTTGAGCCGGTGAGATTTGAACCACTGAACTGCAGCTAGCAGTCAGCTGAAGTAGCCTGCAGTACTGCACTCTAACCACTGCGCCACCTTGGCTCTTATAGATGGCAGCAAAGGAGTCTGGGAGCATCACTGAACTTTTCTATTCCATGTCCAAGAAATTATTAGCAAAATAAAAAAAAATTCTTAATAACTAAAAAACAATAAGAGACAGACAGACAGAAATATATTGGTCTGCAGATAGAGGCATCTTCAGAATAAAAGCCAGAATCTGAAATCAAAGACTGAAGATATTGTTGTGGCCCGCCAGCGACCCGTGCAGCTGGTAGCTGATTCCGACAGCGAAGAGGCTGTTGTGGTGATGCGCCAGCGACCTGTGCAGCTGGTACCTGAGTCGGACAGTGAGGAGGTTGATGAGGACTCAGTGCCAGAGGCAGAGATTCAGCCAGGGCCTTCAGAACCTCCAGAAGCTCCCATCAGTGAAGAGGAAGAAGAGGAGGAGCCTATTCTCAATGCACGGGCACGCAGAGTGGCCAAAAGGCAGGAATGATTCCTGAGGAGAAGGTCTCCTCGGGAGTAAGGCTTGGGGCTAATTGGCCACGCCCCTAGCCTATTTAAGGGATGACGACGGCTGAAATAATTTGCAGGAAACAACTCTTCATAATTACTTCGTGTCATGACTTTGATAACCAGGGGTGGGTTCCTCCCGGTTTGGACTGGATCGCCTGAACCATTAGCGACCCACTGGTGATGTCACGGATCCGGTTCAGTCGGTGCCGGTCCGTGGCCGCCGTCATCTTTTTTTGGTAATTTTTTGTGAATTTTTTACTGTTCTGCTGCTTGAAAAAGGGCCCTCCCGCCCGCCCCTGGGTTTATACTGACATTTATTCCTTTGCCTGACGCACAGCTGATCAGCTCCTCAGATGTGTTTCGGGCTGATTGCAGCTACTGAGAATGTGAGGAAGCAAAATTGTACGAGGGAATTGCATGATGCGAACCAGTGGGGAAGGTAAGTGGAACCCACCCCTGGTTCATTGGCCTTCAGATGGCTGACTATTCCAGTGTAATCTCTCCTAATTACTTCTGGGCGTTTTGCCAACCACAGTAAGATTACTGATATCGGAAAGACTATTTCCTCAAGATTTGAGTTATTTTACCTTGGACTCTTGTCGGCTGTTAATGAATTTGAATTAACAGCCCTTGTTCAGAAAAGACTGATTTAAACTGTATTTTTGTTTGAACAACTACTAAGAAAGCTCATTAGTAGTCCTTAATTAGTAAAATAAGGTTTGTACAGACTTTGTGTGTGCTGCATTCTTTGTGGTCCATAGCTGGGGCAGAACAGATATTTGGATATAACTTTTTTAAGAATGCTAGATTCAGACTAGTAATATTTCAGAGTAGAAGAAATATACCGGTAATCAAATATAATTAGAAAGACTGTGGTCAACAGCAACTGATTGGGAGTGGGTGGAACAAGTGTTTCAGCTTGCCTTGTGGCACCCAGACTTCAATCTGATGAAGACTGAGAGAGTACATGTATATTGCTATCGCTTGAGGCTATCAGTGAAAATTTTAAAACATCTGCAATCTACTATTTATACTGCTTTCATGTCACATTTAGGAACATTGTGAAAAGATAAAAAGCAGTTCCACTGATGCAGACTATGTTAGTTTGAAATCAGTGGTGGGTTGCTGCCGGTTCGGACCAGTTCTTTAGAACCGGTAGCTCTGACTCCAAGCCGAGAGAGAACCGGTTCTCTGTATCCGTGAAAGTGGGCCCGCCCGCCCCTGTGTTATGACCTTTATCTCTGCTTCCGAAGCCCAGCTGATCAGGGGCGGCAGATTGAATTGCCGCTCCGCAGCTGTTTTCCGTGCTCCTTGCCTAGTTTGCAACGCGGAAGTTCTATTTCCTCTGAACTCTGCATGCGCACGCAGCAAAGCGCGCAGCGAAGCACGCACTCAGAGAACCGGTTGTAAAGCCGATAGCAACCCACCACTGTCTGAAATGTCAGGGAAACTCACTGATGGAGGAGTTGTGTGCATCTTTGGGGTATGATTAAAATCTGCAAATTGGTGGGTGTGGTGTTTTGGTAGAAGCCCCACCCTTTTTGTATACAAATTCAATGCTGCTGCAAATGGGGTAAGCTTTGATTGCAATGCTGTGCCCACCATATTGCAGATTTTGGCCATCTGAAGAAACCCTCCAGAAGATATTTTGTGTTGGGCTGTATAGGCATCCATTGGAAGGTATGTGTAGTTGGGGAAAGTGGTAAAATGTATGGCATAACATTGTGACACTGTCCATTATGTACAGTATTTGTATGGTATGTGATGTTGCAATACAAACACAAAAAGGGTGTGTAAAGATCTCCTTCTTGATGTTATGATACCCTGTTTCCCCCAAAATAAGACATCCCCTGATAATAAGCCCAATCGGGATTTTTAGTGCATGGCAATAAGGCCAAGCACTTATTTCAGGGTTCAAAAAAAATGTAAGACAGGGTCTTATTTTCAGGGAAACACGGTACATATTTCATCATTTTGGTGCTGTTAGGGTTAAGAATTGATGCTTATGCTGAGTTGCACTAAATATGGAAATGAAATTGATGTAAAGGGTTTAGTTTCATAGGGAACAAAGGCGGAAGAAATTAGATATTTATTTAAGGATACTCAATACATGTTGGCAACTATGTGAAAAATATAAAGAAATGTTTCTATGATACCAGACCAATTTGGAAGCCATGAAATTAGAACATTTCTCCAGTAACCATTTGGACTGACTATATGGCATGGGACATCTGTATACCAATAACATACAGTGGTTGTTCTGGCAAAAATTTGTATTAGTTTGGAAATTCCTCAAACAAAACTTCACTTTTCCCCCATCATGATTATTTGTGATATTGAGAGTTTTAGTCTATTACCTCTTCAAGGCACCATATTTGGAATGGCAGCATAGGCTCAAATATTTCACATTAATTGTAATTGTGTGCCTGCCAGCTGGAGCCACAGATTGAGTAGATTAAAAAACAATCCTTCAAGGACCTAAGATCTAAACAAGATAACTTCAATTTTATAAACAGGAGAGTTATTAATTCTCTAAATGAGAAGCCATTAAAAAAAGAAAGATTTTGTTTGTTTTTTTACCTTCTGCCTTTGGTACACATTCGAGAGGGGAGCAACCTGACAGTCTTTATGAGCACCGAAAACTTTGCACATGGAACAGGTGGGCACTTCACAATTCAGGCAATAAATATTAATTTTCTCATCTTCATGTTCTTCACACATTGGCTGCTCAGTTTTTCTTTCAGGCCTGTGAATGGAATTAATTTAGGAGAAAAAAAGCAAATCCAAACCAAAATGATTTAAAAACTAAAGATCAAATCAAAGAGGCAGATAAGAATATTTCTCTGTTTGGAAGGTAACTATGAGACTGATAGCAGCTCTCTGGGTTCATAGGGGGAGCAAACAAATTCCTATTATTTTATTTATTTACTAGGTATTTATTCTGCTTTTGTTACATTAATAATAACTCAAGATGGCAATCATATATATATTCCTTCTTCCTCCTATTTGCCCCACAACAACAACCCTGTGAGGTGTGTTGGGCTGAGAGAGAGAGAGTGACAAGCCCAACATCACCCAGCCAGCTTTCATGTCTAAGAAAGGTCTAGAATTCACAGTCTCCTGGTTAACCACCACTAAACATTTTTATTCAACTGATTCTTTTCAATGAAGATGTTAGGAACTGAATCTGTGACAACCTGCATGCATGTGTTTGCTTCCTTTCTTAGGACCAACTCTCTTTATTCTTTACATAAATGACCTTTGTGACAATATAAAAAGCAACTGCGTCCTCTTCGCAGATGATGTAAAACTATTCAACACCACGGACAATACTACCTTCAAAAAGACCTTGACTATGTGTCAGAATGGTCAATCAAGTGGCAACTTCAAATCTCAATCAACAAATGCTCAGTCTTATACATTGGCAAAAATAATCAGAACACAAAATACAAACTAGATGATCACGACCTTGTTGACGATCCTCACTCAGTTAAGGACCTTGGAGTACTCATCTCTAATGATCTAAGTGCCAGAGCCCACTGCAACAGCATTGCCAAAAAGGCATTAAGAATGGTTAACCTAATCTTCCGTAGCTTCTTCTCTGGTAATATTGTACTTTTAACCAGAGCATATAAAACATTTGCCAGACCAATTCTCGAATACACCTCATATTAAAAGACAGACCACAAAAACAGGCCTTAACTATGCTGGTTATTACTTATAACTCACAAATCAAGTCACTCAAGCTTATTAATAAGCTATAACCCCTTTTTGACAATGACACTGCACTTACTCGGACACTGGGTGGCAGCTCCATACTTGCATGGAGACCACTATCTAACCTGAAGCAGATCACGAGAATCAACAGAAGAATGTTGCTAACATGTGAACTACACCCTATAACAAGATGTCTTCTTTGCCCTCACATAACTTGTTATGTTATAACATAACATAATTTGCCCCCAAATCTTTAACCTTAAACTGTCTACCATCGACCTCACCCCATTCCTAAGAGGTCTGTAAGGGGCGTGCATAAGCGCACCAGCGTGCCTACCGTCCCTGTCCTAAAGTCCCCATGTATTTGAAAAATATGTACTCAAAACCATGTTTGTACTTATTATATACTCATATTAATGTTTATACTTTGCCTGTAATCATATACATGCTTGACAAAATAAATAAATAAAATAAAAATAAATACTGAACAATTGGAAAGGACATGAATATTTGGAAAGGCCTTTATGAAAAGTTAAAAGGCTGTTTTCTGTAAAAGTTACTTGGCAAATATCCCCAATAATTTGCCTCCTTATGCTAAAACACCAATATAAAACATTTTTAATACAGTTGTGGGCAGTAGCTTAAAGCATCTTCCACCTAAGGGAAGTCTAAGGCCACTTCAATACCAGCAGCAGTTCCATCTTATTCCCCATCAGTCACAAATCAGTTATCTCAGTTTCAACAGGGGAAGAAGTTCAAATTCAGACAAAGATATGGGATGCCATAAATCAATCAGACCTCACAAACTTTCTTTCTGTCAGATTAATAGTAGAATGCAAAGAATACATTAATATCTGGTCAGTGCCCATCTCCCTGAGCCATTACCAACTGCCAGATGTGGTCCATGGGCCATAAAATGCCGAGGTCTGTTCTAAGCAGTTTCCTTTATTGTTCCTCACCTACAGACAGAAACCTTGCCAAACCAAAGCAACTACTCACATAATTAAAGATATACTCTGAGAATTGCTAGGGCAGAGCTGCCTTAGCTTTCTTTCTCTCAACCCCTCTCTCCTGGGAATCCAGACTACATTCCACCACATCTCCTTACTATACAGGCTCTATTAGACATGCATATTAAACAAACTGTCCTAAAAGCAAGACCCCCAATACACGTTCTGAAATTAAGCAAACTGTTTAGTTTTATGGACTTTCATCATTTGCAACAGTGTCACTCATTTGAATAAGTCATTTTATAATGTAGTTAATAAAAGCACAAAGATAATTTTTTGCTGAAGAATCAATAGACCTTGTTTTCATGACAGAATTCATTCAGAATAAGTCTTTCATGTAATGTCTATTATATTGCTTTGAATTAATTATAACAGTAATATACAACAATCACATCACAATATGTTTATAAATTATTATATATTTGATTTAAACTTCAAAGAAAGAAATCACTTAGCATGACCAATTTACTATTGCATCCTATATAATTGTCTTAGGTAGCACGGTCTTATTTGATACATACCATTCATATATTGAGCCATTTTTAAAATCATATCTGAGCACAAGGAATTTTACTTGATCATAAACTCAAGGAATAGATATCAGACTATCCTGGTTAAAATGTTTGAAGTAAAGTGACCTTAAGTTCTTTACAGACTGAGACCCAGGCCAGTAATACAGCAGAATAAAGTGAAGACTCATATACAAGACTAATATCAAAAGCAATGATCTTTATATAGCTGTTGAACAAGCTAGTTCCACCCTCCTTTCCCCTCCCTTCTCTCAATGCTTAATGTCTGCACACTGTCTTTTAAAATTCCCATACAGTAATGCAGCATAATTCCAAGCATTAATATTACAGTTATCAAAATGTTATTGCTGTCTAATAGTCTTGACCTCGACCTAAAAGTCTAGTGATATAGCAAACATTCCATTTGTCGAGAAATAAGACATGCCATGGAAACATATACAGTAGTTATATGGACAGGTTTGAGGAGCCCCTTCCTAAAGTTGCTAACCTTCACAGATATATTTAGGGTATTTTCTCCTATTTGTGACAATTTGGCACAAGTATTGTACTCTATGTGTTTTAAGCTTCTTGATCAACACAAGAGATAGGCTTGTAGACCAAACATAAACAATTTGTGGGGAGAGATAGATGCCAATCAGTGGAAAAAAGAAGAGCACAGAAGCAGGTATTAGGCCTCTTTTTGCTGCTATTAATCTTTAGCTTTTTTAAAAGACCCTCTAAAACAGCGGTCACCAACTGGTGGTCCATGGACCACTGGTGGTCCGCGAGAAAATTTTGCTGGTCTGCAGAAAAATTATTTGCATTTTTTATATTGCACTAAATCAGGGGTCCTCAAACTACAGCCCCTGGGCCGGATACCTGCAATGAACATTTGTGTTGCTGCAGAGAGTCTCCCCCTTCGGGGTCTTTTTGTGCGGGTCGGAGGGGGGAGAAATTGTGACTTGGGGTCTGCTTCAGCCTCCTGGTGCGGGGCTTTGGGCAAAGGCTGGAGGGAAGTGCCGCTGGTGGCAAAGTGCCGGAGGGCCTCGTACCAGTGGGACTGCATCATCGCCTGGAACTGGCTGACAATCTCAGCCCGCTGAGCATCCAGGTTCCGGGACCTGGCCTTGCCCTCCCGCAGGTCTTCCCTCTGCTTGGAAAGCCTATGCTCGTAGTCTTCAGCCCTAAGGAGCCCGGGTGGGCAGGAGAGGAGTGGGTGGGAGGGGCGAGTAGAGGCTGGCGAGGTGCCCCTTGACGTGAGTGACATTGAGTTGGCCATGCCCACCCAGTCACATGACCACCTAGCCATGCCCACCCAGCCGGTCATTAGGCAGATCATATTAGTGGTCCGCGGAATTTAAGATTATGAATTTAGTGGTCCCTGAGGTCCAAAAGGTTGGTGACCCCTGCTCTAAAAAGTAGTGCTGGGCAAGATAGGCCTATAGGACACGTAATGATAGCAAACAAAACTTAGTGTCTAGAATTACTTCTTGGGCAGTTAGAAAGACCTGATGAAGACTGCTGTTCATACTTATTACTATTTTCCCTTCATAACTGCTTAACATCAAAACTCCCAAACCTGAATTTTCCAGAATTCTCTGCTTTTAACTCTTGAGAAATCTAATTCCATGCATTTCAAAGGCAAACGTCACTAAGTTAAATGGGATTGTTAAATGATCTTTCAAAGATAAAAATTGTTAATTACCTGGAAGATTCCTGTTTGTATATATCAATTATATTTTCCACCAGCAGGTTTCTTTGAAGGCCATACACTCCATGCCTGTCAAGAATTACTTCATGTCTACAGGAGGGGCAGCGAAATCGACCTCCTGAAGTCACAGTGCTACCTCCTCTGGTTGGAAGATATGGATTGGAGGCCTGTTCTTGCCAAGCAGTAAAACAAAGTTGTAAAGCTAATTGTATATTATTTCTCAATCATTCTGCACATCACAAGATACCTATCACACCATCTACTTAAGGTATGATCTAATGCTTTAATGTAATCACTGTTATGGTATTAGTGGACTTCACATGAGGTCAAGTCTCGAAAAAGTAGAAAAAAAAGATAAATAAGTTTCAGTATCATTTTGTTCAATGCTTGGAAGCTAATAATATGACAAAGTAAGCTAGAGAGAAATTTGCCATTTTTAGAGGTGTTGAGGAACAACAGGAATGAGTTTATGTGTTAATAGCTCTAAATACTTGAAATAACAGTTCAGTTCATATAAATAAAAGGGACATTTCCAAACGCAAGGGATCCAAAATCACACATAAGATAAATAACAAACAACTTTTCCTCTAATTAATTTTCTCCTTATTTAAATAAAATCCTGGTAATTAAACTAACACTGTAATATTCTCCTGATTTTGTAGTATGAGATCACTAAGCTAGATATAATGTTAATTGGAGGCTTAAATGTTTAAATCAACATACCTGGAAGATATCGCTGGCACATTTTCTACAGAGGTTGTGCTGACATGGAAGGATAACCACTGGCTTAGTGAACATTTCTAAACAGATGGGACAAATAAGCTGCTTCTCCAAGTTATCCATAGTTTGCTGCTCTTTAGAAAAAGACTTATAATTCAGAGTGGTGCTCATCTCCTGGCGATTGCAAGGCTCATAAGCTCAGAATCAGAGTGCTTCCGGGTTAGGTCGCTCAAAAGAATTCCAAAGCTGGCAAGATCAAATGTCCTTTGAAAAATCTTTCCCTGGAGGACATTGTTTTAATGGAGAGCAAAAGGAGCGGAGTTTATTTTAGAAGCAGAACGCAATTGGCTGCCAGACTCACTTTCTCCATATATGCCTCTGACACAAGGACAGATTTAGACAGGTGACAGCCTACAAGAGTGAGAGAACCACATTCTTGTGTTTGGTATGGGAGGGGGTGGGAAAACGAGGAAGATTTTGACAGTTGCCAGCAACGTCTCCACAGATGTACAACTCTGTCTGTGGAAAAACTAGTGTGTTAAAGTCACTAGTGAATGGAAGCTGTTCTTATCATTCTTTAAAACTTTCATTCCAATATGGAAAGCACAAGATGCTGTAAAATAAATGACATTCAGTATTAAGTTTTGTGCATAACAAAACTACGGTTATTCCTTTTTCCTCCTAAGTATCCTCCTCCGCCTAGTGATAATTGCTGCATGATCCCCAAAATATATGCACTCTGAAGATTGATTTTTTTCTTTCAAGCTTTTCCCTGAGTTGATTTTATTGAATTCTTCAGAGTTGCATTTATGTCTTTTCTTTCTTGCATGT
Organism: Thermophis baileyi; assembly: GCA_003457575.1. Taxonomy (NCBI): domain Eukaryota; kingdom Metazoa; phylum Chordata; class Lepidosauria; order Squamata; family Dipsadidae; genus Thermophis; species Thermophis baileyi. The sequence goes on from QLTV01002528.1 coordinate 88,892, forward strand.
TGTGTCCATATAGTCAGCATAAGCTGAATTCAACTTGGGGCATCTTAACCTTTTTTATTTTAGAAATAGCTGACTGGTGATTTTAGATCCTAAGGTTTATAAATGTTTGGATTTTATATATTTTTTATTTGATTGCACAGGATTTTACCATTGTAAGCCACCTTGTGACACAAGGAAATACTGAACAAAAATATTTCAGGCAATCCTCATTTAACAACAGTAATTGGCATTGGAATTTCCTTTGGTAAGCAATGTGTTCATAAAGCACAATTTCATGCCTGCACAACAGTTGCTATTGTTAAGGGAATCACCACAGGTAGTTAAATGAGAATGTCACCTGATCACTGTTTACAGTCTCCTGCTGGCTTCCTCATTGGCTCTGCTTGTAGGAAGCTGGCAAAGAAGTTGCAAATAGTGATCATGTGACTGTAGGACACTCCAATGTTGTAAAGACAAGCCGGGTGTGAGTGCCCAGATTGCAAAACGTCATTGCGATGGTTGGAACTTTGAGAAGTGGTCATGAGTACTATTCATTCAGTACCATCATAAGTTTAAACGGTCACTAAATGAGTCGTAGTTAAATCCTGTCTTAGGATAGCCTTCTTCAAATAAAAGTGCAGTGTCAAAAAACTATTCAAATAGGTAACAGCTTACAAGTATTGTATGATAATCATAACATAGTTTGATCACTTGCATTTTAAAAGAAAATGAAGGCATTATTAGTAATGCTGACTCGTAATTAAAGTAACCTCATGTATATTTTCTAGTTATTTGACACTCAGTTGAAGTAGTTAGAAAAAAATGGTGCTATTAAGAATTGACCCAAAGGTGCTTTATCAAGAGGCAACTGGACTTTTTTTGTTTTTCCTTGAAGACATTTCGCTTCTCATCCAAGAAGCTTCTTCAGTTGTGACTGGAGTTGACATTTATTTTTTTAAGAATTGACATTTACTTTCAGTTGGTTAAATAGAGTGTATGACAGGCAAGACAACGGATGTGTCAACAATCCCTAGCTCTCTGATGTGTTTGTTGCAACTCCCTGCCTGACTTATGAGAATGAAAACTTTTACAGATGAAGTCATTGGTTTTTTTCTTTTTTCTTTGCTCATACTCACCATTTTACTCAATGGGAAAATATTTATTAGTCAGGACACCGTCCAATGAATTGGGTGATTTTATTATGCAATTCCATAATTTTGGAACTCTGCTTGGACTTCTCTAGACTGGTGCATCTCACAAGTTCGAAATAATGTGCCATATAAATAAACTTATAGGAAGATGCATCCCAGTCATAAAAATATCTCTATAAAAACGTTTCATTATACAACACTTAAGATACAACAAGAAGCCCTAGAGAAGGAGACAGTCCTTGCAATGATTGTTCAGTTAGTTAAAGCTGGGTATCTGTAATTGAGTAGCCACCACACAATCTCATACCTTATTTTACCAGGATGGGGGATGGGGATGGGACTGTAGTATAGGTAGTTCTTGACTTACAACCACAATTTAGACCATATTTTTGTTATTAAGCAAGGTAGTTAAAAATCAGTTGAACCTGATTTTATGACCGTTTTTGCCATGATTGTTAAGTGAATCACTGCAGTTAAGTAAATCAGGCAGTCGTTAAGCAAATCTGAATTTTCCCCACTGACTTTGTTTGCTGGAAGCCAGCTGGGAACCTTGTAAAAGGCAACCACATGACCCTGGAATGTTTCAACTGTGTGAAGACATGCCAGTTGCCAAGCACCTGAATTTTGATTATGTGACGATGGGCATGCTGCAACAGTTATATGTGCAAGGACTGGTTGCAAGTCACATTTTTCAATGCCATTATAACTTCAAATTGTCGCTAAATGAATGATTGTAAGTTGAGTACTACCTTTATACAGAAGGAAAATGGTAAACAATGAAGAAAAGCCCAGCTTGACAACTCTCATTATTTTTAGAGCATTGCAGAGAAGAAAAGAGAGTTCCTGAGATAACGTTAAAAACTCCCTATTGATTCTGTTTCAGACATGTGTAAAAATGGAGTTGAGTAAATATGTCTTTTTCTTCTCCCAACAAAACAGTGGGCGCTGTCACAGAAAAGGGTCTTCTTCTGGAGCCTGACAGTCAGATTTCTTTGACCGACAGGATCCGAAGTAGGCCCTCTCTGCCAGCATGAGTAGGATGGGTTTGTCCTGTCAGGACAAGGTGGTTCATCAGGTAGCCCAATGCCCTGAAGGGCTTTAAGGGTCATAACCAACACCTTGAACTGCACTTGGAAGGACACTGGTAGCCAGTGAAGTTTGCAGAGCAGAGGTATAATATGGACTGTTCTAGGGCCCCCCAAAACTGCTCTTGTTCCTGCCCTTTGCACTAGCTGAAGCATCCAAATGGACTTCAAGCGTAGCCCCATGTACTGTAGATTGCATTGCAATAGTCCAGGCGAGAGGTGACCAGGGCTTGAGTAACTGAGCCCATAAAGTCATGTTCCAGGTGCACAAACAGGAGCCGTGGAAAGGTCTCCTGGTCACGCCTGCCACCTGCTCTTTGAGCAGGACAATGTGAGTCCAAGAGAACCTCTAGGTTGCGAACTGGGTCTGAACAAGGTAGTGCAACCCCATCCAGAACTAAAAATGACAAACATTCAGATCCTGAGGCTCCATGCACCCAAAGCCACTCAGTCTTGCCAGGATGCAGTCTAAGTCTGTTGTCCCTCATCTAGATCCTACAACCTCCAGGCATCGTGAGAGGGCAGAGACAGCATCATGTGGCAGGGAGTCAAGTGCCTTCCTTTAATTAATCCAAGCTGTGTTCAAGTTGGTCTTCCTTCTTTTGCAGTTTTCCAAAATCATCTTGTCAATTAGGAGCTGATATTTTGTTCCTCTGCTGTTGAGCAGTTTCCTTTCTGCTCAAGTGGAAAGAGTTTGTTTTCAACTGGATGCTGTTGGATTGCAGCAATTACCACACCAGTTGTATTGTTGGTCTCACAATAATAATAACTGGTGTGGTAATTGCTGCAATCAATGTTTAGATTAACTGTCATTTTTATCTACACATTGATTCTTGTTATTATTACTGTTTGCAAATTCATCTGGAGAGTTTTGATATGAACAGCAGGATAGAAAGCTGAAACTAACAAACATCAATCTCATTCAATACCAACTCTTTAGCAATATTCTATGTACAAAAGTTTTGATGATATTTTTGGTATATACATACATACATGCATACATACATACATACATACATACATACATACATACATACATACATACATGGTTTGACTTCTGTCTCTCTTTCTCTCTGTCTCTCTTTCATCGCTCTCTTTCTCTCCACGCACCCATACACCCCAAAATTGGAGGCTTATCCCTGGTTACTTAGAAAAATGGTGATGGCATGCCGCCATTGTTGGCTGAATCTAGGTGATAATTCCATGGCCATATTTCACTTCCAGGAGTAAGTTCCAGCCCTGGGCATTGCTATGTTTCTAGCTGTTTATTAGACATATGCATCATTCAACACTTGGCACTTGTTTGAAAGTTATTTTTAAAATGACAGTTTTCCTGATCACGTCTGGCATGTGAGGCCTAATCTTAGGGCAAAGCCATCTGTGCTGTTATTTGCTAATACTTCATCACAGAATTGTAAGAGCAGTTTGCATCATAACTTTAGGCCAAATATCCACCATGCTTTAATGTAGCAAACTGTATTCTGCAAAAGTTTTCTATTTACTTAGTACTTAGCATTTTTATTGTATGACAAAAATGATAACTGATGTTATGCATTATTTTGAATATTCAGAAACAAAGTGCCAGCTCAAAACTTACACAGAATTGAAAGTAAGCCCTTCTAGACTTACTTCTGGCTAAATACAGGATAGTAGTAAAATGGCAAATTTAAAGAAAATGCTAATATTAAAATGCTAATATTCAGAAATTAAAATAAAAATAATTTTATTTGTCTACTTATTTACTCTAAATTTATGTATATAATGTATATGGCTGCCAATCTCACAGAAATGACTCTGGGTGGCATGAGATTAAAAACCTCAACATTTAAAAACAATAGTCTATGATGCCCAAGATAAATGATACATTTCAATCCCAAAATCCCATTCATAGCTGAGGTTGTCCAAACTCCTAAGGAAACCTAGGAGCCTTACAAAAAGCTGATAGGATCCAGATGACCCAATTCCCTGAGGGGCTGATGCTCCAGAGGACAGGCTCTGCCAAGATAAGGCAGAAACCCTTGATCCAAGAAGAAGACATTGTTTAATGTGGTGTTTTTCTAAAACAAACAAACAAACCTGAGCAACTTTAAAATGTGTGGACCTCAACTCCCAGAATTCCCATAAATTCTGACTGGGGAATTCTGGGAGTTGAAGTCCACACATCTTGAAGTTGCTCAGGTTGAGAAATATTGGCATAATGGAAGGGATGTGAAGTATGACCTAGGAGGATGAGCAAAAGTAATGGGATTTTTATGACTATGTTGCATTTAATTGCATTGAATTTTGATGACTACATAGTACCAGTGTATTTGGTTAATATAGATTAAAGAAATTATTTTATTATTTTAAAAAATATAAAGTAATCACATTCAGTTAATGCATTTGCCAAATTCTGCAACAAACAATACTATTATCAATGAACAATAGGACCACAGAGGTCCTTTGCCTCTAACCTGTCTTAACATTTCTGTTTTAACATTTTCAGACCATGTGTGGTTTTATTAAAATCAAATTGTCAGGTTCCTGAATAGGTAAGGAAGCTGGACTGTGACTATTTGGCTATGTTTGTTCATTGAGCACTAGGAATGTCGGTGAACCAGTGTAGCCAATCAAATGGAGGCTATGATCACATTATACATTGAACAAATGCACAGCAGTATTAGCCATGATAACTGAGCCTTCATCGCTACAGGCAATATCACTTGATCAGATGTGAGAATGAATGGCATGGGAGATTTGGCAGGCCCTGTTATACCTTCCTGATAAGCTGTCCAGATATGTGTTGTGTCATTGCTAGAGGCATAACGTTGAACTAGATGAACCATCTTCTGACATAATCTTCAGGCTGGTTTTATGCTTGTAAAATATTTTTCATGCCTGTATATTATATTACATTTTTGTAATAACCTTTGAGAAATTTAGTCATAGAACACATGGGTGACTGTGGGGAACAAAGGCGGCCCGAGGGGGGGGGAATAAATGATGGCATGTGTGTAATGACATAATCATGCAAATGCTGCACCTCTGTATTTGCATCAGATGTGAGACTAACCATCTGGGAAAGGTTGCCTTTTCGCACAGCCTTAGCCCCAGCCATAGCATCAGCCCACCTTAGGGAAAGTGGATAGTAGATGTTTTTTCCCTACTAACACGGAATCCACCAGTCAATACACCTTAAACAAGGCAGAGTAGAGACCAGCTACTGAGAATGAGCAATTTATGCTGGCATACTTTAGTGAGAATATAGAGAAGAGCTGTATGCCAGCAACAAAGAGGTCCAGCCTCCTCAGATTGATAAGGAAAGAGAAGAAGAAATAAAATCAACCATCCTTCAGGAAGAACGTGTGTGGGCAGTGAACCAACTGCTAAACCACAAGGCCCCAGGACAGGTGTTGATACTATCCCTGCAAAATTACCAAGGCCTCTGCCACCCATAACCATCATAGGCTTCTGACAGAAAATAAGAGAAACTAACACAGGATTGGAAATGATCAGTGTTCATTCCATTGCCGAAAAGGCCACTTCAGGGATTACTCCAAGTATTGTACAATTGCCTTCATCCCTCATGTTAGCATGATTTTCCTTAATATTATACAACAACAACTGTCACTGTCCATTGAAAGGGAAGTACCAGATGTTCAAGATGACTCCAGAAGGGGTAATGGCCAGGGGTGAAATGTGAAATTTTCCCCTATCGGCTCTGTGGGTGTGGCTTGGTGGGTGGGGGGCGGGTCATGTGACCAGGTGGGCATGGCCAACTTGATGTCACTCACGTCACTCACTGTTAGATCCAGGAGCTGCACATTCTGAAGCACATTCTGCCCTTCTGAAGCCCCCAATGCTTTGAGTTTCTCTCTGCCGTCTGGCTTGACTGCCCAAGCGAACCTCGGAGCCTTCTCTTGCCCTGCTCTCCATCCCGGAGGGCCGTGCCTCCCCCCCCGCCAATCCTCCGTACAAACCACCCACCCTGTTTCTGCAAAGGCAGAGCCCCCCCCTTGCAGGGTGATCCAAAGAGGGGAGGGAGATGCTGTAGAAAAGGCAGCCTTCCACCTGTGCCTCCCGTGCCATTAGACAACGATTTTTAATTTAAAAGGGGAAAAAAAGGGGGGCGGGGGAAGCCGCAGTCGTCCTTCTGCAGAAAACGGCCGTTCCCTGAGCTAAGAAGGCAAGAAGCTGCAGCTCGGCTCACCCAATTCCTAGGACTACCCCGAATGGTATTCAGCGCGGAGAGGACAGCTCTCCCTTGCAATCCCCCTTTCCCTCGGCGCTTTGTCTTCCCGTGGCCCGCTGGCCTGAAAGCCGGGTCGGACCACTATAAGGCCACTTCCCCGCTTCTCAGTGGCGGCTGCTGTGCCGGCGACCACAGGACCCTCCTCCTCCTCCTTCCCCAACTTCTCCCTCAGCTTTTTTCCTTCTCCTGCCGCGAAATGAAAGCGAACACCGGCGGGGTTACTTCGGGCAGGCGGACATCTGCAGCCAGGTGAGTAGAGAGGGTGGCAGGAGCAGCGGCAGCGGCCCCTTCCATACGCAGCGCATGGAGGTGGTGAAGGCGGGCAAGGCGGCCCCGACGCGCTTGTTGCTGGTGAGGCGTGATGATCGCTTGGCCAGGGCGGCCTCAGCGGTGGCTGCATCTGCCACTCCGCCCATGCCATGTCCCACTCCGGCTGGCTGTGTGACTACAAGTGGGGCGACATGGCGAAGATGAAGGGCTACCCGCACACCCGGCTAAACGCTGCCGCCCAGGCCAAAGAGAAAGCTCCGCAGTGGTGCGGCCGGGCCTGCCCTGGCCCTCTCCCCGAACGGGGGGCTGCTGCCCCGCCGGCCGCCAGCAACTTCTGCCCCTCTCACTTCGCTTCTTCGCCGACGGGAAGCAGCACCGCGGTTAAGCCTCCTTCCCCCAGAGCACTGGACTCCGCAAGCTGAGTTCCTGGAGTGGCGCTGGTGGTCAAAGAGAGCAGGCAGGTGGCTGGGGGGGAAGCCAGTGGGCTGATTCAGATCCCCAAGCCTAGCGGAGCCGGCATGGGAGACACGCTGCCCCGACATGCTTTCTTGCCTTCCACGTGGCGTTCCGCTTGCCTGCCTTTGCAAGCTGGCTACGGAGAAACCGGGAAGGCCGCGTGGAAGGCAGGAAAGCATGTCAGGGCTGCAGGGAAGGGAGTAGGCTGCTACCTTCCTCCCCCGCTGCCCCGACATGCTTTCATGCCTTCCACGTGGCGTTCCACTTGCCTGCCTTCGCAACGGGGAAACGGGTAGGCCGCGTGGAAGGCAGGAAAGCATGTTGGGGCTGCAGGGAAGGGAGTAGGCTGCTACCTTCCTTCCCCGCCGCTCCGACATGCTTTCCTGCCTTCCACGTGGCGTTCCGCTTCTTCCTTCCCCCCCCCGACAGCATTGGCCTTACCTGCTGCTGCTGCTGCTGCTATGGGGCTGAGTCTGAGAGCGGCGGGAAACGGCAAGCGGAAAAGGCCCAAAAGGCCGGAAACAGCAAGCGGATGTCCCAGGACTGCTGCACATGCGCACCGCATCTCCTGCAGCCCTCTTCCGGTGCAGACTGGTGTCCTACCGCATGTGCAGTGCCGGGACATCTGCTTGCAGGGCGAGCAAGTGGCGAGCGGCGGACCGGTACGGGGGCGTGGCCTGCCAACCATCACTGGTGGCTTGGCAAACCACGGGCGGCCATCGTTACCGGTCCGCCCGATCCGGTCCGAACCGGGAGCATTTCACCTCTAGTAATGGCCCTTGTGATCATACTGCAAATGTGTGTTGGATCATGGAAAGATCTCAAGAATATCAAAAGTACTTCTACATCTGCTGTATTGACTAAAAGAAAGCCTTTGATTGTCACAACTGATTGATAATGACAAGCTCTGGAGAATCCTAGATGATCTAGGGGTGCCAGTACATCTAGACAGTTTGATGCAGTCGCTGTACACAGATCAGGAAGCCACTGTGAGAACACTATATGGAGACACTGATTGGTTCAAGATAGAGAAAGGGGTGTGACAAGGTTGCATTATTTCACTTTTCTTATTCAACCTGTATGCGGAAATAATAATGAGAAAGCTGGAACTTGAAGCATCAAAAATTGGAGAAAAGATTAGGGGAAGGAACATGAACAGTATTTGACCTGCTGATGACACAATTCTCCTTTCAGAAACAAAAGAAGGCCTGAAACATCTGGTTAAAAGGATTAAAGAAGGAAGTGGGAATTTGGCCTCTTACTGAACATCAAAAAGATCAAGCTTTCCTGATCATTGCGAAGAATGGAAATATTAAAATAATTTATGGTGAAGAGACTGAATCAATAGAAGAATTTGCTTTCGTAGGATCACAGATCGATCAAAGCAGTGAATGCAGTCTAGAACTGAAGTGTTGAATTGCATTGGGTCATATAGCAATGATGAACATGAATAGAGTACAGAAAAGCTAGAGCAGGGGTGTCAAACTCATGGCCTGGCGGCCGGATCCAGCCCATGGGGTGCTTAGGTTTGGCCCGCGGGGCTACCCTGGAAACAGAAAAGAACCAGCCCACAGTGCCTCTGCCAATGAAAATGGAGCTTGGGCGGCCCTCCCAAGCTCCGTTTTCGCTGACAGAGTTGCAGGAGGCCGTCACAGCCAAAAACGGAGCTCGGGAGCCCATTTTCGCTGGCAGAGCTCTCAGGCCTCCACAGGCACCTCCGACACGAGTGATGTCGAGCTGGCCACGCCCACCCTGCCCCCCAAGATCAAACACAACCCTGATGCGGCCCTCAATGAAATCGAGTTTGACACCCCTGAGCTTGAGCATCAGCCTGGCAACTAAAGCAGTTATGCTTGGAATGGTCAATAATAAAAAAAACTTCCCAAAAACCACAGTGACTGGATATAATTAAAGCCGACACCAGCCAGAACATAAAACAATTGAAAGAGGCTGTACAAGGTAGGAAAATATGGAGAGAGCTGGGCCATATAATTGCCAGTAACTGGATACAACTGAATGGAAAGCATCATCATCATTTTTGTGCCAAATTGTGCCAGTTTGTATTTGTGCCAAAACAAACTGAAAGTCTGTATATTAAACTGGTTGTCTGAATGTGCCGTCATTAAAATACTACTAATCAAAGGACACTTTTTGTCCTTAGTCCCAAAGGTGCTTTTTTTTCAAGAGGCAACTGGATTTTCTGGTTTTTCTTTGAAGACATTTCACTTCTCATCCAAGAAGCTTCTTCAACTCTGACTGGATGGTGGGAAATGGAAGGATTTATACTTCTTTCAGACAGCTGGTCATTTGCATTCTTTTAGAGAGTTGTTGAGGCCACTGGAAGTTTATCTGTGTTGTCGGAGTCACCTGAGTAGTGCAAATGGGTGTGGAGCCTTCTTGGAACTGTTGAAAGGATTGTATTGTAGACTGGAGATAGATGATGTTGTATCCCTCTCCCTCTGTTGAGAGAGGGCTGTTCAGTTTTGACATAGATGGCTTCTTTGACCCCTCTTTCAAATCAGCAGTCTTTTCTGTCCAAAACGTGGACTTTGCTGTCTTCAAAATAGTGGCCTTTGTCTTTTAAATGCAGATGGACTGCTGAATCTAGTCCTAATGGACTTGTTCTCCTATGTTGTGCTATGTGTTTATGAAGTGGTTGTTTTGTTTGATCTGCAGATCTGCACATGGCTCACTGCATTGTCAGAGCTGAAGAAGCTTCTTGGATGAGAAGCGAAACATCTTCAAAGAAAAACCAGAAAGTCCAGTTGCCTCTTGAAAAAAAATCACCTTTGGGACAATCATGACCTGGAGGACTAAGAATCTCCATATACATTTTTGTCGTTAGCTATTTTTTCCCCAATAAATAAAAAAGGCAAGTGCTGGAAATATGGGGAATATTGGGCACCAAATCAGAGCCATATGTAAACCTACGTTTCTCCTAAAATTCCATGAAAGAGGCATGCATTGCTTGATAAAAGCACCGGCCACAAGCTTTTACAAAGCAACCTGGCTAAGTTAAATTCAGGTAATCCTTGCTTATCGACACTTGTTCAATGACCACTCAAAGCTACCACAGTGCTGAAAAATGAGACTTAGAACTGGTCTTTTAAATTGTGGCTGTTGCAGTGTCCCTGCAGTCATGATTGTGATTCAGGTGCTTGGCAACTAGTGCTTATTTATGACAGTTGCAGCATCCCGGTAACGTCATCATCTTTTGTGATCTTCACTGCCAGCTTCTGACCAGCAAAGTCAATATGGAAGCTGGCAAGAGGTTGCAAATCACTGTTATATGACATTGCACTTAATGATCTTGGGTGATTTATTTATTTTATTTTATTTATTTTATAAAATTTATATGCCGCCCAACTCCCGAAGGACTCTGGGCGGCTTACATCATAAAAAATAAAACATATAAAAACAATTTAAAAAAGAAAGGGGAAAAAAAAAACAAAACCCCAACTATATTTAAAATAAAACATTCACGCAACCATGCATGGGCCAATCAGAACAACTATTGGCCCCAGGCCTGCCGGAAAAGCCAGGTCTTAAGGGCTTTACGGAAGGCCAGTAAGGTGGGGGTAGTACGGATCTCGGGGGGTAGTTGGTGCCACAGAGTCGGAGAGGCTACAGAGAAGGCCCTCCCCCGCGGGCCCGCCCGCCGGCACTGCTTAGCTGAGGGGACCTGGAGGAGCCCAACCGTGTGGGATCTTACCGGTCACCGGGAGCTAT